>OU015767.1:5097629-5177910 GCA_907173295.1 Fagus sylvatica | reverse complement strand
TAACCGTACCATCCGCTATAGATCGGGTGTTAATTGGAACCATAAGAAATATCCAACACTTTCCTGTTTGGATCAGATTTGCTGTTCACATAGAAGATGACCATTAGTATACTGTCGTATACTTTAACTATACGGGTTTGTTCAAAAACATATATGGTGAGCCAGAACGAAGTAGTACTAGTGTATAGACAATTCTTAGTTATATAGTACTGTATGGAGCATTACTATATGGATAATTCTAAGTAGAAAAACATTACAATTTGTTGTTTAAATATGTTACTCAAATGTAATCGTAGTACCAAGGTGGTTATCAAATGTAAACACAAATACCAATAACATTGTATGACATACGTTTTTAATACGTTAGTTTGTATAATTAAATTACATAAAATATCAATGTTACTTTTTGATAACTAAGTTCTAAATTATTGAATTCCAATGTTCTACTTATATTTTTTGAATTTTAATATTTTTATTATAATTTTTTAATTTTTTGTCTTTACTGATTTTAATATAAAAAAGTTATTAGATCTTATTATATGTATGTATGTTAGTGTCGAGTGTCGAATTATAATTTTTTCCCCCTAACTAAAATTTAGATATTATATATATATATATATTTAATTTAAAAAAATAACATAACTATTTTATTCATTAATATGTACATTTTTCTGGTAATTTATTGATTAATATTTACATGTAAATTAATTTAATTGATTAAATATTTAATTACTTAATATTTTAATACATACATTAATATATGAGGTTACAAAAAAAGCCCAAACCCAATGTCATATAATAACCCATAATATATATATTAATATTATCTGATGTTGAAAAAAGCCCAAACCCATTATCATATGATAACCCATAATATAAGGTTATTAAAAAGCCCAAACTCATTGTCATATGATAACCCATATTATACAGTAAAATATAAGGTTACTTAAAAAGCCCAAACCCATTATTATATAATAACCCAATATATAATATATTAACATGCCAAAAATAAAAGCCCAAACCCATTAATCCACTTAAACCAAACCAAATAAGAAAGAAGAAAGAAACCAAACCAAAAAAGAAAGAAAGAAGGCCGGTCCAACGTGGGCAATTTGGTGGGAAAGTTGGTCCCCAAAACGGCGTCGTGTGGGCTTTTGGGGGGAAATAAAAATGGCCAAAACGGCGTCGTGTGGGCTTTTGGGGGGAAATAAAAATGGCCAAAACGTGTGTGGGGCTTTTGGGGGGAAATAAAAATTACAAAACGCTGCCGTGTTGGGCTTTTGGGGGGAAATAAAAATTCCCAAAACGGTGCCGTGTTTGGGCATTTGGGGGAAAGTGGTCCCCAAAACGGTGCCGTTTTTGGGCTTTTGAGGGGAAAGTGGTCCCCAAACGGCGTCGTTTCTTCGAGCCTGCATGTCAGAAGCTTCCTCAACACGAGTACACGACGCCCTCTCTTCTGTCTCTTCGAAACTGAAACAAACAAACAAAAGTGTAACTGTTAGAAACTGAAACTGAACCTCTCCTCTGTCACAGTCTTTCCTCTCCCTCTCTTCACGTGCAAACATTCCCAAGAACAAACTACACTCCTATCAAACACTCAAACTTCCCCAGCGTGACCCATTCCCTTGCACCCGTAGACACAAAAGCACAAAGGAAGTAAGAAACAATCTTCGAAAGAGAAAGGTGAGAGCCCAAACTCATTTTCTTCTGTCATTTTTTATTTTTTTGTGAGTTGATACTATGCTTGCCATTTTGTGAAATATTTTGACTTTGGTTGAGGAATTTGCTAAGTGTGGACAATCTACGGGTTTTGTGGACAATCTTAGGGTTTTGTGTAGTCACTTTGTTCATTTTTTTAAATTTCATTTATGTGATCTGTTTTAGTTTGATTATCAATAATTATTTCTGTCCATTAAATTCATTCTAGTGAAAGTTTTTACATTTGCTAGCTTGTCAGTATTAGAGGGTGAAGAAAAGAAACTTGATTAGCATCATACAAGTAAGATTCTTAACAGCAGTGTTGCAAATAAACTTAGATGGTTATATATTCTTTTTATACAAACAACTATGTGGAGGATTGAGGAGCTTTGTTCTGCTTGTGGATGTTTTTGTGGTTCTGGACCTCTGGTGATGATTTTATGGTTTACAGATCATCATTTTAAATTTACATGTTATTGAAGCTCAAATCCATCCAAAAAATTTACTTGTGAACATGATAGCTTAGTCTTGTTCTTTCTGCAATCACTTTTTTCTATGTCTCCTGCCTTGCTGTCAACATGACAAACTTGGTGTTGCATTGTTTGCTGGAAATTGTTAAGCTTGTCCTTGATATTTGTTTGTCTTTCTTAATATATGTGCACAGTTTGGCTTTACATGGTTCATACAAGTAATTGCTATTCAAATACTCAAATCTAATTCTTAATATATGTGCACAGTTTGACTTTACATGATTCATACAAGGTTTTGAATATTAAAATACTCAAATCTAAATGCAGGCCCTAGCTTAGAATATTGCATTTCTTGGTTGGACTATGAAATTTACAACCTTACTCATCAAATAAAAAATCTACAGTCCTGTTCCACCTTTATCGGATGTCCCCTAAAGAGACAATCAACCTTACAGTTTGGTTGTAAAGTCACTGTTTTCCTCCAAAGAAGTCTGAACTAAGCATGTAAGGTCATGTTTCTTTGGAGCTCTTTCTAAACAAAAGCCCATTGTGCTTGAATTAGAATGAGTTTCAAATAGTATGTCTCTCTTTCTCTTTGGTCCACTGAAGGTCCATTAGGACCATAGTTACAAGGCAAGAGACAATTAATTGTTTCAACCTTAATTATCTCTATCTTTCAAGACCCAAAGAACAAAAAATCCTATCTTTTATGAAGGTGAGATTTGATCTGTCTATAGTTCCACTTCAAGAGATGAGCATATTCTCTTTGTGATGATGTAAATGATGTGGTATAAACCATGCCACAGGTCAGACCTACATATTGAATTGAAGCAGAAATTAGACATAATGAAAATGACTACTCTAGTGTAGGTATTCTAAGAAAAGTATATCTTTTACTCCATCAATATAATAAAGTGATATGAACATTATGTTCGTGTTAGACAACATATCGGAAATAGGAGGGATGTAGGACAATTGCACTACACAATTTTATACCTTGTGCATTAACAAATTAATAAGCAGCTCATAATGGTAAGAAAGAAATGATTTAAGTAGATGAGCAGAAAACTAATCACCTGTCAGTGAACCATGGTCTGTATGCGAACCACACCAGGATGACATGGAGTCACCATCTTGGGTACAATTACTGCAAGTCAAAGCAAAAATCAACTATTCTACCTTAGAAACACATATAGTAACAATTCCCACCATTTAGAAGTAAATTTATTCTTTTAATTGTTACCAAAAGAATAGTTTCTACTTTCTAAACAGGAACAATATCAAGTACTTATTTTTATTTCATTTTTTTTTTTATAAAAAGGTCTTACCTAGTGCATTAAATTTTCTTCAGCACAAGATTCATGTTTCATGTCCAAAACTAGAGCTAAAAGCCTAAAACTCTTCCCTTTTTTTTTTCAGACAAGGGAAATACCCTAATCCTAAATGATGCATTATTTCCCATCCAATTAGGCAATTACCCAACTATGATTGCTCTCTCATCAACTCAACATTAAGCAAAAAACAATTCAGTCCTACCCATGAAATTTCCTAAGCTGACGTTTAAACCAAAACCTACATCATATAGCTGAATATGAATCACTTTAGAGACCCATTAAAGGAGCTTGAGAAACAAATAACAGCTAAGTGAGCAACAATTGAAAAGGAAAGCTTTTGCTTATTACATGCCCAATTTCTTGGGCCAAATGTTAGCCTTTCATTGCCTTGAAATGATCTTGCCCAACATGAAGTTGACTTTCACTTTTACATATGCACTATCATCTTATAGTATTTTTCTGGATCTTAGTTTAAGAACTTCATAAAACTAAGATCCCATCTCTGGGCCCTGCTGTAGTATAGTGATAGTTGATCACTTGATCACTTGATTGTCCTATTTTCCATTTATAATTGTTTTCAAATTTAGTACATTTTTTTTAATGTTCCCTTTAGAAGGCACTTGCACTTGCACTTTGCACTTGAATGCACCTCACACTTTCACCAACACTGTTACTGTTGCAAGGCTCATCTGGCTGGTATTGTTTAAATTGTGATTACAATGTGGACAATGATTTTGCTACATGGGTTTTTGAATTGTGAGTTTGTGACTCTCTGTTGTAGGAATTAGCTAAGATCAATCATTTGTAATATGTGTTTTCTCTTTCTTATATGGTCAAATAGCTTGTGTTTATGTGGTGCAGGAAAATATAATTGAAATTGCATTCACTGTGAATTAAGTGGTTTATTGTTGGATTTAGTCTATATTGGTTATATATATAAACATACACAACATTTATATGGGTTAAGAGACTGGCACTGATTTGACTTGGGGGTCAATGAACCAAAATGACAAGTTGGGTTATATGTTTGGAATGGCCACATGGAAAGAAAAACAAACCCAAATTTAAAAGAGAGAAGACAAATGAATGTGATTACAATGTGGACAATGTTAGGGTTTTCTGGACAATTTAAGGGTATTCTGGACAATTTTCACATTTTCTGTACAATAGTGGTTCAATTGGCATACTTTTTTAATCCTTGTCTTGGCATTACAGAAACATATAATGATGATTTCTCTTCTTCTTTAAACTTGTTAAAAGAGATATTCTAATTCTATGGATTTCCATTTTGCATGTGGCCAAGGCAATGGCGAGTATTGAAGTTGCACCTCGTATTCGCCATCAGTGCAGTGTTACCAAATTGATGGAGGTTAACAACAGCTTAGCTGAAGAATGTAAGAGCCAGCTGCAAACCACTCCATTTGGGTGGTTGTTGAATCTCCACTGCAACATTGAGGCAAGTGGACGAATACTTGAAGTGATGGCTACAAGGTGGAATGCCGATGCACGTGCATTCCAAGTGGGTGATAGGCTCATACCTTTCACCCTATATGACATTGCCCTCATATTGGGGTTGCCTGTGAGGGGAGAGCCAATTGATTGGAACCAATCTCATTCTGGGGGGTCTGTGGTGGAGAAATTGCTAGATAGGCATTTGAAGACAACTTCACCAGACCGAACTAAATTGGTGACATTGCTCACCAAAACTTCCATACAAGTCCCAAATAGGGTTAGGTTGTACATTGCCCTAGTCTTTAGCTATTTTTTGTTTCCCACCACCTCCAAAAAAGTCAACCCAAGCCTCCTACCATTGCTTGATGATAGAGCCAACCTAGGTACATATGCATGGGGGAAGGCAGTGTATGACTTCTTGGTTAGTGGTTTAAGCCGCGCAGCTTCATCGATGCAAGCGAAAAAAGGTAGAGGCAACTTGCACATTCAAGGTTGCACTGCCTTGCTTCAGGTAAAAAAAATTTTTATCCTCATTGTTTACTCCACAACCATTCTAAATTTTGTTTTATTCTTAAACTTGCCATTGATGTCATGATTTTTGCAGATATGGGCATGCGAGCACTTGGGGGTTGGTTCGAAGAATGCTGAAATTAACCAACCTTTCCCAAGATTTTTAGCATGGACCCACCAAAGAATGTATACTAAGAAGGCAAGCGAGGCCTTTAGTAACAGTGCCAATGTAAGTATCTTACACTAAAGTTGCGTACTAGTTTAATAAACATGTTAATTTCTTATAAAGATCTTATATGTTAGTATTTTAGCGTTCTAATTCATATATCTTGTTGTTTGCAGGTGCTGTCCGTGCTTGTAGCAATGCCATGGGAGCAAGACTTCAATGTGGTAGAAGAAGCCATGGAGACCTTGCAAGAAACCCATGGCAGCTCGCACCCAACCATATCAAGGGATGATGGGGCTGGACCAAGCTCAATTCCTCAAACGCCGTCCAATCAATTGCAGCTAGAGCTCCAAGCTGAGAGGGCTGAACGGGAAGCTCTAGCACGACAAGTTCGGCGCTTAAAGGATGAGCTTGACCATGTGAAGGGTCTGGTGGCCGCGGTCCTAGAGAGTAGCCCCAATATTCAACAAAACCAGGCCGCACCCTCACAAAACCAGCCCCCACCCTCACCCTCACAAAACCAGCCCCAACCCTCACCAAACGAGCCCCAACCCTCACAAAACCAGCCCCAACCCTCACCAAACCAGCCCCAACCCTCACCCTCACAAAACCAGCCCCCACCCTCACCAAACCAGCCCCCACCCTTACCCTCACACAGCCAGCCCCCACCCTCACCCTCACAAAACGAGCCCCCACCCTCACAAAGCCAGCTGCCCATTCAAACCCCCATTGTGGACTTGCCAAGTTCACCGTCCAAGGCTGCCAAGAGAGGCAAAGCTGCCAAAAAGAAGGCCAAGGTGGCGGTGGTGGACTTGGCAAGCTCACCATCAAAGCGGGACAATGCAGGGGAGGCAGCTGCAGCTATGGTGGATTTGGTGAGTTCACCATCAAAGGGGGCTACTAGTGTGACGTATACAAGGGCGAAAACACGAGCCCACAAGAATCTAATGATAGTGGCCCCCCATTCGGAACCAGTTAGAAATGAGGTACGTGTGTTGTGTAATGATAAACTAACTTTATGTACTCCATATGAAAATCACATATGAAACACTATGAATGACATATGAAAATCACATATGAACTAACTTTATGTACTCCATATGTTGTTGCTTTATGTTGGGTTCATATGTCATTTAACTTTATGTTGGGTTAAATGCTCATGCTTACTTTATGTTGGGTTAAATGCTCATGCTTTAACTTTTTTTTTGTTTAAAAATCACATATGAAATAACTTAATGTACTCCATGTTGAAAAATCATGAGCAGTGGGTGGATGCTCATTTCCTATACCAGCCAACAGCTGCTGATGAGGCTGTCTTGGCTGATTTTAGGAAGAAATGGGGGGGCGCGAAAAGGCGGGCACTAGGAAAAGGTTGTAACAACTCCCTTCTTTCAATTATGTAATGATTTATGAAGTGATTATCAATATTACCTCATACTGGTTTATAACACGTTTAAAATTTTCTAGGCCCAACGAGGTTGATAGCAATGAGATGGCAATCTCGACCGACACACATGAGCTCACGGGTCGAGAGGTGTCATCATTGTTAGGCGATCAAGATCGAGACGATGGTTCTAGGTGGATATCCACCGCGGTAATTACATATTCATTTTGCATTTTAGATCCTTTATTTATTGCATATTTGAGACATGAGTTTTACAATTCCACATTGTTTACTAAGCAAGTGTGACACACGCAGGTGGTGGACGCTTTCAAGGATGTCCTTATGCAAAAACTCACCGAAAGCGGCCATCCTCCACCGTACATAAACTTCATAATAAGCGTACATGGCGGGGTAAAATAACAAAATTTCAACCTTGGCAAATACTTGTTCATACATTTTACACTATGCATGATGTCAATACAGTGAGCTCTTTTGTTGAAATAACTAACTATGATTTATGCAGACTACGATCCTGGGTATGGCTCCGTCAACCTCAACACAAAGAGGCAAAAGAACAAGAAAGGGTAAACAACCCATTCAGGATGAACCAGCCTCAACCACAATCTATGTTCCGCCCTAGTTGGGTACGCTCAATGCCGACAAATTGCAACCGGGTAATTAGAGACCTTCTCCAACTTTCATTTTGTCAAAAACTGTTGTTACATATCTATTCTGAAAAACCGGTGTATGACCTACCCTTTCGTGTTTCTTAATGCAGATTTTTGTCCCAGCATGCCACAATGGCCATTTTGTTATGATGGTTGTAGATTGTCTAGAAAAAGTTTTCTATTTTTTTGATTCTATTGCCTAGTGCAACCCATAGAGCTTTGGCGCCAACATTGGTAAACACTTGTTTTTCATTTCAATTTTCTTGCTAACCCAGTATTTACATATAATCCCACTGATACTACTTTCTGCTGCTTGCATCATAGAGAAAAGCTTTGGAGCGGATATGCATAGATTCCTTGCACCATAAGGATGTCCATACATGGCTCCTAAAATACAAGGATGACATACCAACCCAAGATAAATACGCGTAAGTACCAATATCTATCATGACCTCAAATGTAATTGTTGCTATGTTGGTTCTGGGTTCACTTGCATGTTATTACCATTTACCAAAAAATGTGGACAATAATGTCCAAACTTAAAGATAATTGTCCACACTTTCTATGGATGTTATGGATGTTACATAGGTTGTTGGTACATGTTGGTTTCTATGGATGTTATGAAAAAATAGTTACAAAAAAATATAAAGTTCATAGCTTGTCAATTGAGAAACAGTACAAGAATCCAAAAAAGTCCTAAATAGCTTCATTTCAGAACATGGAACATGAAAACAGTTAAAAGGGTGTACCTGCATCTTCATGATATCTTGTTTACTCATCCTTTCTGAGAGAGAGAGAGATAAATTTAATAAAAAAAAGAAAGGAAATGGGTCTTTAAGGCTGAACCTGTAAGCTGAGAATAGTGAGACTTAAGAGGTGGGATAAGAGAGAGAGAGAGAGTGAGAGAGTTCAAAGGCAGTTGGTGAGCATTAAAACACTTATCTTTAAGCTTTGTCTTTCTGTTTCATGTTTTTTTGAACTTTATTTTAACATGTTAGTTGCTCAAGCTACAAGAAATATCTTATAGTATATATAAACAATTGGAAATGGTTTTGCTGGACATTACTTTTTGGCTTAAAGTGGTTCATAGCCTAACTTGGCAATAAGGAAAGACATAATTTCCATAAATTATGTTGATCAATGTTGATTTTTATGTACTTTTGCCTCAATTTTTCCAGTTCCGACTGTGAGGATTTTTATGCTGACATTCATGGAATCCTTGATTTTTTCAAACAAGATAGTACAGTTCAAAGAGGTATGATTTCCACACCTTCATTTCATGATGCATTAATGCATTCATTTTAAGTCAAAACAACTAACCAATAATTTCTAAATCTCTTTTATGTTTTGTAGGCTGATTGCCCAAGAATAAGGCAACGCATTCTGCTAGAATTGTATTACAATTCTTTGCTGCCCAAAGCTGTACAAAGCTGAAACTGGACAATTCTTTACTGTGCTTGCGGCTGCCCAATTCTTTACCGGCATATAGTTTTGACACACATTTGTTATTTTTGTATTTACGTTTATACTTTTTGTATTTAAAACTCTATTCTTCCTATACTTGAGATTCTATTAAAGGTAGTGAACAGAAACAATATCTTTTTTTTTTTTTTTTTTTGTAAATGGAGTAAATAAATAAATGAAATGGTGGAATTGGTTGGATATTTTAGGTTACCCATGAGTTTCTTTTATATTTAATGTTACCAGGAGCAACCTATTGCCATTGGAATCTTCACATTACTTGTTGTGAAAGATATAAAAAAAGGATGTCTAAAAATGTTTCCCAAATTGTGGTGAAACTACATATGTTCAAACAAATACCCAGGAGCAACCTATTGCCATGTCTACATTGGAAATAATAAAATTTGGTTTTTTTTTTTTATTTTGAAGTGATTTTGGTTGGTTGAGATAGAAAATGACAAAATTGTTACAAAGATGCTAAGAAACATGTTTAATAGATGCCAAGAAACATGACCAATTCATATGAACATGTTTAAATGTTCATACAATTTTCTGGAAAATGTGGACAAAAACATGAAATTATGGACAAAAACATGACATTGTGGACAAAAATTTCGAATCTACTTATGAACATTTAAGTGAACCCAGAAATGTTCATACAATTTTCTGGAAAATGTGGACAAAAACATGAAATTATGGACAAAAATATGAAATTGTGGACAAAAATTTCGAGTCTACTTATGAACATTTAAGTGAACCCAGAAATGTTCATACAATTTTCTGGAAAATGTGGACAAAAACATGAAATTGTGGACAAACATTTCGAGTCTACTTATGAACATTCAAGTGAACTCAGAAAGTGTATTTCATGTTTTTGTCCATAATTTCATTTTTTTTGTCCATAATTTCATGTTTTTGTCCACATTTTCCAGAAAATTGTATGAACATTTCTGGGTTCACTTAAATGTTCATAAGTAGACTCGAAATTTTTGTCCACAATGTCATGTTTTTGTCCATAATTCCATGTTTTTGTCCACATTTTCCAGAAAATTACATGAACATTTAAACATGTTCATACGAATTGGTCATGTTTCTTGCCATCTATTAAACATGTTTCTTGGCATTTTTGTAACAATTTTATTAATTTTTATCTCAACCAACCAAAATCACTTCAAAATCAAAAAACCAAACTTTATTATTTCCAATCTCAACCAAAATCAACCAAACCCTCAAAAAAATATTGAACCCGACCAAACCTTTAACTTTTATTATTTCAAACCCTAACAAAATCATCCAAACCCTCATAAATACAATCAAACCCCAACTTCAAACATCAAAACTTCGTTATTCCCAAACCCAAATAAAACCTAAATCAGATCTCAAATCAACACTTTCAAACCCCAAATCTTTCAAACGTCAAACTGAAATAGAGAACCCAAATCTTAAAATCCAAATCAGATCACGTCAAATCAACACTTTCAAACCCCAAATCTTTCAAACTTCAAACTTCAATACATGAAAAACCTTCGGGGGAGAGAGATCCATGGCTTCATGAGGACAGATCGGGAAGAGGAGGAGCAGAAAATTTGGGAGGAGAGAGCAGAGCAGAGCAGAGCATTCGGGAGGAGAGAGAAAATTTCAGAAAAAATGAGGAAAAATGAGTGTTTGGTTACACGGATAGTAGAATTTGGAATAGCAAACTGGGGATAACATGTTTGTCTTTTAATGGGGGTGTGAAACAGTAACTTTCACACGGGGTGTGAAAGAAACATTTCCCAACTTTAAAATTGATTTAACTTCCAATCGGGGTGGTACAGGTACACGTATAATTGCCCTCAATCCTTGTGTAGGATATGGGTTAATCAACTCTCTTCCCGCCCAAACCCGGCTCCCACCTTTCCTCTTTTCATTGCACACTGCGCAGCTAATACCCATGGCCATGGCCTCTTATGAAATCGACGATCCTCCCCCTCAACTCAAAGCCCAAGCTGCCTTCCTCGTTCGCCACCACTCAGACCAGCTCCGCTCCATCGCTCTCTCCTCTGATCCCAAACTTCATTACTCTCTCTACGTCGAGTATACATATAACCTCCTCTCCTAACCTTCTTCCTCTCCATTTTTCGTCTTCTAAATCTCTCTCTTTCTCTCTTAGTTTTTTCTCTCTTAGTTTTGCAGAGCTAATGGATGACGACCAGCCCCTCGCACAATCGCTCTTCTCGCAACCCACCGATCACTTGCGCCTCTTCGACGATGCCGCTCTTTGGGCTCATGTATGCACATTTTCTTTAATGGTGCCCTAATTTGTTAAAAAAAGTTTCATTTCTTTGATTTGTGTGTGTTTTGCTTGTGTATATAGCAAATTGTATTGGGGGATTTGAAAGGTCGCAAAAGTGTGATTGAGAAGAAATTCATTCATGTTCGTATAAACGTCAGCGGTTCCCCGCTCGAATGCCCTGGTTTTTTCTTTTTTCCTCTCTGTGCTCTTCGATTTGTTCAACTCTTTGCTTAGAAATTGTTAGTTTGATGTGTGTCATTGTGTGTGTGTTTGGATGTGGTTAGAGACTTTTCCGAGGATTGGAAGTGTCCGAGTCAAGCATCGTGGGATTCTTCTCACGCTCAAAGGGACGGTGATTCGTTCCGGAGCGATCAAGATGTACGAAGGGGAGAGATGGTATATGTGCCAGAAATGCAAGCACAAGTAGGGTTTTTATTTTGGTTACTTTTGCTGTACCAATGCTCATGCTTATTGCATTATTACATGTCTAAAACCTTAATTTTCTTGGTGTACTGCCATGGTTATGAATAGGATTGCAAAAAATAAAAATTGTGCAATTAGTTTCTTTTTAAACCTTGTGAAGGAAGGAGAGTTACCTTATTACTGGGTCATTCTATAATACCTACACTCTTTTTGTGGGTATAGTACCCATTCAATTGGTACTATAAAATGTGATATAAATACCATTAAATGTGATATTGGTACTATCTGATTTTTTATATATATTAAATTTAAATAATAAATAAAAATTTAGGGTACTAAGCAATTTGATTGTAGATACCATAATATATGATGTAGGTACCATCATGTGTACCATCAATGTGAGATTTTATCTATTAGAAGTACCGTACCCACTTTAGTATTGTAGAATTACCCCCTTACTACTATAATGCATGCCTGTATGACATGATACCGATCTGCCAATAGGGCAGATGTAAGGAAACTATTGTATGAAATTTATGGGATAGGTTGATAATAAACATATCTTGATTAATTTTCAAATATATTTTCATTTTTTATTTTAAAATTCACAATCGATTAGCTTAGAATTTCAAAAAGATATATAAAAGAGAGAAGAAATATTTTGACATAACAAGTTAACATCATCCGTTTGGTTTTGCCTAACAAAGCAAAAAGTTATATCATTTACATTTTTACATGCTTGTACTACATTGTCTTTTTGTGTCCAACCCATAATCAAGATGCTAAATTTTTTTTTTATTCTAATGTGTATCCAGCTGTGTCCGATTTGTAACCTGTGTGTGTCCAGCTATATCCTCTGCATGTGCTGCTGTTTCCTATGTGTAACCAGGCTTTTTAATTCATGAAAAAAATTATTCTTGGTTCCTGACACATATGACGGGTGTCGGGTGCATTTCTAGTAAGTGCTAGTTTCCTCGGATTTTTCGACATTGCCTATTGCCATGCCACCTCTAAGACTTTCCAGCAATCTGAACAACTTCAAACTCCAGTAGTTATGGACTACATGATTTTGAAATATGTAATCACGCATTCAGTCACTTTTTCCTCAAACTTTTCTGAATTGACATATTATAGTCACTGACATTCTTTACCTAGGGTGTATTGATCTGTATCTTTGAGACTAACATTCCTGTCATCTATTTTACTGGGAGATACCTGTTTTATGCCAATAGTAGTTTGCATTAAATTTTTATCTTATTATGGTTGACGATGTTATTGTGCAGATTCCTAGTTTATCCTGAGCTGGAAGCTAGAAACTCAATATCACTACCGTCATTTTGCCCTTCTCAGGTATATATTTTGCTCAATCACAGGTTATATCTCACATTATTTTAATTATGTGTCATATTGAGTTTGAAGACAACATAAGCGGTAGTAGCAACAATTAGATGGTCTCATACATTTTTATATAATATGATAAAAACATCACCTATAGTATGCGCTTGAGCTATTTGCAAAATTTTTAAAACTGCAGTTGCATTTTAGAGTGCAATCTTTATCTTCATGTGCATTAAGATGAGGACTTTATGAATTGAAGGATAAGGTACTCATGCAGAAGTACCCAAGGGGTACCAATACCCGGTATGTGCCTGGTACGGGTACGCCACCAGTTTTGGAGTACCCGTGCTTCATAGGACCTTATCTAGTTGTTCTTTTGGAGTTTGATAACTGATCAATTGTCTTCAATTGCAGAGGTCCAAATCCTGTGAAGGCATGAAGTTCACGGAATTAGAAGAGTCTGTTATACGCCACGATTATCAGGAAATCAAAATCCAAGAAAGCACACAAGTGTTGGGTGTTGGGGCCATTCCTCGTTCAATTCCTGTCATATTGAAGGATGATCTTGTTGACATTGTTAAGGCTGGAGGTAACAAATCCTGGGAAGCTCTATTTTTTCATTTTTCTCTGAATTTACTTTCTAGCATTACCATGAGCAAAAAAATTCCTAGCATTACAAATATCCAATTATATCATTAAAGGGTGCTTGAACTTAAATGGGGAGCTGCTCTAGTTTTATTAGTGGTAAAAAAATAATAATAAAATTTTGGGTATTAAGCATATATGCTTCTTTACTGTCATTAAAAGAAGCAATCCAAGCATTAATTGCTTATTCAACCAGCCTTACTGATGGAATAAGATAAGGTTCAATTATGGTCTACCTCTGCCCATTCTCTGTGGCTGCAACTTAGGCAAGTCTCTTTGGTTGCTTGGCAGCTAGAGCCCATCTTTCATGTCTGATCCAGTTAGTCATAACCCTAATTCAATCTTAAGTTGGGCTTATGCTTCTTTTTGTGACACGGAATAGGTCAAATGAGGATGGGGTTGTATTGATTAAGGTTGCACTGGTCTAAAATAATAAATATAAACTCTACACTGTTCACATATTAAATAAAGAGTTGCTTGTAGGTTCGCTTTTTTTATTTTTTATTTTTTATTTTGAACTAGCTTAACAACATTGTTTATAGATTTTGGTTGTTTTGATTTGATGTGAAAATATGGATATTTGTATTTGGCTCATTGAGCATGTGGGCCAATTTGGTTCAAGATAATTTAATGAGCTTGTTATATGATTCTGATGGCAAATCCACCCTAAGATTTGGTCATTGATGTTGTCATTGAACATGATGAACGAATTAGAAGAAAAAGTTGCAGGTACCGAGATACATAATACACATTGTTTGATCCATTTTTGTATCCATCCCTCCCAAGCTCTTTGTACATCTTTCATCATCCAACTTGGAACATCATTTTATGTATTCATAACCACCACAATAACTTGGGAAAACTAACAGATAATTTGAAAAAGAGGCGTAATTTGGGAAAGTGATATAATTCTACACTTTTTTTTTTTTATCGGTAAATAAATTTTATTAACAAAATGAAAAAAGTACACAGGAAGTGGACTTAAGAAACAATTAAGAAAAAGAACAGAAATCTTAAAATTCCTCTAGGGAATGGATGGTATGACCACTAGCAGTAGCCAACCAATTGATCAACAACCGCAACAAAATCAACTTCAATTCCCCAATCTGCCTTTCAAGGTCCTCAAAAGTTTGACGATTCCTCTCATGCTAAAGAAGCCGCATAATGCAAGAAGGAATCATTCCCCATAAAGCTGCCTGGCGAGATTTCCAAAGCACCCCCATCCAGCAAGCTAGCAGATCCACTACCCGTGCAGGAATAACCCAGTGCAAACCAAATAGGCAAAACATCATAGACCAGAGACCTTGTGAAACATCACAATGCAAGAGAAAATGATCTGTAGATTCCCCACTTGATTTGCACATACAACACCAATCCACAATACAAATATGACGATTTCTTAAGTTATCCATAGTTAAAAGTCTGCCATGAGCCGCCGTCCCAACAAAGAATGCCACCCGAGGAGGACTCTTACTTTTCCAAATGCTTTTCCAAGGGAAGGCAGAAACATTAGGAGAAGAAAGGACCTTATAATAAGACCTCACTTCAAACAGCCCACTAGTCTGTGGTCGAATCCTTTCCCACAATGTTTCCGTGGTTATCGCCACCCACCACCTCACGTGTAAGTATGGGCTTAGTCCGCAAGTCCTTGGTGCAACTTAACTCTGGTGATAACAACAACTTCAGTTCTTTTCCAAAACCCCATCAACCACTCTGTTTTTGTCCTTTTGAAATCACCATCGGTCCCATACTGCCGCCCCTGCTGCTCTCCATCACCTCTAAATAACGCCCATAGTTATTTCTACAAAGCCTAGTCCTATATGTTTTCCTGTTCTCAGAACGGGTCCTCACAAATGCCTATTCCCCTCCCCTAGCAATATTCTCCTCCAAACTTCACCCCAACCACTTGGTTCCTTCGCGACCCTTATAAACATTGCAACAATGGTACCTTCCACTTTTGGAAATCTTAACTTGATGTGTGCCGCCATCCTCCAAGGCCAAATCAAATCGCTTGGACTCAATACGAAAACTCCTCTTGCCCCCCATCCTCCGAAGGCAGTGGGCCAACGTCTCTCTTTCTCTCACCCGCACTCTCCACACATTGGAAAATTACGATCAACACAACTATATAATTCTACACACCTTTTCGATCTAGACAATGTATTGGACATCAAAAAAGTAAAAAACAAAGAGTAGTGGACAAGAAATTTAGGATGGAGGGAGTCCCCAATGATTGCAAAAGTTCTGCTTTCAGAGTATAATATCATATTGATGTGGAACAGATTAAAAAACTTACCTAAGGATGATTATTTATTTATTTATATTTTGATTATTAATAATAGTATTTTATTGAAATATAGGGAACATCATATACACAGGGTGTGTACATAAAGTTTGCCTAAAAAATTATTATACTCAATATTTACATTCGAAAAGAAAAAGAATCAATGAAATCTACAGATCGTGCATCTGTGACACCATACGTCCTTGACCTTTCAAACAAGGACCTCAAAATCAACGCCTTCATCTCCATGATAGATAGCTCCACCCTATTAAATGTGCGATTATTTTTCTCACTCCATATTGTCATGTGATGATGGGCTTAGTGTTTGAAACCAATGACAAATGATTTTAAATTCTGTTCTGGTGATTGTTCTAGTTTGCCTCTTGGAACGGAATAGTATCAGACAATTTCGGTGTATTGTTTTGAATATTGTTAGAAAGAGAATGGAATGGAATGTGCATTCCCTCATAAGCATTCCATTCCTTATTACTAAACTCCCATACAAGGGAATAATTGGAATATCCTTTAAATGTCCTCTTTATTTCATTCTTTTCTATTCCTTTCTCTCATTTCAAACAAAGTGTAAATGTTTAAACTATTAGAGAATTTATTTTTAGAAAAAGGCATATAAAAATTACACTAAAGGCTTACTTAATAGGTCTTGTTACCAAGATTGTTCTCAAAGTATATTATTTGAGATAGTTCACAAGCTTGAATGCACTGGCTTGAAGGGAAGTATTGAAAGGTACCGTTTTATTTTAGTCTTTTATGTTTTTAAATATATATTTTTTGATTAATAATATGTATGTTTTAAAATATTTTACTGGGTATTAACTTAATAATACCACTCTATCTCAATCCCACTTCTCCTACTTTCCTCTTCTTTCATATTGTTCCCCACACTTTAGAAAGCTAATTGAAATGCAAAACTAACATTTTATTGGAAGACTATAGAAGGTGTTTTAATAGTTTAGGTGGTATTTCTTATTTATATATTAGCGGTTTGATTCATGCCATTTTTTGAACATAAATATGTTTTACGATTTTTTTTTTCAAAATTTTTTAATTTTTTTGTGGGCTGGTAATTACTTCTGGGCACAGATGACGTAATTGTTACTGGGATTTTAACTGCAAAGTGGTCTCCAGACTTAAAAGATGTGCGCTGTGATCTTGATCCCATACTAATTGCTAATCATGTGAGGTAAGTCTTATAATTCTTATTGGGTTTAATTGTCAAAAGATTTAATAGTACTTATGGAGAATTGGGGGACTTCTATTCACCAACTTCTTCTTTAGAAGTAAAGGTGAAAGAAACTGAGAAAAAAGGTGCATTTTTGGGTTGTTAAACAATGCACACTTCTGGTGCTTATGCGGCCTAATTCTGTGCTTAGTATCCTATACTTTGTTCACAGCCAGTCCCAAGTCTGAAATAAGGGGGAGGGTTGTAGGTTCACGGCCAGCTTAAAATTTAGTCACTTTATTATGAACAAACCAATCAATTTCTGGAACTCACTTTATTATGAACAAACCAATCAATTTCTGGAACTTTTATTCAATGAAAAGCTACACCACTTGTCCTTGTTTGTTTTTCTGTTAAGTTTTTTATTTTTTTATTTTTTTTCCTTCATGTTTTTAGAAGAACCAATGAGCTGAAGTCAGAAATTGATATACCTGATGATGTTATTATGAAATTCAAGCAGTTCTGGTTAGATTTCAAAGATTCCCCGTTAAAAGGTAACAATTATTTTTTTTGATAAGTACCGTTAAAAGGTAACAATTGTTGATCATATGGTACTTATCCTTTTATAAATTAATGTGCAACTTAAGAAATTACTTTTCTGGACCATCAATATTTCATTTGAAGAATATAATTTATATTTCTTATTTGTTCTTTGTATTTATATTTCTTATTTGTTCTTTGTAATAGCATCATTTAACATTATTTTGCTAGATTCATAATGTTGTTCAATGTTAATCCAGGGAGAAATGCCATCCTACGAGGTATTTGCCCACAAATTTTTGGACTCTTTACTGTGAAGCTTGCAGGTTTGCTTTCCTCCCATATCACATCTCATGCATATTTATCTATTTCATAATTTCTGTTGTAAAATAAAGAACAAAGATAGTAAAATGAGAGAAAGTGGAAACAAGGAGATTTAACGTGGTTCGGTCACGAAGAGCTACGTCCATAGGGGAAAGCCCTTGACTGCTACATCTTTACTATATATATTTCATATGTTACAATGTACCTAGTGCAAGGTTTATATACTAGAGAACCTAGACTAGGCTTGCTTGTTCTACAAGTACATGGGCCTATGCTAGCTTTGGGTCTCATGGGCCATAGTATCTCTTACAATTTCAAATTGCATTGCATTGTTTGGGTTCAAGATTTTCAGTATAAAAACTTTGCCTAATTTTATAAAAAAGGTAAATTAATGCGTGTCTTCCTGTTTTCTTTTTTCTAAATCTTAGTATGATCATCAATTCTTACTTTACTTATCGCATTTACCTTTTCTTTCTTCAATTTAGTTGCATTGACACTTATTGGAGGTGTGCAACATGTTGATGCTTCTGGGACCAAGGTTCGAGGAGAGTCTCATTTGCTTCTGGTTGGTGATCCAGGTGACATTTTTATTTTTTTGTTACTCTCTACTTTTATTTTGAATTATATGATACTCTCTCTCTCTCTCTCTCTCTGTACACACACTTATTTATGTATGCCTAAACTCCGTTTGGTTATGTAGACGTTAAGAGGATCTTTACAAATTTTTTTTTTTTTGGATGAATAAGAGGATCTTTACAAATTGTTGAAAATTGCGTGATAAATATCAAGTAAACATGGCAAGTTTAGGGGATGAAACTAAATTTCACGTGGGAAGAAATTTGTGCCCCTTATCAAAGTGGGGGTTGGCTCTAAGGCATCAGAAACTATTTAATGAAGCCTTATTGGGGAAGTGGTTGTGGTGGTTTGGTATGGAGAGGGAGGCTTTATAGAGGCGGGTTGTAGAGAGAAAGTACGGCTCTTTGGGGGGAGGCTGGTCCACTAATTCTGTCACTGGGCCTTGTGGGGTTAGCTTGTGGAAATTCATAAGGTGGGGTTGGGCAAAGTTTTCATTAAATTCTGGTTGGATGTCTGGTGTGGTGATGTTTCTTTAAAGGAGTCCTTCCTTGAATTGTTTCTTATTGCTCGTGAGAAGGAAGCTTTAGTAGCAGACCACCTGCATTTTTTTTTGATAAGTAATAAGTTTTATTGAAGAAACCAGCCCAACCAGTATACTAGACGTATACTAGAGGAGCTAAAAAATCAAGGAATACAAGAGGTTAAGAAATCCTGAAAAGAATCACAAGATGATACATTTGTGGCTTGCATCCACTCAAATAAAGTGCGAAAAAAGAACAATTTCAGATCCTTAATAGATAACTCTCTATCCTCAAAAATTCTGGAATTGCGCTCCCTCCACAAACTCCACATAATGCAATGAGGGACAGCAGTCCAAATCCGAATCTGATGATGCTTAACCACATGCCACCCTTCTATCAGCTCTCTTACAGTCTTCGGCATTACCCACAAAACCCCAAAGGTACAGAACACTGCATTCCATAATTCTTTACAATGACTCTGTCCATTAAGAGTTGAATTTTATCCGTGCGGTACAAGATTGAGAGTTGGAGTCCACATGACTTTCCTCGACCTGCTTTATTTAGTAGCCATGTGAGGGCATGAAGTGGAGAAGCTTTTTTGGAAGACTTCTGGTCAGAAGGGCAGATAATTGATCATTTTCTTCTCCATTGAACTTTTGCAAGAGAGGTTTGGGTATAGTTTTTTCCCTATTTGGGGTTCAGTGGGTGATGCCTAAAAGGGTTATAGATTTACTAGCATGTGGGGAAGGTCATTTGGGGAGACATCAGAACATTGAGATTTGGAAAGCCATCCTTCATTGTTTGATGTAGTGCCTTTGGCAGGAAAGAAATAGACATTTTGAGGGGTATGAAAGGACTATTTTGACTTGAAATTGCAGTTCCTCAGAACCTTATTTGAATGAATGTTAGAGTCCGGTTTATTTTCTTTATTCAACTTACTAGAGTTTATAGATCATTGTAATTTTAGAGCTCAGTTGTCATGTACATCTAGTATATATCTTGTGTACTTGGTGCATTTTTTTTTTCTCTCAATAAAACTTGTTATATCTCACAGGTACTGGAAAGTCTCAATTCTTAAAGTTTGCTGCAAAATTGAGCAACCGATCTGTTATCACTACTGGGTTAGGAAGCACCAGTGCTGGCTTGACTGTCACTGCAGTCAAGGATGGAGGTAAGCATTCACATAGCGTCTACTTTAAACCTTCTTTTGGAGGTTTGACAATATCTGCTACAAATGTTTTGTTCCATTGATTCTTTTTTCTTCTTCTTCTTCTTCTTCTTCATTTATTCTGGCGTTATTCATGTGCTTTAACTTCTTCATCCTTCTTCTACATAGTTATTATATAATACTATATATTAGAATCATAATTAAATGATTAAATTCATCATTTCCTAATTGATTAAGCTTTTGGAACAAGTGATAGTTTATCATGGTATCAACAGGTGGTCATGAGTTCGAACCTTGTCTCCAATCTACCTTTTATTTAAAAAGTTAAAAATCTCATGTGTTGGACCCCACTTATTAAGGGGAGGTTAGCCCCAAACGTGAGAGAGAGTATTAGAATAATCGTTGAATGATGAAATTCACCATTTCCTTTTATCTTAAATTTTAGGATAAGTGGCACTTTATCACTACATAATTAGAAAACATTTATACACCAAATGTAGACCAGATGCTTCTAATTGGAAGCCATGCCAGTACCAGACTGTTATTGAAATGATACTCTGACTTACCTGGGCACATGTTGAAACCACCTTTAGTCTTGCATTGGATTTTAATGTGAATTTTATGACATCGTTCCTTTTCTCTGGTATGCCTTTTTCTCCCCGTTCTCTTATTATATCTTATATTCACAACTTGGTGTCCAAGGTTGTATGTTTAAGAGGTCCTGTGTTTGAATCTTGGGGTTATCCTACTGTTCAGGTTGCATGTGTATAATTGAATTCTGTTTAGGGGTGTGTATTCAACCCAACTTGATGCCTCATGTTAGTTTTTGTGGGTTAATGGGTTGTGGTGGGTTTTAAATTTATTTTGAACCATGGGTCGAGTTGTGTTTGTGTTGATGAATCTTTTTAACATGAGTAACTTGACTTGACTCAACTCGCCCCAAGCTAAATATAATAATTTTTTTAAAATTGCACTAAGACCCCTTGAACTTTTATGTTGTTGCACTAAGACATTCTCTATGGTGTAGGAAGGGCTTGAATTAGGGTTTTAAGGAAGAAGGGAAAGAGAGAATTTTGGTATTCAAGAGCTGTATGAATAATACCCATGAACAGTAGCACAAGAAAGAGAAGTGAAAGGGAGAAAACAACACATGAAGGCCAACATGCCTCAATGCTCAAAACACTCAATATCTTAATTAATCCATCTTGTTTGAGTACAATAACACACCTATATGACCTTAAATCTTAATTTCTCCCTGCAGCACTAGGACTTCTACTTTGAATAGTAAAGCAAACCCTAATTAAAATGAAACAAAGGCCACACATATAGACCCATAAAAATTAATAAAATAAAACCCAAGGTCCATAACAATGGCCCATTAATGCGGATATCGAGAAGCCAATTTGAGTGGAAAATTTGTATTTTATGGTTTATAGGGATAATCTATACTAATAGTCCATTGGGTCATATTTTAGTTTTACTTAAGTTTAGTTATTTAGTTTGGGCATAGTAGTAAAGCCCAAGGAGTCCAAGTTCAAGTCTTATTAGGAGTCTTAAGAAGTTCAAGTTCTAATAGAACTAGTTGCAAACCCGCGCAATGCGCGGGATAGTGTTACAACTTTTCCATGGATATTTGTGTATTTTTTTTTACTACATTAAACTAATTGATTACATTTAGGACTTGTATGAAAATAAATATGAGTATTCTTGTTATAGTGTTTTTATGCTTTTAGTTATGGTATTAAAAAAATCTCGTTAGAATTCAGGAGAGGGTTTATTTGCAGAAGAAATTCTCTGATAGGATGTTAACCGATTTATACATTTCAAATTTCAAGATAAGTGATGCTGGACGGTTATTGAAAGGGGAAATAGGAACAAGAACAAAAACAAACCCCAGGCTTCACAACCTAAGGGTGCTTGAAATCACCACCAAGCGTGAGAATAATAATTTCTCAAAATAATTCTTATTTCAAAATCAAGTGCCTAAACTGATGTTGGAGACTTGTTTAAAAAGACTCCAGAATTACATCCAAAAGGAAATACTTAAATTAGGAAAATACAATTCCATAAAATAACAAATCACAATAAAACTCATAACTAATAATAAGTCAACTGATGAAAAATGGGAAATAATTTGCTGTGATCCCTGGTGTCCGCACCAACTCTCCATGGTTGTGCCATCACTCAATATTTGGTATAAATTATCCCTATATTTGGATTTGTCTAAATTGATTTTTCTTAAGAAAACATATGTTTTACACGGTCCGATGTTTTGGAAGGTTAGAATCCTTCAAATTTCTGAATGTTTAATGAATACGAAAACATGGATGATGGTTATTAATTATATGTATTTTATGGCTTTGCTATTTATCTTTCAAACTAATAAATAACATAATATCTACTTAAAATATTTAGTTATGTTTTAATCAATTAATATACCCCTATCATTTATTGTCTCATAAATTTTTTGAGAATTTATATATCAACATGTTTGTATCATTATCCATGTCCATATTGGTGCTTCATAATCCTATATTTGTTTTACATTAATAAACCATGTTTATCAAATTCCTAGGGGAGTGGATGTTAGAAGCTGGAGCACTTGTTCTTGCAGACGGAGGGATTTGTTGCATAGATGAATTTGATAGGTAAAGAGTGGCTCCAAGAAAGCACTTCTTTTTAGCTTTATGTGTTTAGTACTCAACTTCACTTGTGCAATATGTATCTTTTTCATATTCTAGTGTCATGATTTTTCCTTGTGTTAGTTTATCATAATTAATTATAGCAATAAAGATGATGTCCAAAAAGGAATTTGCATTTGCTTTGTGTGTATAACTCTGATAATTTAATTTAAAAAGCGACTCTTGGTCGATGAGACCATTTACGGAGAAGGTGGTGGCTGGAGCAATCTCAGATTTGGAAGACAAAAGGTCCTAGAATGTTCAGGGAGACCATTCTTGTGGTATGACAGGCTTTGATTGTAAGATTGCTGCTTGTGTTGGGTGCCTCTTTGTTTAGGTGCTTTGGTAATTTGACTACAGTGGTGAGATAACGATGTCGTGAACTCCAGCTAAATTTGGCAACTGGCAACTGCAACAGTATACAACTAAAAAATATTAGGAGAACTGCAAGCTTTTCATGGCCTGAAGAGCATGAGAGGTGAGTAAGCATAATAACCATCATGGTCCAGGGTAACTTCCCTTCCACAGTATTCATGTGTACTTACTGTAAGCATCTCTCTCTCTCTCTCTCACTCTTTATGATGTAGATCATGTCAACAAGAAGGGGCCAAGTAGGTCTGTTGGCATATTCCCTATGTTAACTTCAGAGACAAAAAGATAGAAACAAAGAGAATAAACTGTGTATTGAATACTTTGAATAAACATGTACAAGTAGGACACTATATATATGCATAAACTAGTGTATGGTATAGTAAATACAAAAGAAGCCCTAGACAAGGACAATAAAGACGGTATCCCTCCTCAAACTCTAGGTGGTTTGACAGAAGCCATCTTGGGTTTGGAACCAAGATCATAGAAACGACTAGGTGGAAAATTCTTCCTAAAGATCTCAGCAGTCTGATCAGAAGAGCTAATGGGGAGGAGGCGCAAGGTGCTAGTAGACAGATGATGACAATCAATCTCAATATGCTTTATGCGTTTATGATCATTATGCACAATTTGGATAGCACTTGGATTGTCACAATGAATGACGCTTGGCGAAGAATGTGTAAGACCCATATCTTCCAACAACTAGCGAAGAGCGAGAAGTTCAGAGATAGTATCAGCAAGAGCACGGTATTCTGCCTTAGTGCTAGAGCAAGACACAATATTTTGTTTTTTACTGCGCCAGGAAATAAGAGTCGTCTAGAAATAAACAAAACCCAGCAATAAAGCTGTAGCCAGTAGGATCCCTTGCCCAGTCAGCATCAGAATAAGCATAGGGGTAAGAGTGAAGTGAGCTAAGAAGTGAAGACCATGGAACATTGTGCCCTTGACATAGCGAAGAATGTGAAGCACAACACCATAATGTGTAGAGTGGGGAGCAACCAAGAACTGGATTACTAAATGTACTGCTTGAGCAATATCACGTTGAGTCACAGTGAAATCAATCAATTAAGCTGTTAACAAGCTAACGATAAAGAGTGACATCACTGAGAGGTGTGCTATCCAAGGGGGTAGAAACAACCTTAGTGATAGTCAGGCCAGCACGACATAACAAATCAGAGGCATTCTTGGCCTGGTAGAGATAATAGCTAGTAGAATCAGAATAGACCTCAAGACCGATGAAGTGGCTCAGATGACCAAGATCTTTCATCTCAAATTGCTGGTAGAGAAAGTTCTTAAAATCATAAATGTTAGAGTGATCATCAACATAGAGTAGGAGAAGAATTAGACCCGTATCAGATTTGCGAATAAACAGAGTTTTATTATGAGGATTGGATGAGAAGCCAAATTGATGCACAATACCACTAAACTTGGCAAACCAGGCTTGAGGAGCTTGCTTGAGACCATAAAGAGCATGTCAAAGGAGACAACCTTTGTTTGGACAGTCGGAATATCTTGGATGTGGCTAAGTATAGACTTCTTTAGTAAGATCACCATTTAGAAGAACATTCTTAACATTCATTTGAAAGAGAGGCCATTGATGAACCACAACAATAACAAGAAGACTGCGAACATAAGTAATACGAGCAACAAGGACAAAAGTCTCCTCGTAGTCAATCCCATATTCCCGAGCAAATCCCTTGGCAACAAGGTGTGCCTTATACTGTACAATAGTGCCATTAGACTTAGTCTTGATCTTGTAAACCCATTTATAACCAATGACAAATTTACCACGAGGCAAGTCAACCAATGACATGTTCAATAGTGTGAGTCTTCTCCAAAGCCTGAATTTCTTTTGTCATTGCTTGCTGCCAAAGAGAATTAGTACAAGCCTCACGATAGGTGTAAGGCTTATGAAGAGAAACCACAGCAGAGAAACAGGAATAATCACGCAAATGAGCAGGAGGTGCTCTTCCCCGTTCAGAGCGACGAAAAGGAAGGGGAGAAGTCTAATTAGTAACAGGGTCCACAGGCAGTGCAGGTTCTGGGGGAGAGACCAGAGAGTCAGCAAGAGGAGTAGGGAGAATTGTGGAAGGACCTGGAGAGGTATCAAAAGGGAACAAGGGGAGTGACACTAGGGCTGACGTCAACGGAGCAGAGGGTCGGTGGCGTGTGGGGCGCCTGAGGCACGTGGACAGAGCAGCTGAATCTTCTCTTGATGCGTGTGACTCCGGTTTGGCTCGATTTTGATTTGGTTGGATAGATCGGCTGATTTCCAATCCAATGGTGGTGGTGGCGGGCTGATATGTGATGATTTGATTGTTGTTGGAACAAACGACGAAAGTTGAGAATAACGGGGTTGATTAGTGGGTGGACTACCGAGAGTGGAGAGACAGTCACAAACTGGTGACTCAGGGTTTGTAGAGACTGGAACAGCAATGAGAACTACAGGAGTAGAAAAGCAACGAGAACAGTATGGAGCGCGGCAGAATATCAGGAGCAGAAAAGCAAGAAAGAAGAATATAATTAACTGTGCTCTGATACCGTGTTAACTTCAGAGACAAAAAGACAGAGAGACAGAGAAAATAAATTGTGTATTGAATATTCTGAATAAACATGTATAGGTAGGACACTATATATATGTCTAAACTAGTGTACGGTATAGTAAATACAAAGGAAGCGCTAGAATGGGACAATAAAGATGGTATATAATATATACATATGCTAACACTCTGTTTGAATCATTATAGTCCAAGTGGTGGTAATTTGGTATTTTAGATATTTGAATTTAGAACTTTGCTGGAAATTCTTATAATAATGATTTCCTAGTTCTAATTTTAATGTAAATTTTTTTTTTTTTTTTTTTTTGTTTAGAAGTGGGAATGGGAAGTCCTTTGAACTTTATTTCTAATCTTATTGCCTATAAGTTCACCTAGGAATTTAGAAACTTATTATTTTGAAGAAACTTGAGTTGCATTAGTCTCAAAGGGGATTTATATGGGGATTCAAATTATTTCACCAGATATTATGATATAGGTGTTATTGTATGTGAGCCTCATATACACAGTTGGCTCATGTTCTTATAGCTTAACCTTTTGGGCCAATTGGTTCTCCAACATCCAGTCACTTTAGGTCTTTTTCCTTTGCATTTTATTCTCTTTTTAGATTATAATAGCAATACATCCAAACTATGTTATAGAAAGCACAAAGGCCTTAATACTTTAGCTGCACTCATTCTGTTCTTGATTATGATACCAGAAGCTACAAAAGATGCATGTGCACTTCAGTTTACTTACAATCTCTCTTTTGTAAACAACTGGAGCATGAAACCTTAGCCTTTAAAAGAGTGCTGGCAGCATGTGTAACATGCAAATTGGACTGGAAGTAGTGTTTCCAGTGATGAGCAAAGCTGTGTGGACTGAGATGATTTTTTGGTTCTCTTGCTTTGGATTTCACAAGAAGCTAACTTAAGTTTTATTTGACAGCATGAGAGAACATGACAGGTCAACCATACACGAAGCCATGGAGCAGCAGACCATAAGTGTTGCCAAGGTAGAATATCTTGTTTTAGTTACAATGTTGTAATAATTTATCAATGCCTCTACGTCAATGTGGTTAACTAGTCCTTTAATACTTGCTGTCATATTTGGCATATATTTAAGCTTGAATTACGTCAGTTATCCTTGATTGGGTAGTCATGATCCAGTTGAAGCATGAGTTCCTGGCATTTCATGTATTAACAACACCTGAATAATTTCATTTATCTTTTAATTGTCGTTGTCGAATTTATAGAGACTAGTACAATGCCCGTGTGATGCATGGGTTAAACATCATATGTGAACTAAAAAATATTCAATAATATAATTGAAAGTGAATGATAAAACAAAAGTACAGAAATTACTTTAAGTTACATGGTGAAAGCACATATCAAAACCAAAAACTATAATAGATTAAAAAATAATTTGGAATGAATAATGAAACTTCTTTGAAATCTCTTGGAGTTTTTTGTATAATAATTTTAATTGGAGCAATATGTTAAAATTTTGAAAACTTTGGTAGTAGAATTTTTTATCGGAGTCGTATTTTAAACTTTGCTAAATATATTTTTTTTGATAAGTAATAAACTTTATTGAAATTGCCCAAGTATACTGGAAGTATACTATGGGATAATAAAGAGAACCACGAAAGTACAAAGAGCAATCGACTCCACAAGGGAGGAAATAGAGAACAAGCCTGCTGCTACCACCCACGCAAACAAAGATTGAAAAAAATAACAACTCAATGCCAGAATAGTCCTTTCACAATCCTCAAAATGATGAACAACTCGCCAGAAACAACCCTGCCAACATGCCACAAGATCACGGCATGACTCACTGCATCCCAAAAAAAACAAATACCAAAACCCTACCTTGTAGCAAGCCCCCAACAGAGCTGGTCCTCCCCATTCCCCAACATGCAGCACCACCTCCTACACTTGTGCCCCACCAGCTAGTAAGGCCCGCTAACTCCCACTACAATCTTCTATCCATAATTTTGTCCCTATCAATCAACCCTCTTATATTCCAAGAAATAATTTTTAGATTCATGGAGATCGTAGCAATGCTCTCTCCCTATTGGCACCTTGATGCTTTGTTGATCCAGACTCGTAGTTGATAGAGCTCATCAAGCCTTTCAGCTCCTTGATACCCTTCCCCACTGATTTCATCAACTTCTTTCTATCACCTCCCTCACTAACACGTTGAGTTCTTCTATCTTAAATATCCTTGAGTACGTCATTGAAATCCTCCTCAAAGCCCTCAAATGACACCTAAAAATTTCCCAAAATCTTCAAGTTTGCCCATGTCTCTGTCCATATCTTCCCCACCTTGTCAATTGGAGATTTTGACATAGCCACTGGCACCACTTCAAGTGGTTCATCTTTGTCTACAAACCATTTCCCCGCCACCCCTAAGACCTCTGATCCCACCCACAGCTTCGAGGAGTTTTCCCCATCCTACTCTACCTTACCACAATTCTCATACCAGCCCTATGAATACTGGCCTAGCCTTGCTAGGTCCAATTTTCCTCTCCCGTACAAATTTGCACATGCAGATTAGCATCGCTTGACCCAATGGGATCTGGTGGTTGAAGAAGTGACAAAGGGATTGACAGCCTCTTCCCGTCACGCAGCTCAAGCACCCAGTCAGATGAGGAACCCCAGGTGCGATCGACAAGATGGTTAGGTTGTTGGATGAAGGCCTCGACAATAGAAGGATCTAAAGTGAGGGCCAAAGCATTCCCAGGAGTAGCTGGGAGCTTTTGCTCCAACTTACTTGGGACTGTTGGATTAGGGCGACCCGAGTTTGCTTTTATTGGGTTTCGTGGACCTCGCACGTCTCAAATAAGTTTCCATAGGCCTTTTTTTGGGGCCCTGTGACTAATGTCTGTGCTTGAAGGGAGACAACTTGGGCTTGTGTTTGATGGGCTCCCAACTACTGTAGCTATCTTAACATTTCAAACCCCATTTGGATCACGCTCTAAATGTAAGTTTAAAGGGATTTTCTCGATACTCGAATCATCTTGAGTGTGGCCAAAATCAGTCTTTTCCATATTTAGAGTCAACGATCCCTTGACACCCGCGTGAGGTTGTGGTTGCTCTGTGAATTTCGGTTCTTTTCCCGATTCGACCTCCTCCCTTTCACATTCCCACCACCATGATTCCTCCGAGTATCTGCAGCTACTGCCGCATAGGACTCCCGGCCACCAATGGATCCGGCCAAACCCTAAGAATTATTGTTCTTGGAGACACGAGATTGAGTTATAGAGATCACATACGACTCGGCATAGCTTGAAGCCCAAACGGCACCACCCATTCCCATTCCACCACCCTGGCACGATGATAGACCCCTGCCGCCCACCTCTATGGATTTTTTGTAGCGATACATATTTCGCTTTTGATTTAGCCCAAGTTCCCTTTTCATCCCTAAAATATAGCCCAAGTTCTGTATTTGTCCCCAAGAATTTTAAGTGTTATATTTTGTCCTTTTGGCTTCTTTTGTTAAGTGTTAGGGACAAAAATGCAACTTGGACGATATTTCAGGGACAAAAATGAACCTAAACTTTATCATTTTAGTCCCTAAAATATGGTTTATGTTCTATTTTCGTCCCTAAAATATGTATTTTGTTAGACACATTGGCAAACAATTTAACGGAAGGGGATGGTAGGACGAAATGGATGACATTTTCAACTTCTAGGGATAGAACATTTTAAATTTTAGGGACATGCGGCTCATGGTTTGGAGTTGGAGTCCGTCTCCACTATCTTTAATTTATTGTATTCAGCGGGAGTGCAAGGACACGGTGCGGATAAGCTGTATTGGAAGGTCCTTGGTTCAAAAGGTTTTGCGGTTCGTTCTTTATATACGGTGTTAGCCCCTTCTTATGCCGAGTAATTTCCATGGAAGACCATATGGAAGGTCAAAGTCCCCCCTTGAGTTTCATTCTGTTTTTGGACTGAGAAGACGGAATATCATTTTGGTGAGTTGGTGTCGTGTATGCAAAAAGGATGGAGAATCAGTGGATCACTTGTTTCTTCATTGCCCTGTGGCTTTGGATTTATGGGATATAGTTTTCAGTCTATTTGGGATCTGGTGTGTGATGCCTAGATTCTGATTGATTAATTAGCTTGTTGGCAAGGCAGGTTGGGGAGGCATCTGAATGTTGTGATTTGGTGAGCTGTTCCTCATTGTTTGTGGAGGGAGAGAAATGCTAGGACTTTTGAGGATTTTGAACGGTCCAGTCCTGAGTTGAAGCTGCACCTTTTCAGAACTTTGTTTGACTGGATGTCTGCCACTGTTTTATTTTCATTTTCCAATTTGTTGGAGTTCTCTGATTTTTGTTCTATTCGATCCTAATTATTTTCTTCAAGTACACGTCCAATGTCCTTGATGCATTTTTCAATCAATAAAATTTATTACTTATCAAAAAAAAATTTTAGGGATGAAAAGAATACTTTTGCCTTTAAACTTCTTGAATTTCACTTAGAGCAAACTATGCCAATAATTTTATTGTAATTATAGTGCGTCATATGCCAAAAGCACAAAGCATGTCATACGGTGTGTAACACTTGATGTCAAGTCACATGGTGTAACCACAACATGTAGGACACAAGTTTTATTATATAGTATAATAACTCTTTATCCTTTCTATGTAGACATTATGAAGAATATATGGTAAAAAGGTATTACAATCCTCACAATGACGCGCATTAGTCTTATTGCTCACGAGTTAAGCAAATGCACTAAACAATGTGAATTATTTCCACTTACAATTCTTTTATAACATCTTGTGAAAAAAATATCTTTTTTCACATTTCCATAAAGTAAGTTGACATGTTGAAGATTTAATTCAAGAACTTTACCTTACACTGCATTAGTAATTGCTTCATATCCTGTTCCGAGATTCATTACCTTGATTGAGAAGTTCCAATTGCTAGAAGGCTCCCTAAATGCCTTGGCAACAATGCCTTTGGATGTTAAGAATTCAAAAAATTGATTTTACTAATCTGGCCCCTGCATGTGAATTTTATCTCATACATTGTTCCCATAGTTATTAGTTAGTCCCTAACAGAGTCATTATATTTAAAGTTAAAGTTGTATATACTCTTCTTAAGGTATATTATGCTTTCTTGTGTTGATATGACGTTTATCTCCCTTTCATTTTTAAGCTAGAAATGATGAATTAAAATTTTATGACGTGGGCACTTCTATTAGGATCTTTTGCCATGTTGTCCTCAAGACTCAATATTCTTAAACATGTTGGACTTTTTGAGGTAATGTATGGGACTGTGCACAAGCTTTTAGATGTCGTACATGCTAAAATATGACTATACAGGTCAAACATGCAGTGAGTACCTGAGAACACACTTGTCCTTTCTATTGACAAAATTATATAATAACTAAGAAAATTATAACAAGATAGGACAGTTAAGACCAACAGGATAGATTAAATACGAGAATGCAATGTCTTAATTAAAGATAGAATTGTCCATTAATGGCATGTCCTTTTGTGTCTTGTTTTATTAATGTTTGTATTGATGGTGTGTAAATAATATTGTATGTGCCCCATGTCTCTGTCCTTACGATGTGGACGGCTGGTTTAATTTGTTGTTTTTTGTTTTGTTCAGTTTCTTTAAAATTCATGAAGATATAATTTCAGTTCTTTATTACTAATTATTGATTAGTTTGTATCATGCTCTATTGGATGCTTGGTAGAAACATGGCTACTCAATTATATTTCTCACTCTCTCCAGGCTGGTCTTGTAACGACTCTCAGCACTAGAACAATTGTTTTTGGTGCAACAAATCCTAAGGGACATTATGATCCTGATCAATGTATCACTTTCATTCAGAATATATGGTAGTTTGACTTATTATTCAGATCACTGTTGATTGGGTAAGTTATAGTTTAGCTTTATAACGAGACAGCTATGAGTTTTAATTTTGTTGCATCATTTGACACAGGAGGTAAATACACAAGATAACATTCTTGGTCTTCTTAAGTCTTGGTTCTTTGTGAACAGGCTTTCTCTAAACTTTCCGTCATTCTCATTTTCATCTTCCTTAACCTGATCTAGCTCTGTCTGTCAATACAACACTCTCTGGGCCCTTATTGAGCAGATTTGATATAGTTCTTGTCCTCTTGGATACAAAGAATCCTGAATGGGATGCAGTTGTTTCATCTCACATTCTCGCTGAGGTAATCTGCTCCTGAGATCATGTAACTGGTCCTGTGGTGTCATCATGCAATTAATTGAATACAAATATTGACTTTTATGAAAGTAATCTGCAGGGTGAATCAGACAAAGTCGAGCATGATGAAGACCTAGCAAATATCTGGCCACTTCCTATGCTTCAGAGGTAACATTACTTCAGAGCATTAGCACGTGTATTTATTTTTTTTGGTTAAACTATTGTTTTCATTTCTAAACTTCGCATGAAGTTCGTTTTTACACATGAATTTTTTCCTTTTAAAAAAAAAGTTCAAGGATGAAATTCATGTGTAAAAATGAATTTTTTCAAAATTTAGGGATGAAAAACGAACTTTTCAAAGTTCAAGGATGAAAAACGAACTTCATGCAAAGTTTAGGGACGAAAACAATACTTTTGCCTTTTATTTGTAAGAGGAGCTAGTTTGAATACACAGTTAAATTTTTATGTAGGAAGAAGTCAATTTTATTTTTGAATAAGTAACCCAATAATATTATTTGAAAGAGGAGCTAGCAAATACACAGAGTGTGCATTGAGCCACTCCTAAATAATTACAATTTGAGATTCAAGAGATCTAAAATATCTAGAAAATAAGATGAGGGTGATGTGGACAGTAAAAAAGAGTTCGAGGAAAAACAAGATAAAAGACAAAAATATTCAAGAATTGTGGTCTAGTTTTGATGTAGGGCCTTCTAGGCACCTTTCATAGGTTATATTAGTTAGTCTAGTTGCTGGATCAGTTTTAATTAAGTTTATTATAATAAGGGCAGCTTGGTAATTTCCAGATTTTCTGGAATGGGCTGTAATGAATTGTTCTAGAAGCCCATGAGTTCTATTTTATGTCTTGAGTCCTTTTCCTATTTGGTTTAGAAGTTTTTAATTTCTTTTCATTATTATTAGGAGTCCTAGTCTTTCTAGGAATAGGTTAGTTAGTAGTCCTAGTCCTAGAAAAGGATTTAGCAATAGCCTATATAAAGGCCTTATTGTAGTCAGTTATATTCAGAGTACATAGATTCTAATAAAATTCCAGCAGCTTATTTTAAGCTTCAAAGGTGTGATTTCCTTCTCCTACCTAAGTGTTATTGCTTAGGGAGGGCCTAGGTGTGACTGCCTAGTGTTTTATCTTTCTTTCTTTAAGTTCTATTCTCTAGTTTAATACCAAACAACCATTAATACCTCCAGATCTCATCAAGAATCTAGTTTAGTGCTGAATTCCTAAAGATCCTACATCAACTTAGTATCAGGGCCCATTAGAGCTTCCGTCCTGCGTCAAATTGGTATCAGAGCAAGTTCTGCCATGATGTTTCCACATCATGGGAGATCCTATACAAGTGGATTGACTTGGCAAAACGGTAAGAAGCTTCTTGGAGAAGATATTCTACAACGACGATTTCAAGACTCTGTTCTTGATCAGTTTTATACTCTTGAGCAAGGTGACATGTGTGTAGTTGACTATGCAAGGGAATATAAGGAATTATTTAAATTATTTATTATGTTTGGATTTGTAGAAAGCGAACGTATGACTATTGCTTGATTCAAGAGTGGGCTAAGGTATGAAATTAAAAAGGAGATGTCTCATAGGTACTTAGAAGATGTTGAAGATGCAATAGAAACGGCTATTCAGTTTGAGAAATATGTAAAATTTATGAAGAAATCTATGGTTTCTAAGCCTAAACATCATACTGAATTGCCAAGACTGCATGCAGAGGGGATAAGCAACAGGGGCAGCCAGCAGAAACTCCAAAACAAAAGATTAAATTTCCACAAACGGAAGTTAGAAAGCTGGAACAAGATGCTGATAGGTCAGAACAGTTTGATAAGAAGGTAGAACAACTAAAGGAGCATGTAGTAAATCCTAAACAGCAAGTGCATGAGTTAGGACAGCATGCAACGAAGTCTAGAGAGCCGGGAGAACAAGCAAAAGAGCCTACCCAGCAAACTGAAACGTCCAGACAACTTGGAGATGATTCAAAACAGCAACTTGAAAGCTTGATGGAGGAAAAATCGGTTGATGAGAATAGTTTTGAACAAATACATGAGATTCAAGAAAGGATGTCAAGTTTGCTATTGTGGGAAAAGAACTGAAACGTCCAGACAACTTGGGGATGATTCAAAACAGCAACTTGAAAGCTTAATGGAGGAAAAATCGGTTGATGAGAATAGTTTTGAACAAATACATGAGATTCAAGAAAAGGATGTCAAGTTTGCTATTGTGGGAAAAGAAATTGACAAACCAGCAACTATTCATCCTACTGTTGTGCCAAACACATCTCAACCAGTTACACATATTATTCTACAACAAGACAAAATTGAAACAAAAGAATATATCATGATGAAGGAAGAGATAGAAGAGATGAAGAAGTCTGTTGCAATGCTTCAACATGTGCCTCAAGATAAGGATATGTCACTTGCAATGATAGTTCGAGTTGAGTTTTAAGATATGATAAATTAGGATTAAGAGAAGAATAGAGAGAGAGAAGAAAGAAAGGGTTTAGGGTGTTATTAGTCAAACCCACACCTTAGCACATATTATATTAGAGTGATATAGCAAGGTTACAAGAATACCCTTATGCTAATATGAAATAACAATTGAACTAGAAAAATAATAATAATAACTCTAACACTTCCCTTCAAGCTGGAGCATAGATATCAAACATGCCCAGCTTGAAAGACATTCGTTGAAAAGAGGCACGACCTAACGGCTTCGTGAGAATATCACCCAGTTGATCATTGGAGCGAACATAGGGAGTGACAATCTGTTGCCGCATCAATAAATCTCGAATAACGGCTTCGTGAGAATATCACCCAGTTGATCATTGGAGCGAACATAGGGAGTGACAATCTGTTGCCGCATCAATAAATCTCGAATAAAGTGACAATCAACCTCGATATGTTTGGTATGCTCATGGAAAATAGGATTGTTAGCAATAAAGATAACGGCTTGGTTGTCACAAAACATCTGCATAGGAGTTGGAACATCAATACCCAAGTCACGAAGAAGAGAGCAAACCCATAACATCTCGGAAGCAGTATGAGCCATAGCATGATATTCAGCATCAGCACTAGAACAAGCAACAACATTTTGTTTTTTACTGCGCCAAGTAACAAGATTACCACCAACAAAGGTACAATAGCCAGAAGTGGATCGCTGATCAGAACGACTACCAGTCCTATCAGCATCACTAAAACCTATCACAGACAAAGAAGCAGAGGGTTTGTACAATAGGCCTCGTCCAGGAGCACCTTTCAAATAACGCAAGATACGGTAAATAGCTTCATAGTGAGGCTGACGCGGAGCATGCATGTATTGACTGACCACACTAACCGCATAAGTAATGTCAGGGCGAGTAACGGTAAGGTAAATTAACTTCCCAACCAAGCGGCGATATCAACCAACATCGCTAAATAATTCACTGTGCTCACCATTAAGTTTAACAGTAGAGTCCATGGGAGTATCAGCAGGACGAGCACCTAAGAGACCAGTTTCAGACAAAAGATCAAGAATGTATTTCCTTTGAGACAAAAATATACCCTGAGAGGAACGAGCAACTTCAATTCCAAGAAAATAATGAAGAGTACCTAGGTCCTTAGTATGGAAATGCTTACTCAAATATGTTTTCAAATCCGCGATACTAGTGGAGTCACTTCCAGAGATAATAATATTATTCACATAAACAATCAAAACAATGGTGCTATTGGAAGAGTGACGAACAAAGATAGAATGATCAGAAGTAGAACGCTGGAAACCATACCCAAGTACAACGGCACTAAATCGGTCAAACCATGCACGGGGAGATTGCTTCAAACCATACAAAGCCTTTTGTAATCGACAAACAAGGTGCTCACTACTAGCAACAACATATCCTGGGGGTTGATCCATGTATACTTCCTCCTTAAGGTCGCCATGAAGGAAGGCATTCTTGATGTCAAGTTGATACAAAGGCCAAGAGAGACTAATTGCAACAGAGTAAGATTCGAACAAAATTGAACCATACGTCTGCATGTACCCTTTAGCAACCAACCGTGCTTTAAGGCGCTCAACAGATCCATCAGGGAGGTACTTGATAGTGTAAACCCAACGACAACCGACTGTTTGTTTCCCAAAGGGAAGAGCAATGGGCTCCCAGGTTTGATTCTTATGAAGAGCACTTATTTCCTTATCCATAGCATGTTTCCATCCAGACGAAGATAAAGCCTGCTTATAAGAGGAAGGAATAGAAATAGAGGACAAAATACAAGCAAAAGAATGTAGACAAGGTGAAACATGATTATAAGACAGGAAATGAGCAATTGGTTGTTGAGTACAAGTACGTTTACCTCGTCGTAAAGCAATAAGTAAATCATCAGTCTTAGGAATAGAGGATGAGGGGGCAGGAACCTCTGACAAAGAAAATGTAGTATCGGGGTGATAAGATACAACGCGCCTATCTTGAGATCGCTGATAAACTTGCAAAGGAGGGTTAGGTGGGGAAGCCAAAGGTACTTGCAGAGGAGGAGAAAACAAAAGAATTGGAAGAGTAGGAGACGAAAAGGAACCCTCCCCCTCACGACTAGAGATGAGATCAGGAGATAAACACTGACCAGGTGAGGAAAAGAATGGGGTGGACTCAAAAAAGGTAACATCAGCACTAACAAAATATCGACAAGAGTCAAGATTGTAACAACGATAGCCCTTTTGAGTACGAGAGTATCCAAGGAAAATACACTTACGAGATCGAGGAGATAGTTTATCACGACCAGGATCAAGGACATGAACAAAGGCAATACAACCAAACACACGAGGAGTAAGCGAGAATGGAGTACGTTCAGGATATAAAACAAAAAATGGAGACTCATGATTTAAGACCACAGAAGGCAAACGATTTATAAGATGACAGGCAGTAAGAACAGCATCACCCTAAAAGTGTTTGGGTACCTGCATATGGAATAACAAGGTACGAGCAACATCTAGTAAATGACGATGTTTTCGTTCAGCTACACCATTTTGTTGAGAGGTGTGAGGACAACTAGTCTGATGAATAATACCATGATCAGCACGAAAGGAATTCATTATAGACTGAGTATATTCTAATGCATTATCAGATCGAAGAATCTTAATGCGTTTATTAAACCAAACGAATATTTCATTATAGAATGTGGAAAGAATACGAGGCAATTCAGATCGCTCTTTCATCAGAAACAACCATGTCATTTGAGAATAATCATCTACAAATATAACAAAATAAAGAAATCCATTCAAAGTAGAAATGCGGGAAGGACCCCATATGTCCGTATGAACTAAATCAAAGGACTTAGATTGGCGACTATGACCACTACTAGAAAAAGAACTACGATGATGCTACCCTAGTTGACAAGCTTCACATTCTAGACTGGGCACATGACTCAATGTAGGAATGGCAAACTTAAGTTTGGCCAAGGAAGGGTGACCCAAACGAAAATGCCACTGAAGAGGAGATACGGTAGCACTCAAAGCCGAAGCCGAGAAGGCGTGGGAGGCAGAATTATCAGGATCCAGGTAATATAGCTCGTCTTTCTCATGTTCCGAACCAATCATCTCCTTGGTCTTGAGGTCCTGAAAAACACATGAAGTGGGATCAAAGGTGATAGAGCATTGTAAGGCTTTAGTCAATTGACTAACAGAAAGCAAATTAAAAGGAGAATTAGGAACAAAAAGACTCGATGGTAAGGATAATGACGAAGTGGGATGAAGAACGCCTTTTCCAAGAACAGGCTGAGAAGAGCCATCAGCTAAAACAATATGGTGTTTAATAGGAAGCAAATCAGAGAAAAGAGATAATATACCAAATATATGTTTGTTAGCGTCGGAATCAATGACCTAAGATGGAGAGGAATGGGCCACACTTGCAACATTACCTAAATCAGCTAATGTAGCAACGTTAGAAGAGGAATGCGACGCGCAATAGCTGGATGAGTTCGCTAAGCTGAGTAATGAGAGCATCATAAGAACCAGACCTAGAAGCAGCATGCCCAAATGGAGTAGAAGTAGATTGTGGTCATGTAGCACCATCAATCACTTGATTTAAATAATTTGGCTTGCCATTTTTCACCCAACAGTAAGGCTCAGTATGATTGGTCTTACCACAATGATCACATCTCTTGTCACCACGTCCACCACGAAAACCACGGCCTCCATGGAAACCACCACGAAAATTAACACGACCTCTACTATTGGAGACTAAAGAAGAAGATTTAGGCATATCATCATCCTTGAATAGTGATGTGTTTCTTGCAGCCATAACCATTGATTTTCCTTCAAACAACTAACCCAAACCAGAAAAATAATAACAATAACACAACTCCAAGACCCAAGACGGCAATCAATAGCTTCAAATCTCAATCTCTCACACAGGCTACACTCCTCAAGGTCTGAAACGAGAAACTTAAACAGCCCAACAACAAAAAAAAACATACCCCGTAGCACTCTTTCAAAGGGGCTGAAGCTCTCAAATCCTCAAACAAAGCAAAAAAACGTCATAAGCCAACAAATAACCATCAAATCAATCCTCCACAAACCTATCCGGCCCTTAGGGAACAAAACCCATCCATCAAAAACAGCAAAAAAGCTTCAGAATTGCAGATTGAAAAATTATGTTGGTAAATCCAAAAAACATTGGAAAATAGAAAAGTCACTCTAAATGGCTTCAAAAAATTCCACAAAAATCACCATAATTACCAGGAGAGAGAGACGAGCCTAACCATGTGGTTGCCGGACCGAGGTGTCTGTATCGGCGCTGACATCAGCATCTGCTGTTATCTGAAAAGTGTTTCCAGAGTGATTTAATGGCTTCTAGGGTTGGATCGGAACGCTTTGATACCAAGTTGAGTTTTAAGATATGATAAATTAGGATTAAGAGAAAAACACGGAGAGAGAAGAAAGAAAAGGTTTAGGGCGTTATTAGTCAAACCCTCACCTTAGCACATATTATATTAGAGTGATATAGCAAAGTTACAAGAATATCCTTATGCTAATATGAAATAACAAGTGAACTAGAAAAATAATAAAAATAACTCTAACAGTTCCTATCATCGAGTTTGTAATTCCTGAAAAGTTTAATGTTTCCATTGGAGAGAAGGATGTTCCATTGTCATCATGGGTTCAAGCAACAAAGAAAATAAAGAACACTCACAGTCAAGCTTTTTATCCTATGTCAAGGATGCTATTCAAAAGGCCAAGAATTATACTACTTCGACATTTCAAAACTCGAGGTCGAGTTTTCTCTAACTAGGGGAGAATGATAAGGACAGTAAAAAAGAGTTCGAGGAAAAACAAGATAAAAGACAAAAATATTCAAGAATTGTGGTCTAAATGAAGGGCCTTCTAGGCACCTTTCATAGGTCATATTAGTTTGTCTAGCTGCTGGATCAGTTTTAATTAAGTTTATTATAATAAGGGCAGTTTGGTAATTTCCAGATTTTCTGGAATGGGCTGTAATGAATTGTTCTAGAAGCCCATGAGTTCTATTTTATGTCTTGAGTCCTTTTCCTATTTGGTTTAGAAGTTTTTAATTGCTTTTCATTATTATTAGGAGTCCTAGTCTTTCTAGGAATAGGTTAGTTAGTAGTCCTAGTCCTTCTAGAAAAGGATTTAGCAATAGCCTATATAAAGGCCTTATTGTAGTCAGTTATATTCAGAGTGCATTGATTCTAATAAAATTCCAGCAGCTTATTTTAAGCTTCGAAGGTGTGATTTCCTTCTCCTACCTAAGTGTGATTGCTTTGGGAGGGCCTAGGTGTGATTGCCTAGTGTTTTATCTTTCTTTCTTTAAGTTCTATTCTCTAGTTTAATACCAAACAGCCATCAATACCTCCAGATCTCATCAAGAATCTAGTTTAGTGCTGAATTCCTAAAGATCCTACATCAACTTGGTATCAGGGCCCATTAGAGCTTTCGTCCTGCATTAGAGGGGATCCTAGCCAAGGTAGTCATCCAATCATACAAAGAGCTCTAGGGGGATTCGTCAAGGGGATCCTCTTTCTCCTCTTCTCTTTCTTCTAGTAATGGAGGTTTTAAGTAGGATGTTGCGTATAATGGAGGAAGCAGGTCTAAATTGAAATGGTCCCAGTGGGAGAGGTGGGAAACCTATCCCAACAGGTTTTTACAAGTTTTTCCTTTGAACAGAATCATTTTACCTATCAAAAAAAGAATTGGATAGTTGAAATGCACTACCAAACCCATTTTCGCCATATCTCACTAAAACCAAATCTTTCCAACATGAATAGCAAGCAATTTCAGTTAACATGGTTGTAAGCCTATTCAATATCTAGCTTACATATTACCCCAACAATACCACTCTGCATTCTACTGTCCAAGAACTCATTAGTAAAAACACTGAATTAAGGATTTGTATTCCTGCAACAAAAGCGTTCTATGTATCCGACATCAATTTCTCAAGGGCCCAATCGATTGGCCAACACTTTAACAATTGGCTTATAGGCACTCCCTATCAAGCTAATAGGGCGAAAATCCTTGATGTTGACAACTCTTCTTTGGTATCTGAGGAACAAATGTGGTATTTAATGACTTCTCAAACTTGTAGTAATTTAGAAATCTAGAAAAACCAGCAAAATATCTTCTAAAACTCCCAACGATGCTTGAAAAAAGCCATAGTGTATCCGGCCCCAGAGCTTTGCCACCATCCATACCTTGAAAGGCATCAAATGTTCTTTTTCAAAAGGTCTCTCCATCCATCTACTGGTATCTTCATCAATAGATGACAGTTGTATTCTCTCTATCCTAGGTCTCCATTTGACTGACTCCCATTATAGATTCCTATAGAACCGGGCCATTACTTCACCTCCCTACTATCTGAGAAAATGGCTAGTGGATTTTTTTGTTTACCTCCTTTGATAGTACACTTTGTTACAGAGTTGAGTTCCCATTTGCCTAGCAGTGTCTTGTTCAAACGCTCAGCCAGAAATAGTGCTCAGGTGATTAACGTAAATATTTCAAATACTTTATCTCTTTCAAAAAGGAATAATCTGAACTGCAAAGGTAAAAAATCTGCTATGCCCTCATAAAGGTGGTATAAGATGCTAATCCATTTGGCATGTCTTTGATGCTAACTTCACCTTACTGCTTAACATGAATATCAGGCATAATTGGCCAAACATACTGGTCTTCAGCATACAACCTCTCAAAGATTTTAAACTTAAACACCTCTGCATGCATATAGACAAGTAAAGCAGCTCATATGCAAACTTATTTGGTATGCTGGCCTCATGCCTCAAAGTAGTGGCGTTGTAGGATGCTAATCTATTTGGCATGCATTTGATTGAGCTTCTGATGGCTATTATTGTACTTGAGTGCCTTCTTACAGTACAGATCCTTTTGTTCTCCTTCACCAAGTGGTAACTCCCTCTATTGCTTACACAATAGCATGAAATTTGACATCATGTCTAGAAAACAGAAGTCAGGCACCATTGGTTTTTGTTATCAGAAACCACAAGTCAACCTTATTTGCTGGGGAGAATTCCTATGCCTGTTCAGGAAGTATCACACTATACTTGAACAACTCTCCAAAGTTTGTCGATACTAGTACTGCCACCTCTATTATCTTCTTTGCTAATTGGATACTGTATTTGGAAATCTAGTCAATAAGAAGTACTTATAATCTACCAATGGGTACGTAGAATGTGAAATCATGGATCTGATGTCTGTTCATTTTTACTAAATCTGTGGTCTACTAAACCCATGTGAGGTTATTGTTAATGCAATCTGATTTCCTAGATTTCTCTCACTATTTTTTTTTCTTATTTAGTTTACCAGTGGACCTTGGTTTAGGTGGTAAAAAGGATGTGATGGGGTTTGATAGGTCTTAAGTTCAAATCTTGTCTAGATGAAAAGTAGGATAAACACACACAGGTACTTAAACTAGTACATGTCAAGGAAAATAAATGAAAAGAGAAGAAAAGAAAAGATTGCATTCAAACTAGTTAAAATAAAGATCAAGATGCTAGACCAAATTTACTTTATGGTGACTGGATTGCTACCAGGTATATACACTTTGTAAAAGGATACTTCAAACCGGTCCTAACAAAGGAGGCTGAAAAAGTTATTTCAAGCTATTATCAGCTCCAAAGAAAATCTGCAGCTCATAATGCAGGTTTGACCTAAACTAATCTTCTTTGCTGAATCAGTGCTTTCAATTGTTCCATCTGTTTAGGTTGTGCATTCTTAATAATGCAGCTAGGACAACTGTGCGCATGCTGGAGAGTTTGATACGACTAGCTCAAGGTACATTACCTTCCATGGGGAGCAATTATCCTACCTCAACTTCCTTTCTATCTCCCTTACAAGTTTGACTCCACATTGAATCATGTTGCAGCACATGCAAGACTAATGTTCCGAAATGAGGTGACTCGGTTAGACGCCATTACAGCCATTTTATGCATTGAATCATCCATGACTACGTCAGCTATAGTGGATAGTGTTGGGAATGCCCTGCACTCCAATTTCACTGAAAACCCTGATCAGGAATGTATCCTTTCCCATTGTCTTTGCATGCATAACCATCCATATAGGCATGGAAATACATAAAAACATCATCGCAAACATGCCAACAAAAAGGGGAGTGACATGGCTCTCCCTGTGATCTCGGTCGGTTCGGCTGTGACTGAGCCGTCTCTTCAACTTCTTTACCCGCAGACTCCAGAAATCATTTGTATTAGTTTAGGCATGGAAATACATAAAAACATAATTGCAAACATGCCAACAAAAAGGGGAGTGACATGGCTCTCCCTGTGATCTCGGTCGGTTCAGCTGTGACTGAGCCGTCTCTTCAACTTCCCACGGACTCCGGAAATCATTTTTATTAGTTTACCCAGGAGAATTTGACAATTTGTGAAAATAATATTTAGTCCGGTATGTGGTGAAGTGATGCTTGTGCCTTCATTGACCCGTGATATCTATTTGATGGCATTTGGTCTCTGGCAAGTTCCTTTTCCAATAAATAAATAAATCAAGGCTCTCGGCGTAGTCTGGGGCAAGAAAAATCGTTCAGGATGTAAAGGCATTACTTCAAACAATTTGTTTAGGGTGCCAATGTCATAAGTTGCAAAATTAATTTGAACACAATTGTAGGATGTAAATAAACTTTCTCAAAGTTGAGGCTTAAGTGATATGGACTTTTGAGCGTATAGCAAAGAAGGTTTGTCTGTTTTCTGTCTTGTAGCCATGTAGGAGACTGTTATCTTCTTATATTTTTTTCAGTATTACTTAATACTATTCAGAAAAATAAAAATAACATATATGTCACCGCTCATGCATTATAAAGTTCCAGCTTGCATTATAATTGTGTCCACTGTTTTAGATGAAACTTTGATCCTTGAATAGAGAAACCATAGATGCCAAGCAAGAAAGGCTGATTCTTGAAAAGCTGAGATCCATAGACGAATTTCCTGACGTAAATGGCATCGAAGGATTGCGCAGATGAAACACTACAGAAAGCACATGCATGTAGTATGAACTGGCTGTAGTCCATGACCTCAAGGCAAGGCTTTATTTATACAATGGACAGTCATTTTTGACAACCGTCAAAAGTAGACGAATTTCCTCAGCTTAACTTTTATATTTGTTTCTATACCTGTTAAATGTTGTTCTGACACTTATGTGGTTATTTATCTTCTGAATTGGTGGCAATGCTACATTGAATTGGATAGTTGCATGATGATGATTGACACTTAATTGATTTGTGCTGTTTACTGCTGTGCAAAGTGGTAATCCTCTAGGATATGTTTGGCTTTGGTTGTGGCATTGAACCATTTGTAGTTTGAATTTTTTGTTCAGATCCTTAGGTTATGTTTGCAAGGAGTAATCCACATGTTCTTGAAGAGCCTACTGCACAGATCGAATTATTTATGTTTGGCAAGCTGTTTTAAAAAAAAAAAAAAAAAAAAACAATTTTATGGATTTAAATCCAAAAAAAAAAAAAATGGGTCCAACACAAATGTGTTATGTTTGGCAAATTGTTACATGTTTTCGTTTTGTGTTTTTAAAATGTGGCTTTTTTTAAGTTTTCAAGATGGAATTTTAAAACTGGTTTGAAGTTTTTGAAATTTCTTTGTGTTTGGAACCTATTTTCAAGTCACATTTTGAAACATATTTTAAATTAATTTTTTTTGTTTGGCAGTTTGTTTTCCATTTATATTTTGGGTTGCACTTAAAAAAAATTGTAGGGGATAACAAATATTTCATCCCATTTTTCTTCGTTTTCCTCATTTTATTTTATCACTTCCCTTCAAAAAAAAAAAAAAATTCCTTTCTTTTTCTCAAATTTCCCCCACACATTTAACATAGCCCTCCCCACCACAAGTTTCACACCTAACCCTACACCCACCTGCTTTTTCTTTTTTCCTTGTCTAAGTCCTTGTCGGTTTAAAATCTCTCTCTCTCTCTCTCTCTCTCTCTCTCTCTCTCTCTCTCTCTCACAGTTATTATTATTACTAGTTGCAAACACGTGCGATGCACATGAAAATTATTAAAAATAAAATCTAAATTGATTTTGATTTCTTTTACTTCTTTTGTTGAATGTGTATTTTTTATCTTTTTTGTAATTCAAAATGTTTTAGACAAGATTGATAAAGGGATTTTACGGATCGAATTTAAGATAGATCTTACTTTTTGATTAAAAAAAAATAACTAAGAAAGTATATTTACCATAGGATAATTAAAAAATTTAATATAATGTAATTTTTTCTTTTTGGCATAAGTTGAATATAGTCCAAATTTTATAAAACACGATTCTTGTTTATATTTACCATATGGATCATGTTTCTAACAAAAAATAAAATAAAGGATACTTAAAATAAGAAGAATGACAAATAAATACAGACACATGATTAAATAATCAAACCTAAATAATTTTCATAACTTATTTCAAGTTTATGTGGTTTTATTATAACAAATCTATCCACTTTTCTCCATTACCAGCAACAAAAATTAAATGAAACTAGACAATAGCCCGTGCAATGCACGGGACAAACCATTTAAATGCTTCTTTACCTTATTTTAAATTCTATATAAAAAAAATTTAATTGACATTTTTCGTCCAAAAAAAAAATTGAAATTTTTCTACATATGTTCTCAAGAGTTGAAATTACAAATACATAAAAGTTATGTGTAGTTAAAAATCGACAAAATGTTTGTTGAGATTACAAATACATAAAAGTAATCTATAGAAACGATTTCAAACAATTTGGGTTGTTTTTTTTATTCAATTTGGTACAGGAGAATTTACGATTTCCAGATGGATAAACTTCACCACATCAACTTTAAGCACATTAAATTTACACCCCTTGACCTTGTCTCTTGAAGAGACAATTTCTCTGAAAAGGATATTCACCTCTCAATATTATTCAAACAGTGCTCGTTTGCAAAATAGTTTAAAAAATATATAATATTGAGCAAAATACCCCGTTATCAATGGAAGCACATTATGCTAGAGAGATTCCATTAACATTGAGAATTAAAAAAAAAAAAAAAAAAAAAAAAATAAAAAAAAAAACTATGGAAATGTTTGACTACTAATGGAGATTTGGAAGTTTTCTGCTTGAATCACATGAACAAAATCTTGGTAGAAAATTACTTAGGGTCAATCTAATGGGGTCAAGATATACATTAGGGGCCTACAATTCATAGCAAATTGCTTTACAAAAATATACAAACATGCTGAGTATTATTCACGGTGAGATGTTCATGCTTGATGGTGCTGATTACTGCTCATGATTGACACTTGCTTTTAGTATTCCAAGAAGAGGGCAGTAAGGTGGGATGCCTAATTGATGTGTTTTGACATGCTAGAATCCCCACCTCCATATGCAGTAAAATTGTGTGCCATATCACCAACCTATGGTCTTCTCTTTCATAAATTTTCATTGCCTTCAAAACATAGTTGTCATCACGGGTTCAAAATGAGTCCTGCAAAGAGGGCAAAATAAAATGAAATAGTTAATGACCATTAACTACAATAATCTGAATACCTGTAAGAATTGAAGTCTAGATAATAAGCCACGTAAAGTATGAGTTCTAAGCACAAACATGAATGCAGCATAGGTGTAAAGAGTACCTAGAAAGTGTACTGCAAGGAGCAAGAGATTCACTAAAAAAATACTAAAAATACTACAAATACATTTAAGCTAAACCAACATATATGGCATATAGAACCCCTATAGAGTAAAAATCAGATTAAGTTTTTTTTTTTTTTTATTTAAAAAAAAAAAAACAGAAGCAACATGCATTACAATTTACAACATAAAATCAAATGAGCAAAAACTTATAGCACATAATAAAATCTTATTCGTCTCAAAACCATATAAAAGTCATAATCAGTTGCTCAACCCATTGATATCAAAAGGAAAAAAAGAAAATACAACCTAAAATAGAATTTAAAAAGATTTGTCTTCCAAAAAAAAATTATATATATTCATTGGAACTTATGATGGCTAAATAAGAGAATAGAAAACGCAAGGTAGTTTTTTTCACATAACAATTGCATTTCACACCATGAATCAAACTCAACCAGATGGGTGAAAAGATAAAAAAGAAAGTTCATTTTTTGACACTTTTCCTAAGTCTTCACTCCACATACAGTTTTCATGCCAATGGAGAACAAAAGGGCCACTTTATAAATAGTATAAATTTCCAATATAGGAGAAGAGATTAAGAAAAATCTATGGAAGCAATTGTATTGACAATCCCAAAAATAAACATGATGCACAGAACATACACCAGATTGATTTGAAACATTAGCAAAAACTTAACATATGACAACAACCAAGCTTTCGTACCAAATTTTTTGGAGTCGGCTATTGATGAGTACAATAGAAACAATAGAAAAAGCTTACTGAACCATAAAAAATCCCCCATTCAAAACTACAATCTTAAAGAAATTTTTTTATAGAAACAAAAGGATAAGCTCACAGACCATTAAAAAAGTATTGGAATTAGACCTAAAAAACACTCACAGTTCCACTGATAAAACCTGAGCACGCAGGTTACCACAAAGATCTACAATAGAAATTATGACATTATAAAGCCAAATCACAAAGGAAATCTACAGCCAAAAGGAATTCCATTTTCATTTAGTATTGGAATGAACACACAGACAGACATAAAAAGATTAGGATGTTCTGAGGTGGAAACCTGGCAAAAATGGGCAGTTTTATACTCTATCTTTCTATTCTGTTTTGAGAGGTCCCATTGAGCCAAGATTTCCTTGGAAAAGTATTTGGGGTGTTAAAGCTCCTAAAAGGGTCTCTTTTTTTGTATGGACAGTGACTTGGGGTAAGATTTTTACCTATGATAACTTGATGCACAGAGGCTTCGTAATGGCTGGCTGGTGTTGCATGTGTCGTAGGGATTGGGAGACGGGGGATCATCTCTTACTTCATTGTACTCAAGCTAGGGATGTATGGTACTCTGTTCTGAATTATTTAGGTGCTCCCTGAGAAGGTAGTGGACCTGCTGTTTGGCTGGTTTAAGTGGTTCGGTAAGCATAATTCCAAGTGTGGGACCTGGTGCCGTTGTGCTTAATGTGGACTCTTTGGCGTGAAAGAAATAGACGTACTTTTGAGGATGCAGATCATTCGGGAGCTAAACTTCTTGGAATTATTATACGGGTTATTATTTGATTGGGCTAGAGTTTGGGGTTTTACTACTATTAGTTCTCTTGCTGATTTTGTAATTTCTTTAGGATCTACTCACTCTGTTATTTCAAGTCCCTTGTAATTTATTCTTCTCCTAACTGCATACTTTATGCACTTCGTTGAAGTTTCTTCTTTGAATAAATTCATTTTATCTATCACAAAAAAAAGGTAATAATTATGTCTAGAAAAAAAATAAAAAATAAAAAGCTGATAGTACCTAATTTTTACACCAACTCATTGAAATAAAACTAAAATCCACTATATTTTTAAATACAATCAGTCTAAACTCACAAACATATTGGGTAACATTATAAATTACGACAATAGTTTATAACCATATAAGACATTAGGGCTGAACCAACAATCATATTATTCAACTGGAAATATCCAACAACAATGAAAGAAAATTCTTAAAAACTGAAAGGGAAAACTATTAGTTTTTTTTTTTTTTTGGATGCCAAATTTTCTTCTCCACCTTTTACATTAAGAAGCTACCAAAAAGTAAAATAAATTTTGTATACCTTTCTAGGCCAAAGAAAAAAAGGGGAAACTTTTTTTTTTTGTCATAAATGTAGTCTGCACTCAAATCATATGCTTGCCTTGAACTTCAAATAATAAAGAAGACCACTCACTTGAATACTTGAATTACTACATCCATGCCCTTAGTAAAACAAAAATCGACATTACCTTCTCTTTGAAAAAGAACAAATGAAAGTTCCATCAATTGACGGATCCTCAAGTCTCAAAACCCATTTATCTCACTTTCCAGGTTCAACAATCAAACAAAACCCTCCATAGTACCAAATTCAAGAAAAATGGCAGTACCTAAGTTTGAAGAAAGGCCTCAAAATAATCTAGGATCATTATCTCTACATGCATTTAAGCGAATGTAGTTATACATGTACAATCTGCAATATTTTACCACTCATAATTACCACAACCGATATACTATGTTCTCATCACTTTTGTGTTATATTACTTGAAGAATAACTTTTCTTCAATTTCTTGATAGCAACCTAAGATTGGAAATATCATAAGAGAACCATATAACTTATGAGGGAAATTTTAGTAAACAGAAAGGGTTCAAAGAGAAAACATTCTAAAATTGCATATGAATACTGATCAAACTATTAAACAATTAAACAATGGTCATACACAAACTGAACAGTGGAAATTCCATTAAACTATTAAACAATGAATACCTTAATCAATTCAGCAATCATCAGTCTTGTTGGTAGGTCTGCCCTTGGATTTGAGAGAAATTTCATTAGATCCTTTCTCCTGGTATTTTTTTTATACAAAAAAAGACTACATCAAATGGTTAACAAAGAAGCGAAATTACAAAGATAACTGATTTATATTATATTGAAACAAAACTTTTCTCAACAAAATAACAACCATAAGAAAGAAATCAATTTAAAATTTGATCACAAAATGGGAAGAACAGAACTCACATTAAATAAGGAATTTCACATATCACATCTAAAAGAAAATTCATCAAACATATGGCAGGCAGGCGCAACAATAGCAAATAATCAAAATATCAAAAGGTCCATTATGCAAGGACATGAACTGATACATTAAAGTCTTTACTATGCCACTGAAATTTTTCAAGCAGTTTATAAAAAAAAAAAAAAATTACAAAAAAAAACATAATGAATATTGAATTAATTGGCTCGAACCAAATAGACAACAAGCATGTGGTGGACTAGGGAAAATAAAGAATTTCATGTACCTGATCTACCCATGTACAATCTAAATAGTGTTGAGATAATTTGAACTTGAAGGAGAGGCTGTTGAAGAAGTTGAGCCCCGCCATAAGAACCTTGGATTTTTCGTGACCAATTTGGAAAGGAATCAACTTCAATCCTCTTTTGCATTGCTCTCTATAAACAATGATGATTACATCGTTTAGTAAAATGGATTTGTCGTGGTCTTATTGACTCTAGCAGGAAATTTAGACTGAATGGAAATTACCTTACAATAGGTGTAGTTGAACCCTCACTGTTGCTGAAGCAGAATTCTCAAGCTGCATGCAAGTCCGAGTCCGAGGCAGAGGTTATCTCAACACAGAAAAGAGAACAGAGAAAAAAAAAAAAAAAAACCTAGAAGCCAAAATCAACGATTAGATGAATAGGAAGTTTGAAAGGTTAAAGCCATCATTCAATTGTTCGTTTTGAAGAAAGCAAGAGGAATGGGGTGAGATATTAAAAGACTCCAGGTGAAGCCGAAAGATGAGGAAGCCTTTTTTTTTTTTTTTAATAAATGAGGAAGCGTTAGAATGAGGAAGAAAACGAATCTGAGATGGACAATGTTTTGTATTAATGTCAAAGAAACAAAACGACGCCGTTTTGGGAAAAAACAGAAATCCTCAGAACGACGTCGTTTTGGGAACTGCATTGTATAGTTCCATTTACAGGAAAGGAACTGGGAATTTTTTTTTTTTTTAAATAAGGAAAATAAAAGTGGTGGGGTTTTTTTAAATAAGGAAAACAATATGTACAGTGCACAACAATTTAACCGGACAAAAAAATATCTATGAAGTATTTGAAGGGATTAATTGGATATTTAAGAGAATTTTTATTAAGGAATTTAAGAATATATAATCAATGGAGTTAATAACCCACTAATTTATTTGGCAATGTTATTGATAACACAATTTGTGCATCATGGCCGTATCTGAATAGTCACATAGGTTTAGTTAAAAATAAATGAGGCAAATTCATTCTATAAGTAGCTCCACTTATTTAGGTATAGTTTAATTAGGCTAATTTATTCTTTCTATAACTGTTTTCTTTCTAATTTATTGGTAAAGTAATTGTCATAAAGTATTTCGTAATAATTATAGAATATTGACAGGTGACAATTACTTGACCAATAAAATTCTGGCACGTGGTGTTGTTTGTCCAAGTAGGATGACACGTATTGATCAAGTAGAAGACATTGCCATATATGCCAAATGGCAGAGATATGGCAATGGCTTCTGCTTTAATATATATATAGATACGTAAGAAGAAAAAAATGAACTCTTGATGAAAATTGATAATTATGATTATTATTAAAAGATATTTATATTGTGTTTATACTTTATATATGAAATATATTTTAGTATTAGACAATTATTATAATTGTGTTGTATATATGGAATAATATAATCTTTATATTAAAGAAAAATATGATGTGTCAATTTTCTAATGGAATGTTTAATTATAGAATAAAATTTATATTCAATTTGAAAATATATATTAAAATAATGATGTGTAAAATTGTGAGATTTCAAAAGTTTATGTAGCGCAATATTATGAGTTCAACCAAAAGTAAAAAAAGCTTTTGTTTTATATTATAGTATAGATTTTTTTTTTAAAATTTTTTATTGTTTTTATTTATTTTTATTATGTTCCTCAATCCCCTCGGTATCGTGGAAGAGACAACACCCTAGCAACCCCCAGCCGCACCCACGTTGCCTCACCCATGTTGTCGCACCTCTCTCTACTTTGAAGGTTTGGTCCTCTCTCTCTCTCTCTCTCTTATATCAATTTTACTTGTTTTTGTAGCAATTTGTTAGATCTGTGGGTGGGTTTGATGTTTGAATTTGGGGTTGTGATGGGTTTGATGCTGGGTTTGGTATTGTTGGTGTGGATGGTTGTTGGCGTGGATCGGTGGCCGTGTGGTTGAGTTTGGGTTGGGTTTTGGGTTTGCTAACTTGCCGTGGGTGTGGGGGAGAGAGAGCAACTTCAACAGTAATATGTTCTCAAAACGCCCCAAAACAACTCATGGTTGTTCTGAAAAATGGTGTGGGACCCACAAAAAAAAGAAAAGAAAAAAAACAACATTGTTTTCAAGAACAAAACATGAAATCGGTGTGCCAAACACAAATTTTTTTGATGGAACCCGTAATTTCTGTTTTACAAACATGGAAACAGGCTTTAAAAATGATGTACTAAACAAGCCGTTGTGTTTTATGTTTTATGTTTTTGTTACTCAAATTTACTGTGCATAACACTTTTTAGAGCATTTTTTTGGGTGATTTTCATTTTGTTTATTATTTTTTTTTGGTAGTATTTTTGTAAATAAAAACCCATCTCTCTCTCTCTCTCTCTCTCTTTCTCTCTCTCTCTCTCTCTCTCTCTCTCTCTCTCTCTCTCTCTCTCTCTCCCCCTTAGATAACCCACAAATCTCCTTTCTCTCTATCTCTCTTTCGCATTGGTGAAAGGTGAACAAAGAGTTGCAGCTTGCTTGGGTCGCTATGGTGAACGGTGAGTCGCAGTGGTGAATGACGAGTGGAGCTCGTGTTTGGTCGTGTCTTGGGTCACGATGGTGAATAGAAGATCGCAGGTGGGTTTGTGGTGGATTGTTGGTTGATCTTTTGGTGGGTTTTTGTTGGGTTTGCAGTGGACTGTTGGTTGATCTCTATTTTTTTTTTTTTTTTTTTGTTGTTTTAAAAAAAAAATGTATTGTGCAATTGGTGGTTGGCTGCAGGGGAGGGTTTGGCTGGTTGTGAGGGTGGCTATAGTGGAGGAAAATGGCCAAACATATTTTGGGATTGGAAACTACTAAAAAACTACACTTTGAGAATTTTTTTTAAACAGTTAGAAAGCAAGTTTGGAGAACACAATTGAAAATTGTAACCAAAATGATTTTTATATATATATATATATATATTTTTTTTTTTTTTTTTATTATATTTATATTTTTTGATATATATGATAGAAAATTCTAATCTTAAACTTACATACACGTATATTTTGAAGATCCCGGGAATTGAACCCACACCCTCATAAAGGGTGGTTTTTTGGGGAGGGGATTACCACTGGGCCGAATACCCAAGTGACATCTTTTTTGAATAATATGTCACTTATGATCTAGTTATTTATTTAATTTTATAGGTTATAAAAAGTATTACTTTTTAAGTAACAAAGCTTTTGTGTCTGAGGTTCAACACCTCTTGGGTGCATTTAATCCTGTGGGACCATTGGACTAGGAGAATTTAAGACTTAAAGATAAAAGATTCTTCTATGTTGAGATTTCTACTCCATTTAGTTTTACCAAAAACAATTTTTGAAAAATGATTTGTTTTGTGAAGTTCATTTTTTATAAAATTGAATCATTTTATTTTTATTTTTGCTATGATCAAGAAATAAATTAGAAACATGTTTTTAACTCACATGAAAAATCATCATTATTTGATATTTCTTATAATTTCAAATAATTAGATGAACAAATATCTTCATTCATGAAACAAACTCCAAATAGGAAAACATTTTATACTTTTTGAGAAATTTAACAGATCTCAAATTCGGAATCCACATGAAAAATTAAGTGGGAAAAAGATTGGTTTAACAAAGAAAGTTATTTGGGAAAAGGTCAACAACCGGTTTGTGAAAAGTGAGGGGCGTGAATAAATCATTGAGAGTGTTTTTTTAAGTAGCGTGGAGTTTATTTATGGTGGTGTATTAATATATAACATTTTAGAAAACATTTTCAGCTTATACTTGTTGGGTATGTTTCCTGTTTTCTGTCAATATCATTTTTTATTGTACCAAACACCAGAATTATATAATAATAATAATAATAATAATAATAATAATAAAAAAAACATTTTCAAAAATATATTTTCTATCATAACAAAAAGAGTTAATTTCAAAAGAGGTCATGCAAATCTATTTCCCAAGCATGATGAAAAAAGAAAAAGAAAAAAAGGAAGAAGATTAAGGGACGGAATCGGAGGTGAGTGAAACCGAGAATTGAATGGTAATGTTAGCAATGCAGGTTACACTCAATGAAGTAGGAATTAGGTACACCCATCGTGAAAATAAAAAAACTGAAATTTATCTTTCCATATGAGCCATAATGTAATTTCGGCCACAAAATTTAAAGATATTACTTTTGTTGTATAACTTAATAGCATACATTTTTTTTTTTTTTTTTGATAAATAACAAGATTTTATTAAAAGAAAAAACATATTACAGAACCCTACAAAGAGGGATAAAAGACCCTACATAGAGGGCAGAGAAAGTGACATTCGTCATGGCAAAACACCCTACGCAGAGGGTGGCAAAACAAAACAGGAAAAAGACAGCAGCAACATTACAACAACAACAACAAAAACAACTACAACAGCAACAACAACAAACACAAACAACCCAACAAACATAACACCAAACATCACGAAGCTTGACCAAAATCCATAAGGTTACAAGAGTAACCACAACAATCAATGTCCAAAACAGCAGAAGGTTTGGATCCTTGAGCCTAGCCGAGCAAACCACTGAAAGTTCGAATCGACATGCGATTCGGGTGTGGTAGGGGCTCTTCAAAAAGAAGAGTTTTGAATAAACTATCCCAACAAGAGGGTAATTGAGAGAAACTCGAACTGGAACAATTCCCCCAACCCGATGCTCACCAAACATCCACCGCCGGAGGAGATCTTGATGCCTACTGGACAGGCCTAGCTTTGTCGACAAAAAGGAGAGAATCTGTTGGAGGCTCAAGCCATCCAAAGCATCCAACAAATCTTCCCCATACAAGACCAGATCGGAAGGTTGAAAGGTGGAACGGAAAGTTGTAGAGGTTAGGGGTGGTGGTGACAACTCGGATCCGTCCGATCTTGGTGCCAAAAGAAGAGACAAAAGAAAAATAAAAGGGTAACACGAAAGGAAAAGGGCTACGCTACCGAGATCGGACCATCTTTGGTCGCGATCCTCCTCACCTGGAGGTGAGGGACGGCCGCGCAGCCCTGAATAGTGCGGAGAATGGGTCAGGAGGGGTTGGCTGGGTTTGGTCTTTACAGAGAGAAAAAGCTTTTTCTAGAACTTAATAGCATACATGATCAGGAATACGAACTCCTAATCTTCGATAAGAGGCTTAAGAGGATATGCTACCCAAACACACCTATTCCAGATGTGTTCACTCCTTGGCAAGATTTCTGAGACATTGTTTTTAAGCACAGGCGCTTGGAGTAGGAAGTTCACCAAATCATCATGGCACCATTTTCCCATTTCCGTAAGCTTAATGTAGCAACCTTTAGTCATTGTCAAATTATTGAAAAATGTACTATAAAATATCTCATTACCACATTTTTCTGTTACCTTTAGTGCACATTGATGCAAATGTTCACGACATTGTGGTGATGTGATATGAACCCGCAGGAATGGAATCCCTTGAACCCACAATCAGTTTGAAAACTCACCCAAGAAAGCCAAAATCAAGTCAATGAATGGAGAATCTAGACCCGCTGAGAACTCGTTTCAAGAACCTAGATTATATTAAAATCAAGACCCGTTGAAGAACCTGTCTCAAGAACCCAGATTACAAGGAGAAACGCTACAAATGTTGTGATTTACCTTTGATAAGTTCAAAGTTTAATCAAGAATAAGAGGAGAAAACTCAACTCACAATGAAAATTCAATATATTGTCTCCTTCAAATGAGGCTACAAAGATTATTTAAACCAAAACCTAATTAAAACCCTAACCAAAATAAAGCCCTTTCTTCCAAAAATACCCCTGTGTGAACAGTGCCGTGCTATAGTAATTCGGCTACAGTAACTTCTTGAAACCTTAGTTCCTAAAAAGTAACTTTCCAAATAAGCCCTTGGCCATAATACAAGGCCTTCCTCAAGCCCACTTATTCTAAACTAATAAAATAAATCTTTTAATAAATTGAAAGCCTTGAATAACAATAGGCTCAAACTTCCCTAAGTCATGTCTTCCACAGCTTGTATCAAGTGGAACAAAATTGGTTCTCCTTCTTTCAAACCCACTTTGATTGTTGGGCTCTTGCTAGCTTCATCCCAAGTGGATTGCACTAATCCTTACATTGCTTCCTTGATCTTCTTGGCTCTTGATCTTGTAATTGGCCCATCTGAAACTTGCAAAGGATCTTTAAGGCTAGGGCCACCTTGGTTCCCATCATTCCCTCTCTCCTCAAAAGGATTCGACCTCGAATCTTTACCTACATCAAATGGAGAAAGATCAGAAACATTGAAAGTAGCAGAAACTTTATACTCACTTGGAAGGTCCACTTTATAAGCATTGTCATTAATTTTCTCAAGAATGTGGAAAGGTTCATCTCCTCGAGGATGCAACTTAGTCCTTCTATGGGCTGGGAATCTTTCTTTGCACATGTGAACCCAAACCCAATCTCCTGGTTCAAAGATGACACGCCTTTGCCCTTTATTGGCTTGGGCAGCAACCCTTTCATTCTTTTGGGCAATTTGAAGTTGTACCCTCTCATGAAGTGACTTCACCAACTCCGCATTCTTTTGTCTATCTAAGCTACTCCTGCCATCAACAGGTAAAGGCATCAAATCTAAAGAAGTAAGTGGATTAAAACCATAAACAATTTCAAAAGGGGAATAAGAAGTAGTAGTATGCATGGCCCTATTATATGCAAACTTTATAAATGACAAACAATCCTCCCAAGTTTTTAAATTCTTATGAACAATAGTGCGTAAAAGCTGAGTTAAAGTCCTATTAACTACTTCAGTTTGACCATCAATTTGCGGATGACAAGTAGTGGAAAATAAGAGCTTAGTACTCAATTTCCCCCACAACACCTTCCAAAAGTAGCTAAGGAATTTAACATCCCTATCAGAAACAATACTCCGAGGTACACCATGGAGTCGCATTATCTCCCTAAAAAACAAGTCAGCTATGTTTGTGGCATCATCTATTTTATGGCATGGAATGAAATGTGCCATCTTACTAAATCTATCCACAACTACAAAAATAGAATCTCTACCCCTTTTTGTCCGAGGCAGCCCCAAAACAAAGTTCATAGATATGTCTACCTATGGTTCACTAGGAACGGGTAAGGGTGTATACAACCCATGTGGCAAAACCTTAGATTTGGCCTTTCTACATGTAATGCACTTGCCACAAATGCGATTGACATTTCTCTTCATCTTAGGCCAAAAGAAATGTTCATGCAAAATGTCTAAAGTTTTCTTGACACCAAAGTGTCCCATTAATCTCCCACCATGTGCCTCACGCACTAATAACTCACGCATAGAACAACTTGGCACACAAAGTTTGCTTTCTTTAAACAAATAACCATCGTGCTTGTAAAACTTATCGAATGTCGCCTTATCACATGCCTTATACACATCAGAAAAGTCAGCGTCATCAGCATACATGTCTTTCACATATTCAAACCTAAGCATCTTAGCACTCATAGAAGTAAGAAGACATACCTTCGGGATAAAGCATCAGCAACAATGTTCTCCTTACCTTACTTGTAACGGATGACATATGGAAATGTCTCAATGTATTTCAGCCATCTAGCATGCCTTTGATTCAACTTACCTTGACCCTTGAGATGCTTCAATGATTCATGATCGGTGTGGATCACAAATTCCCTAGGCCACAAGTAGTGCTACCAAGTCTCTAATGCACGAACAAGAGCATAAAGCTCTTTGTCATAAGTAGGGTACTTCAGGGACGCCCCACTTAGCTTCTCACTGAAGAAGGCTATGGGCCGCCTATCCTGCATCAAAACAGCTCCAATCCCTATTCCTGAGGCATCACATTCAATCTCAAAAGCTTTGTTAAAATTAAGTAATGCTAACACAGGTGCAGAGCACAACCTTTCTTTAATAGTGGCAAAAACATTCTCTTGATTAGCTCTCTAACGAAACCTAACATTCTTTTTAATTACCTCAGTGAGTGGTGCAGCCAGGGTGCTAAAGTCTTTAACAAAACGTCGATAAAAGCTAGCTAAGCCATGAAAGCTTCTTACCTCAGTGATGCTCTTTGGTGTTGGCCACTTCTTGATGGCTTTGACTTTCTCTTCATCCACCTCAATACCTATTGTACTAACAACATAACCAAGAAAAACAACTTTTTCCATGCAAAAGTTATATTTCTTGAAATTAGCATACAACTTTTCATATCTCAACACATCAAACACATTTCTCAAATGCTCAGTATGTTCATTTAAGTCCTTGTTGTATACTAGGATGTCATCAAAGTACACAACCACAAACTTGCCTATAAACGCACGTAGGACATGGTTCATTAATCTCATGAAAGTACTGGGCGCATTTGTAAGTCCAAATGGCATAACTAGCCATTCATAAAGCCCATACTTAGTCTTAAAAGCAGTTTTCGATTCATCACCCTCTTTCATTCTAATTTGATGGTACACACTTTTAAGATCAATTTTACTGAAAATACATGAGCCATGCAATTCATCAAGCATATCATCTAATCAAGGAATGGGATGGCGATACTTTACCGTGATATTGTTGACCGCCCTGCAATCAACGCACATCCTCCACGTCCCATCCTTTTTTGGCACTAATAGCACTGGTACTGCACATGGGCTCATGCTCTCCCTCACGTATCTCTTGCTCATCAAATCCTCAACTTGCCTCTGAAGCTCCTTTGTCTCCTCTGGATTACTCCTATAGGCTGGTCGGTTTGGAATAGCAGCTTCGGGCACAAAATCAATCTGGTGCTCAATGCCTCAATGGGTGGCAACTCATTAGGCATCTCCTCTGGGAATACATCCTCAAACTCCTGCAACAAAGAAACAGCCAAACTAGGAAGAGACTGGTTAGTTTCATCAAGATTAAGATAAGACTCTTTATAGATAAGAAAAATCATAGGGCGATCTACGAAGAAAGCCCTCTTAACCTCACCCTCTCTTGCATAAAAACTCACTTTTGCCTTTCCTTTTCTCTCTGCAGACTCTCTTTCTTTTTTCTCTCGTGGCTCCACTCTTGTTTCTTTACTCTCAGCCACCTCTCTATTTTCTTTTTCACTCTTTCCTTTTTACTCATTTTCACTCTCACTGTTTCTTTTTGCTCATTTTCACTCTCACTCCTTCTTTTTTGCTCATTTGCACTCTCACTCTTTCTTTTTTGCGCAATCTCATTTTTCAGTTTCAGTTGGTCCTCATAAACCTGGCTTGGAGTTAAAGGAGCAAGCTTGATTGTTTTGCCCCCTTTTACAAAGCTGTAAATGTTCTTGAATCCATCATGTGTCACCTTCCTCCTATCATACTGTTGTCATAACCTCATTTTTACCCACGGGATTTTCTCAGGTGTCGGTATGTAAAACGGGACAGCCCGGACCGAGCCAGCATGATCTGACGAAGCCTCGCCATATCAAATACTCCCAAGAGGAAGGTCCAGGACACATTTTCCAAGGTTTGACCGAATTTGACTAGGGTTGACCAAGTTTGACTGGGTTTGACCAAGTTTGACTGGGCCGTTTCCAACCCGAATAGGACCCACCGTGCCCAGAAACCCTCGAAATGTAGTCCGGGATGCATTTCCAAGAATTTGGAGGGCTTTGACCAAATTCGACCAAGTTTGACCAAGGTTGACCAAGTTTGACCAAGGTTTGACCGGATTGTTGACCAGACCGAAGGCTGAATTGAACTGACCGCTCCTTGACCATTCTGAAGAACGTGATGAGAGCTTCGATTCGATACTTTACGGGCCAAAAACGGACGAGAAATGAGGAAGTTATGGTCAAAACTGCGAAAAAAAACGGTCCAACACTTAGCCAAATTTTGCTAAGTGTTGTTGACAAAACAGCCTATTTAGGAGGCAACGTTTGCGCAAAGATTCTCTCCGACCCGCTGCAACTTGGTCCGCGAGCCAAGACCCTTAGGCAAGAGGTTCACTTCAGCTACCACACGCAACTTTCGGATCGTCAAGAGCTCCTCCGGTCAAGCCGGAATCTCAATCAGTCAAAGATTGACCCCTTGGCATAAGGAACATTCCGACGGCCTCCGTTCGCAAGGATCATATCTTGCGAACCCAAGCTCGCCTCTGTGCAAGGCCTATACCGTTGAAAAAGTAGGTAGCACAAGCTTTCCGACGATACCAAGATCGTCGAAATCCGACATCGGGAGCTACGTCTACCACGCGCGTGAAAACAGGCCGACGAAATAAGGTTTTGCTGAAAGTTCCGGAATTTTCCCACCGACGTTGCCACGCTTGCGCACAGAGTCTTCCTGACTCGCAACAAGTTGATCTGCGAGCCCGGGCACATTGGAAAGAAGACACATTCATGCACGACAAGGAACTCTCGGATCGCCAAGATTTTATCGGGTCTAGCCGGAATCCTGATCGGAAAACTGCCCTCAAACGGACCAAAAACACTCCCGGTGGACTCTGCTCGCGGGGCCATATCTCACAAGTCCAAGCTCGGATTTCCCGCGAATCCGGAACCTTGCAAAAATAGGCAGCGCAAGCTTTCCGACGGTACCAAGAACGTCGAAAATCCGACATCGGGAGCTAGGTCAAATATGCGCGCGAACTGGGACAAGATTTGAGAAAAAACGCGCTGGGAGCAAAACGCATTTTTTCTCCCGGACAGCCGCCTTCGCGCGCAGAGTCTTTCCTGCTCGCAACAAGTTGATCCGCGAGCCCGGGTGCGTTGGAAAGATAATGACTCCAGGCTACGACGTGGAACTCTCGGTTCGCCGATAGCATCCCCCGTTTGACCGGAATCTTCATCGGAAAAGTGCACAAAAACAGCTCCGACACCCCGACTTCCGGGAGCCATAACTCCCTCGTCCGAACTCCGATTCGCGCAAACTTTATATCGTTGGAAAGAGGACGTCGAGAGCTTTCCGACGATATGCTGCATGACCCATTTTGAGCTCCGGAAGACCTCCAAAACTGCCCTCCGAAAATCGGATCAAAAAAGGATACGCGCACGGAAATCGAGGAAGGATTCGAGGAGCTGCTGGCGTGGAAGGATAAGACTGCCACGTGGCAGTACCACAACTCGCGCAGGACCGTACCGTGCGCCGCGCATGATGGTGACCTGCGCGAGGCGTGCACGGTTTTCTATAAAACCGAGCCCTCCCCCCCTCACTTCAGCACACTTTTTGCTCGGGCACTAGGCCTTCTAGAGCGTAGTTTAGGCAGAAAATAGGGGTTTAGGGGGTTTTAGGAAGGGGATTTTTGGGTAGTTTTAGAGAGAGAGACTCCTCTCTAGGTAATCTCTCTCTCTCTAAGCTCTTTCTCTCTCTAAACTCTTTCTCTCTCCTCTTTTCTCTCTCTTCTTTTCTTCTTTCTTTGTGGAAGTGACTAGTGATGATCCAAAAATGGGAAAGGATTCACAAGGATCCACTTGTATTTATGTTATTTAGCTTATTTATGTTCCATTTTATGCTTTCTTAGTTCATTTATTGTTCTATTTTATGCTTTCTTAGTTCATATATGTTCTATTTATGCTTTCCTTTAGTTCATTTATTTGTCTTGTTATTATTTTATTGCTTTTAAATATTGTCATTTATCGCTTTATTTACATTTTATACGCACTTGTGAATATTATATTGTGATTATCCCCCGGTTTCCCCGTATTTTGAGTACGGCAAATATTGAGTAGCTTTGGCTCAGTTGCGTAAGACCTCTAACGAGGCCGTAACAACCTTGTTAGCCTATGAGGTATTTGACCCGAAAAATACATCCCCCATGATTAAATATTGTCATTTATTGCTTTATTTACATTTTATACGCACTTGTGAATATTATATTGTGATTATCCCTTTCCCCGTATTTTAGTACTGCAAATATTGAGTGGCTTTGGCGGCTCGCGTAAGACCTTTAACGAGGCCGTGACAACCATGTTAGCCCACGAGGTATTTGACCCGAAAAATACTTCCCCCATGTTTAAATATTGTCATTTATTGCTCTATTTACGCACTTGTGAATATTATATTGTGATTATCCCTTTCCCCGTATTTTAGTACGGCAAATATTGAGTGGCTTTGGCGACTCGCGTAAGACCTTTAACGAGGCCGTGACAACCATGTTAGCCCACGAGGTATTTGACCCGAAAAATACATCCCCCATGTTTAAATATTGTCATTTATTGCTTTATTTACGCACTTGTGAATATTATATCGTGATTATTTGCTTGATTGTTTATCGCTTTGATATAAAAATGTGATTAAAATACACTTTGCCATGAAAACTTTAAAAAGAGTAAACATGGTAATGTGGGCGTTAGAAACGAAGGTATGAGTCCTTTACACGGGGGCGTGGCTGGTACGTGCTTTCGTGTAAGGGATTCTACACATTCTAACTCCCATAGGATCATGGTCTAAAATTCCCCAAAGTGTGAATTAATCATCCAAAACCCCGCCATTTGACGGACCGCTTTACTCTTGGAAATCAAGGGTAAAGAGATCCCGAATATGGCACCAAAAACATTAATTGTTTGTCCCGGCACTAGGTGTTAGGATTTCAAGTATATCCTATCACCGAAATGCCCGGAAATTTAAAAGATACAAAGATAAAGAGATGGTGAAATAAAGAGTCATAACCGAACGAAGTCATTTTTTCCCACGGGATCCTCTCGGGTATCGGTGCGCAAAACGGGACAGCCCGAACCGAACCAGCACGATCTGACAACACTTCGCCACATCAAATACTCCCAATAAGAAGGTCCGGGACACATTTCCCGAGGTCTGACCAAGTTTGACTAGGGTTGACCAAGCTTGACTAGAGTTGACCAAAGTTTGACCGAGGTTTGACCAAGCCGTTCCCAACCCGACTAGGACCCACCGTGCCCAGAAACCCTTGAAATGAAGTCCGGGATGCATTTCCAAGAGTTTGGAGAGCTTTGACCAAGTTCGACCAAGTTTGACCAAGGTTGACCAAGTTTGACCAAGGTTTGACCGGACCATTGACCAGACCAGAAACGGGAATCGAACTGACCACCCCTTGGCCAATGTGTAGAGAATATCAAGAGCTTCGATTCCGTACTTTACGGGTTTGTGGCCAAAACTGCGAAAAAACGGTCCGACACTTAGCCAAATTTTGGTAAGCGTTGTTGACAAAACAGCCTATTTGAGAGGCAGCGTTTGCGCAAAGATTCTCTCTGACCCGCTGCAACTTGGTCCGCGAGCCAGGACCCTTAGGCAAGAGGCTCATACAGGGTTTGAACTCTTTCGGAAACACGGACTTCTCGAGTATGTCCTGGTTCCCCAACATGACAGTGCCACCCAAGTTCAAGGCCCCGGAGTTCGAGAAATACAATGGGAGAGGAGACCCCATGATCCATCTGAAAATGTACTGCCGAAAGATGGCACCCTATGCCGACAATGAGCCGTTGCTGATCCAGACATTTCAAGATACCCTGACAGGGAATGCAGCAGAATGGTACTCACAGTTGAAGAAGATCTCTCATTGGAAGGAACTGGCGGATACCTTCTTGGCTCAATACGGGTTTAACTCCCAAATAGCTCCGGATCGGTTCGACCTTCAAAGGATGGAAAAGAAGAGCAACGAGACCTTCAGGGAATATGCCCAAAGGTGGAGAGAGAAAGCGGCTCGAGCACGCCCGCCACTAGACGAAAGAGAGATGATCAAGATCTTCGTTGATACACTGAAGAACCCCTACTTCGACCGGATGATGGGATTACAAATGCAGTTCTTTGTAGACCTGATACCGGTGGGTGACAGGATTGAAGATGCCTTGAAAACAAAGAAGAATAGTGGACATGACGGCCCTAATGGCATTAGCCGAACAGGCCGCCAAGAAAGCTCCGACAAAGAGGAAGGAAGGAGATGTGCAAATGATAGGGAGAAACAACGGAAGACCAAGGCAAGTCCTCCCGACTTTCACCATGCAACCGATACAACCTAGGCCTATTCAGGCCCCGGCTCCGACTCAGGCTCCAGCCCCGGCCCCGGCACCTCAGATGCCGGCGAAGGCCGGAAGGAAACCAACCCAATGACAACAGGTGGCTCAGAAAAGAGCCAAGGCAATTCACGCCTTTACCTATGCCTATGACAGAGTTATACCCCATCCTGATAGAGAAGAGCCTAATCTCACCTATTGTCCCGAAACCTTACAGCGGCCCGCAAAGAAGGGATTTCAACCCAAATTCGGCCTGCGATTTCCACTTTGGAGAAGTGGGACACACTGTTGAAAATTGCGGCCAACTGAGGCATCGGGTTCAAGACCTAATTGATCACGGAGTCCTGAAGTTTGAAGGACTACCTAACATCACCACCAATCCTTTGCCTAAACACCCAGAAGGAGGTGTAAACATGGTTGAGGTAGAGGAAGGGAACGAGGAGAGTATCGCGTGGAGGCGTCTCTTCTACACCTTGGAGAAGCAGAAACACATCACCCCGTTAGACGCACCACCGGGGCCATCAACAGGGGACGCATGTGAATATCACTCAGGGGCGAGAGGGCACAGCCTAGATTGTTGCGAAGAGTTCAAGAAGAAAGTCACCGAATCTGATGGAGAATGGGATAGGTGGGGAGAGAAGAAATACCATCGGAAAGGAAGTCGTCAACCAGATGGACCCCTCCGATTTCGACTGGTACGCGGAGATCAATCTGGATGACATCGTGGAAGGACGAGATGGATCTCGATAACCTACAGGATGAAGAAGCCGATTGGGGATACTTCATGGAGGATGATACTGATGAATGGAGAGATGTTGATTTCACCGAATTCTTCCAATTCCCGTGCTTGATAGTGCCACCTGGGTTTGTGACACCGGAATTTGAGATATTTTATGAGGATGGGGATCCGGAGGTCCATTTGCAAAAGTACGGCGAGAAGATGGCCTTACATTTGGAGAATGAGCTTTTGATGATCTCGGTGTTTCCCGAGAGCCTGTCAAAACAAGCTGCCGCCTGGTTCTATCAGCTGAGGAACCTTACCGGCTGGGATGATTTGGTAAGAGTCTTCTTGGAGCGATATCGCTTCAATCCCCATTCGATTCTAGAATACTTGGGTCTGAAGAAAGATGAAGAGCCCTACATCATCCCCGACCCGGGAGTGGGTGAAGTGATTGTGGAGATCAAAGAAGAACCAAGCGTGCTGTCCCTACCAGCACTGACTGAGGGAGAAGAAGGAGAAGAGCCAATCAAGGCACCACCACCAAGCATCATCACCACCACCACTGCTGAAGAAGAATATGCTGGCCCTATGGTTGAAGGGTTGAGCATCCACACCATCACTGGAGAGGAGGATTCCACCACCACACCACCGACCCGCCACTGCCAACAGGGAGAAGAAGTCAAGACGTGGACTTGCGTACCATTGCTACAGCGTGTCTCGAGTAGTAATGAGTAAGCGGTATCCCAGCTAGGGGTAACTCGGTTTTGAGTCTACCAATAGCTCGGGAAATTTTGTATCAAACAATTTCGGGTTTCTATGTTTAGTTTTATGCTTTTCAAGATATCATGCCACAATCATAATCATTTCATCACTTGTAATATTTCCATTTCCATATTTCAAATGATATGTCACGTGTTTATTCCATGAATCTTTCTTTATACTCCAATGTGCATTAAATAAATCCAACACGCCATCGCACAAAACGAATGGCTTCCCTTTTTTAGTTTTCTTACCGTTTTTCCATCCGCTATCCTTTCCAGGATTACACGCAAAACCTCAAACGATCCCCACGTCTCCAAAATTGACAACAAAACGGATTGCTCACTGGATAACATAGATAATTCCGACGAAGAAATCGAATTACCAAGTGACATCCTCGAGGCATTAGAGAGACAAGATGAGGGGTCCAAACCCAACATAGAGGAGTTGGAAATTGTAAATCTAGCCAACGAGGGTGAAGAGCCGAGAGAAGTCAAGATTGGAACCCGCTGCGCCGCAGAGCAAAAGGAAGCACTCATCGCACTGTTGAGAGAGTTCCATGAAATCTTCGCCTGGTCTTACCAAGACATGCCAGGCCTAGACACAGACATAGTGGTCCACAAGATTCCGCTGAAAGCCAGAATGCAAGCCCGTCAAGCAAGCACTGCGACGGATGAAGCCCGAAGTCATTTTGAAGATCAAGGAAGAGGTGGAAAAGCAATTGAAGGCAGGTTTCCTAAGCACAGTAACCTATTCGGACTGGGTAGCCAATATAGTCCCGGTGCCGAAAAAGGACGGAAAAGTCAGAATGTGCGTGGACTATCGGGATCTGAACCGAGCCAGCCCGAAGGATAATTTTCCTCTACCTCACATTGATACCCTGGTCGATAACACAGCAACGAACGTCGTATTCTCATTCATGGACGGATTCTCAGGGTACAATCAGATCAAGATGGCCGAAGGAAGACAAGTCCAAGACCGCTTTTGTCACACATTGGGGAACCTTTGTGTATGATGTCATGCCTTTCGGTCTGAAGAACGCCGGAGCCACTTATCCAGCGAGCCATGGTTACCCTCTTCCACGACATGATTCACCATGAGATAGAGGTTTACGTAGATGACATGATTGCCAAGTCTCGTACCGCACAAGATCATCTCACAGACCTACGCAAATTGTTCCAACGACTGAAGAAGTATCAGCTCCGATTGAACCCGAACAAGTGTGCCTTCGGCGTCACATCCGGAAAGTTATTAGGCTTCATCGTCAGCGGCCGGGGAATTGAGATTGATCCTGCAAAGGTTCAAGCCATACGAAGCATGCCCGCGCCAAAGACAGAGAAAGAGATCCGAAGCTTCTTGGGAAGGATTAACTATATAGCTCGCTTCATTGCACAGCTTACGGCAACCTGCGAGCCTCTGTTCAAGTTGCTAAGAAAAGATGTGAAGATAAAGTGGACTGAAGACTGCCAGAGAAGCTTTTGACAAGATCAAGGAGTATCTGCTCAACCCACCCATCCTGGTTCCACCAACTCCAGGACGTCCCCTCATTCTATACCTCACAGTCCAAGAAGCATCCATGGGCTGCATGTTGGGACAACAAGACGAGACTGGGAAGAAGGAGCAGGCAATCTACTATCTTAGCAAGAAGTTCACGGAGCCGGAGACCCGTTACTTGTTGGTTGAAAAGACGTGCTGCGCACTGGCTTGGGCCTCCAAGAAGCTGAGACAGTACATGCTCTACTACACCACTTGGTTGGTATCCCGGATGGACCCGATCAAGTACATCTTTGAAAAGCCTGCCTTGACTGGGAAGATCGCACGGTGGCAAGTACTCCTATCTGAATTCGACATCTTGTTTGTGGCTCGAAAGGCGATCAAGGGACAGGCCATAGCCGATTACTTGGCAGATTACCCATCTGAGCAGTTAGAGTTAATGGACTCAGAGTTCCCAGACGAAGACGTAATGACAGTCGACGAAGACAATCAGGGTAGATGGAAGCTTTACTTTGACGGAGCAGCAAACGCTGTCGGAAGCGGAATTGGCGCGGTCTTGGTATCGCCAAAGGGACAACAAACTCCTATCGCTGTTAAGCTGGGGTTTGATTGCACCAACAACATGACTGAGTACGAAGCATGCATCGTCGGCCTGCAAGCAGCTTTAGAATTCGGTGCTTATGAACTGGAAGTCTTTCGGAGACTCTCTGCTTGATAGTGTCACAGACTAACGGAGAATGGCAAGCTCGGGATCCCAAGCTCATCCCGTATCAACGATACATCAGCCGGCTAATCCCAAAGTTCAAGTATGTCACCTTCACATACACCCCAAGAGCTCACAATCACTTCGCTGATGCGCTTGCCACACTGGCAAGCCTAATCAAGCTAGTAGAAGGGGATGATGTGCGACCATTACGGATCGAGACTCGAGACATCCCGGCATACTGTGTGTGCATAGAAGAATGCATGAACGTCGAAGCAGAGATAGACGATAAGCCTTGGTATTACGATATCAAGCGCTTCATCCAAGACAGAGAGTATCCATCACGGGCGACCGAAAATGAGAAGAAATACATCAGAAGGATGGCCTTCCAGTTTTTCTTGAGCGGAGAGATTTTGTACAAACGAACTCATGACGCCACCCTCCTGCGATGTGTAGATGCAGAAGAGGCCAACCGATTGATTCAAGAGATGCACGCGGGATTAATGGGAGCCCATGCCAACGGACCCTTCCTGGCCCGGAAGATTATGAGAGCTGGCTATTATTGGTTGACAATGGAGAGGGACTGCATCAGACATGTCCAGACGTGCCATAAATGCCAGATGTATCAGAACAGCAAGAACGCACCTCCCCAATATCTTCACACTATGGCCTCGCCGTGGCCTTTCTCAGCTTGGGGAATGGATGTGATTGGTGCAATCACCCCAAAGGCGTCTAACGGGCATGAGTTCATACTGGTGGCCATCGACTATTTTACCAAGTGGGTAGAGGCATGTTCCTTCAAGAATGTCACTCAAGTCGCAGTCACCCGGTTTGTGAAGAACAACATCATCTGCCGTTACGGAATGCCAGAGAATGCTCATCACCGACAATGCTTCCAACCTAAACAACCGCATGATGGATCAGCTATGCCAGCAGTTCAAGATCCAGCACCACAACTCTGCTCCATACCGTCCGAAGATGAACGGAGCCGTAGAAGCTGCCAACAAGAACGTGAAGAAGATTCTGAGCAAGATGACGGAGACTTATAAGGATTGGCACGAGCACCTGCCTTATGCCTTTGTGTGCCTACCGAACGTCAGTGAGGACATCCGTTGGAGCCACCCCCTACTCTCTGGTGTATGGGATGGAAGCAGTACTACCAGTCGAAGTGGAGATCCCTTCTTTGAGAATCCTGTCACAAACTCAGCTGGAAGAAGCCGAATGGGCCCAAGCACGGTATGAGCAGCTGAACTTCATAGATGAAAAGAGATTGGCGGCACTGTGCCACGGACAGCTCTACCAGAGACGGATCGAAAGAGCTTACAACAAGAAGGCTCGACCTCGCACTTTCCAACCCGGAGATCTCGTTCTGAAGAAGAGGAATATGGCCCTATCAGATCCACGAGGAAAGTTCGCACCATCATATGAGGGTCCGTACGTGGTGAAGAAAGCCTTCTCAGGGGGAGCAATCATTCTGGCTGATATGGATGGCGAAGAGTTCCGGTCACCCATTAATTCTGATTCTGTAATTAAGTACCATGTATAACTTTAGTCAATTTAATCAAAGAGGAATATTCTTCAAATTTCCAATTTGTTATTTTGATAATTTTGAAGAAGGCCCGGGAAGCAACGAAAATCCGTAAGGACGTTGCCCTCGGATGGAAATTACCGCGGGTATGGTGAAAACCTCGGAAGAGGCGCCATAGGCAAAAGTAACGTGGAAAGCTGGACTTGGCGTAAGCTGAGGGTAATATATGGCTAAAAAAAAAAAAAAAAAAAAAAAAAAAAAAAAAAAAAACCGGTATCACAACAAGGCGAGGGCATCAAATCAGTGCAAGACTAGTGATCGGGGTTTGTTAGGCGGTGAAGAGGTTTTCGACGAAAGAACGACCTATGTTATCCTTTGAGCAGTACGGTTCGTTCGATATAAAGAGAATGTTTGGGGATCAAGAGGTGGAGCACAAGTGTATCCTTCCAAACACCCAGTTTCAAAGTGACATATCATTAAGTTCTCACAAACCATTCATACCATACTTATCTCTTTCAAATTTGTAAATTCTCATATTCATTTCCACAATAACATTCAATCCTTGCCATTGATTCATAAAAAGTCGAATTCATAGGATTTCATATAGATATTCATAGACAAAATACGTGCTTTCATTCATTCATAGTTCATAAATTCATACATTTGATTTTTCATGATGTCTTGAAAGCATGTCTAAATATATCGACTGAGAAGTTAAAAATGGGAGCCATGCATAATCCGACTCGGATTTATGAATGACTCACCATCTAAATACAAAAACTACTGACTACTCACTGCTACCTGAAGTATGCTATCTAATGACCAAGACGTATGCAGGTCTCTCTGCAGAATCTCCCCAAGGCAGTGGAAAGGGCCGGATCCCCCTCATCATGCTCCTCCCAGACGGCACGAGCTCTGGCACCCAAAGAATCCATCACCTGGTTAATCTGGTGGAGAGAAGTGACCACAGGGAAACCCTCCTGATTGAGCCAAGAAGCATTGGACTCAAGAGCATCATGCACCAGATCCAACTCGGACTGCAAAACCCCGTTGTCACCCTGGAGAACGCTGATCTGAACCCTCATGACCCCCATGGAAGTACGCGCAGACGTGAGAGCCTCCTCACTCGCATCTAGCGCCCGTCGGAGGGCTACAATGTCCTGAGGACGACCGGTGGCAGGATCAACCAAGGCCTGGGTATATGAACGAAGAGAATCAAGCTCATCCTGGACCCGAGTCCTCTCCGCCTGCTCAGTCTCCAGCTGCTCCCGAGCCTCGGCCAAGGTCTCCTCCAGCTGTTCCTTAGCATCCTCAGAAATCTCGAGCTGCTCTCTGATGAATTCATTCATCGTGCGAAGAGTAGAGACGTTCCCCCTCTGAGCCACCAAGTCGCGGCGAAGGTTCGCCACCGCCACACTATTGTGATGCAAGGTACTCCGCAGAGACTCTACACGAGCCGCAGACGCCTCTCTCTCAGACGCCCTGGCAAGGCGTAATGATAACAGCTCTGTCTGAGCCTCCTCAAGCTCTCGCTCCAAAGCAGTAACTCTCTCAGGCTGACCAGTGGAGGCTGATACCCGAAGGGAGCGAGATATCAAAGAATATGGTGCACCTGGCCGTACTGTAGGCCTGAGGGTGAAAAAGGGAGTCCACCCCTCTCTCCACTCGACAAAGTCCGAGGTAACAGAGCTATCTCCGGGCGAACCCTCCTCGATGAGGACCATCTCTGAAAGACGACCTCCCCAGATGTCCTCAATCCTGAAGAGGAGCCTCCACATATCCTCACTGGGGAATGTAGTCAAAAGTCACCGCATCCAAGTCGCCCAGGCGAGGCGGGTACTGAACACCGCTAAACTGACGAAGAGCAAGGCTGGGATAGTAGCCTGTACAACCCCACACCCCAGGAAGAGGCACTCCATCGAAGAGGGCACAATGAGTCCAGGGCATCCACGATGCCGGCCCCCAGGTAACCTTCCAAGCCCACCCACTCAAGGGCAGGTCAAGGAGGTATAGCGCCCAAGCACGACTGTCGCCAGGTGAAGGGAAGTGCTATCTGGACGGTCTGGCTCACCGTATGTCTCTCAAAATGATAAGGAGTCTGGAGGCGATTGAAAATGCTGCAGGTGACTGCAGAACCAGAGCTGAAGGAGCTGCGTGCAGAACATCGGGACCCCCTCTCCCTGTCTCCTACAATAAGATAAAGACCGCACGGTCTCGCACAATATGGCAGGGATGATAGACCTGCCCTCGCTGAATACTATAGGAATGACACCCAAGTCTATCCTACCAGCGGAAGTGGGAAAGAGAAAAATACCTGCGAAGGCGATCTTGAAGGCATTGATTCGGAATTTCTTCCATTCCTTCTTGCCCGCAATGAAGTCTCTAGCAAGCCTCGCCGGAAAGGCACTCCGAGAGAAGTACTTCGTCAACAGGTCTAGAGAAATGTTGGCTTTCCGCCAAGTTGCCTCAGGTCGGGCGATCTCAGGACGTAGAACCGCAGTGGTCAAACCCAAGTATTTCTCCAAGCATCGGTTGGACCGAGGACCCTGAATGGGTATAACCGGGGTCTCGCTGAAAGGGCTGTCTAGCTGAAGAAGCTCAGCATACTCCTCCATGGTGGGAATGAGATCCACCTCTCCGATGGAAAAGCAACAATGGGTCGGGTCCCAGAAAGAAGCAAGCGCCTCGAGCAAGCCGCGATCAACTTGTAGCCGCATGAAAGGGGGAAACTTGCCAAAGATCCCCACGATATCGGCATGGTCATCCTCTCCAAGAAGAGTCCACCAATGTCTCATCCGCTCAACACGGAAATCATGGAAACGAAGCGTCACCAAGGAGTCGGGATCATTACTCGAAGAGGCCATGGACCCAAAAGACCAAAAAATGAGAAAAACGAAGAGTTTTTGGTGAAGAGGGGAGAGGAAAACTCAAAAAATGGTTGCTGGCCCGAAAGGAGAGCTGGAGTTTAAAAAGCCAAGAACTCGCGCATCACCATCATGCGCCGCGCATGACGGTCATGCGCGAGTCCCGTTGGGAATCCCAACGGCTCTTTCTCCCATGTCTCGCGAATTTGAACCTGTTCGCTCACTCCCAGAGGTCCGTTTTGCACTATATAAGGGCCATTTCGCAAGGAAATCACCTATGGGGAAAGTCTTGGGCGGTCCGGTGATCGAAGATTTCGAGTCAACGGAACAGAAACCGGCCCGAAACCCTAGAACCGGTCCGGAGGTCAAAAGTGGGACCAAAGCTGGCCTCAAGCGGAAGCATTTGATACGATTTAATCAGGACCGACCACCCGCCAGCAGGATGGCCCGGGAACCGAGAACTAGGCTCGACAGTCGAGAACCGGCCCTGAAACCCTGGCTCAACTCAGAAACCAGGAAGTGCAAAGATGACCCGGGAATGTCACGCAGGCAAAGCCCCGTGGTACACTGGGGCAAAATTTTTCAAAAGAGTTTTGAAAAATTTCGAAAAGAAGTAGACTGACCCTCTGCGAGCCGTCGTAGCCTGACACAAGGAAAGCGGAGAAAGAAATCCAGAACTCTGCATCAACCTACGTTGCCCTACACTGGGGCAAAATTTTTCTATCTTCAAGAAGCTAGAAAAATTTGTTTGACACTGCATACTGGGGCAAATTTTTCCATTTTTGTCAAGAAAAATTGGAAAAATTCGGAGAGTCATTCAAATGGGCCTCGTGAAGGAGTAAGTCCCAACGATGATAGAAATGGGCCTCGAGAAGCGAGTAAGTCCCAATGATGATAGAAACGGGCCTCGAGAAGCGAGTAAGTCCCAACGATGATAGAAATGGGCCTCGAGAAGCGAGTAAGTCCCAATGATGATGGAAACGGGCCCCAAGGAGAGGTAAGCCCCGATATTTATTGAACCAGGCCTCGCGGAGGATCGAGACCCGGTATCCATACACATAACCCAAACACATACCCAAACACATACCCGAACACATCCATAAACATACATCCATACACATAGCCATAAACACATAACCATAAAAGAAAACCAAAACCATCCATAAAAACCACAAATGTCATATATACAATAGCCAATGTCTGTACATCCCATATAAATACAAAATGATTGGCCGGAATACAAGGCCCCAAGAAAAAAAAAAAAGAGGAAAAATATACATCATGGAGGAGAAGGGTCGTCAAAGAACCAGTCTCGAGAAACAGGATCACGAGGCGGCGAAGAAGAAGGCTGACCAAGACCAGACGGGTCAGCTCCGGTAACAGGAGTAATGCCCATGCCATGAAGCTGGTCCTCTAATCTCCGGATGGTCGCCGCCTGAGCAGCCAGCGCCGCATCTCGAGAACCTAAGTCCCTCTGGCTCTGGGCCAAATCCCTCTGCATCTGCACCATCTCCCCCTCTCGCCGTGTCGCCTCCGTCTGCATACTGGCCATCTCTCCCTGTACTCGGTCCATATCAGCCGTATGACGATCCACGCTGACCGACAGCTCAAGCTGGAGACGCAGTATCTCACTCCTCAAGTCTCTCGATCTGCCCAGAAGACCGAATGTGATGACTGTCCATGGCCACTCCACCCATGACACGGCCACCCTCAACCTCGTGAAGAGACATCAGGGACCCCAGAGAAACTTGCTCGAAACCACTCCTGGTATGGCACACCCTCTCGGACCAAACTCGGGTATGCACTCACCCCTGCTATGTAGGGATCACTCGGAGCTCGCGGAATGTAGTCCTCAATAGTCATCAAGGGGGAGGGGTCTACAGGGACAACGGCCTCATCGCCCAACTGTCGTACCGTCCGCTCACCCAGCAGAAGCTCCCAAGACCGAGTGGTCCGGATCCACAGCCTCAGACAAGACAACGCTACAGCCCTAAAAACCTCAGGTCGCTGAGACAAAGCTGCAGAGTAAGGCTGGAAGATGATATCAGCATCCCTGAGGCAATCAACTGTCATGCGAAGCTCAAGGAGGGTGCAAGTAGTCATCCTCTCAATCCTAGAGGTATCCCAACGCCTGGCAAGAGGGAAATCCGGGTCAGAAGCCAACGGAAGTCGACTGGGAGCAAAAGTGGGGAAGTGCTCAAAGGCCCAGAAGACGGTAAACTGCCAGAAGCCAAGAAAGCTGATCGACTCCCGACGAGAATAACGGCGCAGACCCCGGATGTAGAATCCATATGTCAAGGCACCCCAGTCATACTCCCTCAGAGTGTCGATGTCCCGGAACATACCGACAATGGGCGTGGGAACAATGGACCGGTCGTTCCCGAGAAAGCAGCTGAAAATAAAATAGGCTGCCCACTGGCGATATCGTAGCTCAGTAGGAGGCTCCTCCCTATCTCTCCTCAAGACATCCGCCAGATACCGAATCCTCACAGAAGGACGCCGGGTACCCTCTATAGCATCACGATCAGCAAGACCCAAAATCTCTCTAGCCTCAAAGCCATCTATAGGCTCGCTAGGGGGAGCTCTCCCTCCAAAACGGATGCCCAGGATAGCGCTCCAATCTACAGGAAGCACCGCCATCTCGCAGGTACTGAGATGGAAGGTCCCGGTGTGATGAAAGAATCTCTCTATGAAACACCACACTGCCGGGTGGTACACTGACACGTAGGGGATGCTAAGGAAAGGACCGAAGCCCAGCTCTATCAAAAACTCTCTATACTCCGGACGGGAAACCGCCAAGAGTCTGCTAAACTCAGACCACCCACCTCGGCCAGCGCTATAGGGAGGCTCCTGCACAAAATCCGAAAGAAGAATGTCAATGCAGAGATTTGCAAAGGTCAAGAACAAAAGAAACATATGAAAGTATGAAGGTACCTGACAGCGACGGACCAGAGAAGACGGATGAGCAAGGAGGTTCGTCAGAAGGGGCGTATCAGATATCTCAACAGCAACAGGGTAACGCGGTCGAATGCCACCATGGGGAGGATATCTAAATCCCGGCGCAACGTAATCCTCGGGAATGGTGCCCGCAGAATCAGGAATCCCCTCACTCCTCTGCCTCTTCAATCTCGAAGGGAGAATACCCGTCGACCTGGTATGGGCACGACGAGGTGCGGCAGGAGGAGCATCGCTGGGAACCAGTAGTGACACTAGGCTGTGGAGAAGGACGAGTCGTCTCAGAAGGCCCAGGCACTACGACCAATGACGACTCCAGGTCGAGGAGGAGCCCGAGCCGCACTAGGAGCTAAACCAGCAGCCTCGGCATCAAACTCAGCCTGCAGATTCCCTGGCGAAGAGACGCGTCAACACGAGTACGTACGTCCTCCACAGCATCGTACTCATCGTCCGTATCAGGAGAACTCTCAGGAGCATAAGCTACAGCCTTGCCTTTCGCAAGGCGATCGGACCGGCGATGGCCCCCACTCCCACTACCTCGATCAGACATCTGCAAAGGACACAACAATGACAATCCAAGAGTCAGAAAAGCCAGGTAAACTTCATACACGAAACCCAATGATAGGAAAAGACAATCAAACAATCCAAATTTGTCCCTGATCGTTTGGATGAATTTCCAAGCCAGGTCTGATTACCCAATTGCGATTCGACTAAGTGTCAAATCCCAATTTGTCCCTGATCGTTTGGATGAATTTCCAAGCCAGGTCTGATTACCCAATTGCGATTCGACTAAGTGTCAAATCCCAATTTGTCCCTGATCGTTTGGATGAATTTCCAAGCCAGGTCTGATTACCCAATTGCGATTCGACTAAGTGTCAAATCCCAATTTGTCCCTGATCGTTTGGATGAATTTCCAAGCCAGGTCTGATTACCCAATTGCGATTCGACTAAGTGTCAAATCCCAATTTGTCCCTGATCGTTTGGATGAATTTCCAAGCCAGGTCTGATTACCCAATTGCCGATTCGACTAAGTGTCAAATCCCAATTTGTCCCTGATCGTTTGGATGAATTTCCAAGCCAGGTCTGATTACCCAATTGCGATTCGACTAAGTGTCAAATCCCAATTTGTCCCTGATCGTTTGGATGAATTTCCAAGCCAGGTCTGATTACCCAATTGCGATTCGACTAAGTGTCAAATCCCAATTTGTCCCTGATCGTTTGGATGAATTTCCAAGCCAGGTCTGATTACCCAATTGCGATTCGACTAAGTGTCAAATCCCAATTTGTCCCTGATCGTTTGGATGAATTTCCAAGCCAGGTCTGATTACCCAATTGCGATTCGACTAAGTGTCAAATCCCAATTTGTCCCTGATCGTTTGGATGAATTCCAAGCCAGGTCTGATTACCCAATTGCGATTCGACTAAGTGTCAAATCCCAATTTGTCCCTGATCGTTTGGATGAATTTCCAAGCCAGGTCTGATTACCCAATTGCGATTCGACTAAGTGTCAAATCCCAATTTGTCCCTGATCGTTTGGATGAATTTCCAAACCAGGTCTGATTACCCAATTGCGATTCGACTAAGTGTCAAATCCCAATTTGTCCCTGATCGTTTGGATGAATTCCCAAACCAGGTCTGATTACCCAATTGCGATTCGACTAAGTGTCAAATCCCAATTTGTCCCTGATCGTTTGGATGAATTCCCAAGCCAGGTCTGATTATCCAATTGAGGTTTGAAACAAGTTTCAAACCCCAATTTTCCCCGACCATTTGGAAGAATTTCCAAGACAAGTTAAAATTCTTCTGCATTGCGGGACTCACTCGAGTCCCAAGTCTAAATAAGGCAGGTTCCTAGACCCAACCCATGATTTTCAAAAAAATATGCCCCATAGAAAAAAAAGAGAGTGTGCGTAGCAACGCAACCCAAGAGCAATAAAGGCACGACATAGTACCCCCCAAAAAAAAATATATGCACAAGCATCATAATAAACATGGTGTCTCAAAATTTTTTTTGCGTATCTCTCACCTCATGTGCTTCCAAGCACATGTACGTACGCATGTGTGCCTACAAAGGTTCATTTGTACATGCATGTGTTTCTATACCCAAATACATTTTTGTGCAATAAACATGCTTGCTAAGTATGTATTACATCCCCAAACATACAAGGGAACTAAAGAAAATAAAAGCAGAAGTACATAAAGCAAGAAGCATGGGACATAAAAAAGGAAGCAACCAATCCGACCGTTCAAAACTGAAAAGAAAGGTGGGGATGGAAAGGTGCTTACCTATAGGACGTGTAGGCGAAGACTGATCGTCAATCAGAGTCCTGGATCATAAGAAAAAGACCAAAAAGACACAAAAAGAGAATAACCCAATCAGCACATTTCGACCGTTTAAAACTGAAATAAATGGTAGGGATGGAAAGGGGCTTACTCGTGGAGCGCGTAGGCGAAGACGGCGCGTCAATCGGAGTCCCGGATAGCAAGATATGAGCAGAAAGAGTGAAGAGGGGCGAAGTGGGGTCCAGAGAGCGAAAAAGGAAAGAAAGCGACAAAATGAAGGGGAAAGGCCGCGCGGGGCCTGAAGTAGTGGGACCTCGCGCATGACCGTCATGCGCCGCGCATGATGGTCATGCGCGAGTTCCCAAAACTGCCCCGTTTCACCATTTCAAGCCCCGAAGTCGTCTTTTCGCATCCCGACCGATCTTCTCCAAGCCCTGGAATGCCCATTTGGACTCCGGAAGGACTGGCACGCAAACCGAGACAAACTACGCGACAGCCGTAGGAGAACGCGGAAACCGAGAAAATCCGAGCGGGCAAAAATCGAGTCATTTATTCTTTGTCCAACGTTCCTTGTGCCAAGAAATGCCGAACAAAGAAGGGGCAACTGTCATAACCCCATTTTTACCCACCGGGATTTTCTCGGGTGTCGGCGCGCAAAACGAGGACAGCCCGAACCAACCAGCACGATCTGACAACAGGGCTTCGCCACATCAAATACTCCCAAGAAGAAGGTCCGAGACACATTTCCCAAGGTTTGACCAAGTTTGACTAGGGTTGACCAAGTTTGACTAGAGTTGACCAAAGTTTGACCGAGGTTTGACCGAGCCGTTTCCAACCCGACTAGGACCCACCGTGCCCAGAAACCCTTGAAATGAAGTCCGGGATACATTTCCAAGAGTTTGGAGAGCTTTGACCAAGTTCGACCAAGTTTGACCAAGGTTGACCAAGTTTGACCAAGGTTTGACCGGACCATTGACCAGACCAAAAACTGGATCGAACTGACCACCCCTTGACCAATGGTATAGAGAATATCAAGAGCTTCGATTCCGTACTTTACGGGTCGAAAACGGACGAGAAACGAGAGAGTTGTGGCCAAAACTGCGAAAAAACGGTCCGACACTTAGCCAAATTTTGGTAAGTGTTGTTGACAAAACAGCCTATTTGGGAGGCAACGTTTGCGCAAAGATTCTCTCCGACCCGCTGCAACTTGGTCCGCGAGCCAAGACCCTTAGGCAAGAGGTTCACTTCAGCTACCACACGCAACTTTCGGATCGTCAAGAGCTCCTCCGGTCAAGCCGGAATCTCAGTCAAAAGTTGACCCCTTGGCATAAGGAACATTCCGACGGCCTCCGTTCGCAGGATCATATCTTGCGAACCCAAGCTCGCCTCTGTGCAAGGCCTGTACCGTTAAAAAGTAGGTAACGCAAGCTTTCCGACGATACCAAGATCGTCGGAATCCGACATCGGGAGCTACGTCTACCACGCGCGTGAAAACAGGCCGACAAAATAAGGTTTTGCTGAAAGTTCCGGAATTTTCCCACCGACGTTGCCACGCTTGCGCACAGAGTCTTCCTGACTCGCAACAAGTTGATCTGCGAGCCCGGGCACATTGGAAAGAGGACACATCCATGCACGACGTGGAACTCTCGGATCGCCAAGAATTTATCGGGGCTCAGCCGGAATCCCGATCGGAAAACTGCCCTCAAACGGACCAAAAACACCCCGGTGGACTCTGCTCGCGGGGCCATATCTCACGAGTCCAAGCTCGGATTCCCGCGAATCCGGAACCTTGCAAAAATAGGCAGCGCAAGCTTTCCGACGGTACCAAGAACGTCAAAATCCGACATCGGGAGCTAGGTCAAATATGCGCGCGAACTGGGACAAGATTTGAGAAAAAAACGCGCTGGGAGCAAAACGCATTTTTTCTCTCCCGGACAGCCGCCTTCGCGCGCAGAGTCTTTCCTGCTCGCAACAAGTTGATCCGCGAGCCCGGGTGCGTTGGAAAGATAATGACTCCGGCTACGTCGTGGAACTCTCGGTTCGCCGATAGCATCCCCCGTTTGACCGGAATCTTCACCGGAAGAGTGCACAAAAACAGCTCCGACACCCCGACTTCCGGGAGCCATAACTCCCTCGTCCGAACTCCGATTCGCGCAAACTTTATATCGTTGGAAAGAGGACGTCGAGAGCTTTCCGACGATATGCCGCATGACCCATTTTGAGTTCCGGAAGACCTCCAAAACTGCCCCCGAAAATCGGATAAAAAAGGGTACGCGCACGGAAATCGAGGAGGATTCGAGGGGCTGCTGGCGTGGAAGGATAAGACTGCCACGTGGCAGTACCACAACTCGCGCAGGACCGTCATGCGCCGCGCATGATGGTGCTGCGCGAGGCGTGCACGGTTTTCTATAAAACCGACCCTCCCCCCCCTCATTTGCACATAGTTTTTGCTCGGGCACTAGGCCTTCTAGAGCTTAGTTTAGGCAGAAAATAGGGGTTTAGGGGGTTTTAGGAGGGGATTTTTGGGTAGTTTTAGAGAGAGAGACTCCTCTCTAGGTAATCTCTCTCTCTCTCTAAGGCTCTTTCTCCCTCTTCTTTTTCTTTAGGGATTTTGGGGGGTTTTTAGAGTGAGAAGCACCTATTAGGTGCTTCTCTCTCTAACCTCTCCTCATCTTCCCACTCCTCTCTCTCTCTCTCTCTCTCTTTCTCTTACATTCTTTAGTTCATTTTAGTTCATTTATGCTTTTACTAGTTTCATTTATTGCTTTATTTACATTTCCTTGTCTATTTATTGCTTTATTTACATTTCCTAGTCATTTATCGCTTTATTTACATTTCTAGTCATTTATCGCTTTATTTACATTTTATACGCACTTGTGAATATTTGTTGTGATTACCCCCCCCTCCCCCGGTGTGTTTTAGTACGGCAATATTGAGTGGCTTTGGCGGCTCGCGTAAGTCCTCTAACAAAGGCCGTTGACAACCATGTTAGCCCACGAGGTCTTGACCCGAAAAATACACCGGTTTCCTCGTGTTTTAGTACGGCAAATATTGAGTAGCTTTGGCTCAGTTGCGTAAGACCTCTAACGAGGCCGTAACAACCTTGTTAGCCTACGAGGTATTTGACCCGAAAAATACATCCCCATGTGTTAAATATTGTCATTTATCGCTTTATTTACATTTACTACGTTGTAAATATTATATTGTGAATATTGTCAATTTTCCCATTTTTCCCTTTGTGATTTGGGCGTGATAATCCCGATTGGTCGTGGTGGACTATGTAAGACCTCAAAGAGGCATTAACCACCACGTAATTCCATAGGCATTGGACCCATTAAAAACCCCCATGTTTAAATATTGTCATTTATCGCTTTATTTACATTTACTACGTTGTAAATATTATATTGTGAATATTGTCATTTCTCCCCTTTTTCCCTTTGTGATTTGGGCGTGATAATCCCGATTGGTCGTGGTGGATTATGTAAGACC
>OU015767.1:5040164-5097529 GCA_907173295.1 Fagus sylvatica | reverse complement strand
AATTCCCGTGCTTGATAGTGCCACCTGGGTTTGTGACACCGGAATTTGAGATATTTTATGAGGACGGGGATTCGGAGGTCCATTTGCAAAAGTACGGCGAGAAGATGGCCTTACATTTGGAGAATGAGCTTTTGATGATCTCGGTGTTTCCCGAGAGCCTGTCAAAACAAGCTGCCGCCTGGTTCTATCAGCTGAGGAACCTTACTGGCTGGGATGACTTGGCAAGAGTCTTCTTGGAGCGATACCGCTTCAATGCCCATTCGATTCTAGAATACTTGGGCTTGAAGAAAGATGAAGAGCCCTACATCATCCCCGACCCGGGAGTGGGTGAAGTGATTGTGGAGATCAAAGAAGAACCAAGCGTGCTGTCCCTACCAGCACTGACTGAGGAAGAAGAAGGAGAAGAGCCAATCAAGACACCACCACCGAGCAGTATCATCATCACCGCCACTGCTGAAGAAGAATATGCTGGCCCTATGGTTGAAGGGTTGAGCATCCACGCCATCACTGGAGAGGAGGATTCCACCACCACACCACCGACCCGCCACTGCCAACGGGGAGAAGATGTCAAGACGTGGACTTGCGCACCATTGCTACAGCGTGTCTCAAGTAGCAATGAGTAAGCGGTATCCCAGCTATGGGTAACTCGGTTTTGAGTCTACCAATAGCTCGGGAATTTTTGTATCAAACAATTTCGGGTTTCTATGTTTAGTTTATGCTTTCAAGATATCATGCCACAATCATAATCATTTCATCATTGTAATATTTCCATTTCCATATTTCAAATGATATGTCACGTGTTTATTCCATGAATTCCTTTATAAATACTCCAATGTGCATTAAATAAATCCAACACGCCATCATACAAAACGAATGGCTTCCCTTTTTTAATTTTCTTACCGTTTTTTCCATCCGCTATCCTTTCCAGGATTACACGCAAAACCTCAAACGATCCCCACGTCTCCAAAATTGACAACAAAACGGATTGCTCACTGGATAACATAGATAATTCCGACGAAGAAATCGAATTACCAAGTGACATCCTCGAGGCATTAGAGAGACAAGATGAGGGGTCCAAACCCAACATAGAGGAGTTGGAAATTGTAAATCTAGGCCAACGAGGGTGAAGAGCCGAGAGAAGTCAAGATTGGAACCCGCTGCGCCGCAGAGCAAAAAGAAGCACTCATTGCACTGTTGAAGAGAGTTCCACGAGATCTTCGCCTGGTCTTACCAAGACATGCCAGGCCTGGACACAGACATAGTGGTTCACAAGATTCCTTTGAAGCCAGAATGCAAGCCCGTGAAACAAGCACTGCGCCGAATGAAGCCCGAAGTCATTTTGAAGATCAAGGAAGAGGTGGAAAAGCAGTTGAAGGCAGGATTCCTAAGCACAGTAACCTATTCGGACTGGGTAGCTAATATAGTTCCAGTGCCGAAAAAGGACGGAAAAGTCAGAATGTGCGTGGACTATCGGGATCTGAACCGAGCCAGCCCGAAGGATAATTTTCCTCTACCTCACATTGACACCCTGGTCGACAATACAGCAACGAACGTCGTATTCTCATTCATGGACGGATTCTCAGGGTACAATCAGATCAAAATGGCCGAAGAAGACAAATCCAAGACTGCTTTCGTCACACATTGGGGAACCTTCGTGTACGATGTCATGCCTTTCGGCCTAAAGAACGCAGGAGCCACTTATCAGCGAGCCATGGTCACCCTCTTCCACGACATGATTCATCATGAGATAGAGGTTTACGTGGATGACATGATTGCTAAGTCTCGTACCGCACAAGATCATCTCACAGACCTACGCAAATTGTTCCAGCGACTGAAGAAGTATCAGCTCCGATTGAACCCGAACAAGTGTGCCTTCGGCGTCACATCCGGAAAGTTATTAGGCTTCATCGTCAGCGGCCGGGGAATTGAGATTGATCCTGCAAAGGTTCAAGCCATACGAAGCATGCCCGCGCCAAAGACAGAGAAAGAGATCCGAAGCTTCTTGGGAAGGATTAACTATATAGCTCGCTTCATTGCACAGCTTACTGCAACCTGCGAGCCTCTGTTCAAGTTGCTGAGAAAAGATGTGAAGATAAAGTGGACTGAAGACTGCCAGAGAGCCTTTGACAAGATCAAGGAGTATCTGCTCAACCCACCCATCCTGGTTCCACCAACTCCAGGACGTCCCCTCATCCTATACCTCACAGTCCAAGAAGCATCCATGGGCTGCATGTTGGGACAACAAGACGAGACTGGGAAGAAGGAGCAGGCAATCTACTATCTTAGCAAGAAGTTCACGGAGCCGGAGACCCGTTACTTGTTGGTTGAGAAGACGTGCTGCGCACTGGCTTGGGCCTCCAAGAAGCTGAGACAGTACATGCTCTACTACACCACTTGGTTGGTATCCCGGATGGACCCGATCAAGTACATCTTTGAAAAACCCGCCTTGACTGGGAAGATCGCACGGTGGCAAGTACTCCTATCTGAATTCGACATCTTATTTGTGGCCCGGAAAGCAATCAAGGGACAGGCCATAGCCGATTACTTGGCAGATTACCCATCTGAGCAGTTAGAGTTAATGGACTCCGAGTTCCCAGACGAAGACGTAATGACAGTCGACGAAGATAATCACGGCAGATGGAAGCTTTACTTTGATGGAGCAGCGAACGCTGTCGGAAGCGGAATTGGCGCAGTCTTGGTATCACCAAAGGGACAACAAACTCCTATCGCTGTTAAGCTGGGGTTTGATTGCACCAACAACATGACTGAGTACGAAGCATGCATCGTCGGCCTGCAAGCAGCTTTAGAATTTGGTGCTTATGAACTGGAAGTCTTCGGAGACTCTCTGCTAATAGTGTCACAGACTAACGGAGAATGGCAAGCTCGGGATCCCAAGCTCATCCCGTATCAACGATACATCAGCCGGCTAATCCCAAAGTTCAAGTATGTCACCTTCACATACACCCCAAGAGCTCACAATCACTTTGCTGATGCGCTCGCCACACTGGCAAGCCTAATCAAGCTAGTAGAAGGGGATGATGTGCGACCATTACGGATCGAGACTCGAGACATCCCGGCATACTGTGTGTGCGTAGAAGAATGCATGAACGTCGAAGCAGAGATAGACGATAAGCCTTGGTATTACGATATCAAGCGCTTCATCCAAGACAGAGAGTATCCATCACGGGCGACCGAAAATGAGAAGAAATACATCAGAAGGATGGCCTTCCAGTTCTTCTTGAGCGGAGAGATTTTGTACAAACGGACTCATGACGCCACCCTCCTGCGATGTGTAGATGCAGAAGAGGCCAACCGATTGATTCAAGAGATGCACGCGGGATTAATGGGAGCCCATGCCAACGGACCCTTCCTGGCCCGGAAGATTATGAGAGCTGGCTATTATTGGTTGACAATGGAGAGGGATTGCATCAGACATGTCCAGACGTGCCATAAATGCCAGATGTATCAGAACAGCAAGAACGCACCTCCCCAATATCTTCACACTATGGCCTCGCCGTGGCCTTTCTCAGCTTGGGGAATGGATGTGATTGGTGCAATCACCCCAAAGGCGTCTAACGGGCATGAGTTCATACTGGTAGGCCATCGACTATTTTACCAAGTGGGTGGAGGCATGTTCCTTCAAGAATGTCACTCAAGTCGCGGTCACCCGGTTTGTGAAGAACAACATCATCTGCCGTTACGGAATGCCAGAGATGCTCATCACCGACAATGCTTCCAACCTAAACAACCGCATGATGGATCAGCTATGCCAGCAGTTCAAGATCCAGCACCACAACTCTGCTCCATACCGCCCGAAGATGAACGGAGCCGTAGAAGCTGCCAACAAGAACGTGAAGAAGATTCTGAGCAAGATGACGGAGACTTATAAGGATTGGCACGAGCACCTGCCTTATGCCTTGTGTGCCTACCGAACGTCAGTGAGGACATCCGTTGGAGCCACCCCCTACTCTCTGGTGTATGGGATGGAAGCAGTACTACCAGTCGAAGTGGAGATCCCTTCTTTGAGAATCCTGTCACAAACTCAACTGGAAGAAGCTGAATGGGCCCAAGCACGGTATGAGCAGCTGAACTTCATAGATGAAAAGAGATTGGCGGCACTATGCCACGGGCAGCTCTACCAGAGACGGATCGAAAGAGCTTACAACAAGAAGGCTCGACCTCGCACTTTCCAACCCGGAGATCTCGTTCTGAAGAAGAGGAATATGGCCCTATCAGATCCACGAGGAAAGTTCGCACCATCATATGAGGGTCCGTACGTGGTGAAGAAAGCCTTCTCAGGGGGAGCAATCATTCTGGCTGATATGGATGGCGAAGAGTTCCGGTCACCCATTAATTCTGATTCTGTAATTAAGTACCATGTATAACTTTAGTCAATTTAATCAAAGAGGAATATTCTTCAAATTTCCAATTTGTTATTTTGATAATTTTGAAGAAGGCCCGGGAAGCGAACGAAAATCCGTAAGGACGTTGCCCTCGGATGGAAATTACCACGGGTATGGTGAAAACCTCGGAAGAGGCGCCATAGGCAAAAGTAACGTGGAAAGCTGGACTTGGCGTAAGCTGGGGGTAATATATGGCTAAAAAAAAAAAAAAAAAAAAAAAAAAAACCGGTATCACAACAAGGCAGTCATCAAATCAGTGCAAGACTAGTGATCGGGGTTTGTTAGGCGGTGAAGAGGTTTTCGACGAAAGAACGACCTATGTTATCCTTTGAGCAGTACGGTTCGTTCGATATAAAGAGAATGTTTGGGGATCAAGAGGTGGAGCACAAGTGTATCCTTCCAAACACCCAGTTTCAAAGTGACATATCATTAAGTTCTCACAAACCATTCATACCATACTTATCTCTTTCAAATTTGTAAATTCTCATATTCATTTCCACAATAACATTCAATCCTTGCCATTGATTCATAAAAAGTCGAATTCATAGGATTTCATATAGATATTCATAGACAAAATACGTGCTTTCATTCATTCATAGTTCATAAAATTCATACATTTGATTTTTCATGATGTCTTGAAAGCATGTCTAAATATATCGACTTAGAAGTTAAAAATGGGAGCCATGCATAATCCGACTCGGATTTATGAATGACTCACCATCTAAATACAAAAACTACTGACTACTCACTGCTACCTGAAGTATGCTATCTAATGACCAAGACGTATGCAGGTCTCTCTGCAGAATCTCCCCAAGGCAGTGGAAAGGGCCGGATCCCCCTCATCATGCTCCTCCCAGACGGCACGAGCTCTGGCACCCAAAGAATCCATCACCTGGTTAATCTGGTGGAGAGAAGTGACCACAGGGAAACCCTCCTGATTGAGCCAAGAAGCATTGGACTCAAGAGCATCATGCACCAGATCCAACTCGGCCTGCAAAACCCCGTTGTCACCCTGGAGAACGCTGATCTGAACCCTCATGACCCCCATGGAAGTACGCGCAGACGTGAGAGCCTCCTCACTCGCATCTAGCGCCCGTCGGAGGGCTACAATGTCCTGAGGACGACCGGTGGCAGGATCAACCAAGGCCTGGGTATATGAACGAAGAGAATCAAGCTCATCCTGGACCCGAGTCCTCTCCGCCTGCTCAGTCTCCAGCTGCTCCCGAGCCTCGGCCAAGGTCTCCTCCAGCTGTTCCTTAGCATCCTCAGAAATCTCGAGCTGCTCTCTGATGAATTCATTCATCGTGCGAAGAGTAGAGACGTTCCCCCTCTGAGCCACCAAGTCGCGGCGAAGGTTCGCCACCGCCACACTATTGTGATGCAAGGTACTCCGCAAAGACTCTACACGAGCCGCAGACGCCTCTCTCTCAGACGCCCTGGCAAGGCGTAATGATAACAGCTCTGTCTGAGCCTCCTCAAGCTCTCGCTCCAAAACTGTAACTCTCTCAGGCTGACCAGTGGAGGCTGATACCCGAAGGGAGCGAGATATCAAAGAATATGGTGCACCTGGCCGTACTGTAGGCCTGAGGGTGAAAAAGGGAGTCCACCCCTCTCTCCACTCGACAAAGTCCGAGGTAACAGAGCTATCTCCGGGCGAACCCTCCTCGATGAGGACCATCTCTGAAAGACGACCTCCCCAGATGTCCTCGATCCTGAAGAGGAGCCTCCACATATCCTCACTGGGGATGTAGTCAAAAGTCACCGCATCCAAGTCGCCCAGGCGAGGCGGGTACTGAACACCGCTAAACTGACGAAGAGCAAGGCTGGGATAGTAGCCTGTACAACCCCACACCCCAGGAAGAGGCACTCCATCGAAGAGGGCACAATGAGTCCAGGGCATCCACGATGCCGGCCCCCAGGTAACCTTCCAAGCCCACCCACTCAAGGGCAGGTCAAGGAGGTATAGCGCCCAGGCACGACTGTCGCCAGTGAAGGGAAGTGCTATCTGGACGGTCTGGCTCACCGTATGTCTCTCAAAATGATAAGGAGTCTGGAGGCGATGAAAATGCTGCAGGTGACTGCAGAACCAGAGCTGAAGGAGCTGTGTGCAGAACATCGGAACCCCCTCTCCCTGTCTCCTACAATAAGATAAAGACCGCACGGTCTCGCACAATATGGCAGGGATGATAGACCTGCCCTCGCTGAATACTATAGGAATGACACCCAAGTCTATCCTACCAGCGGAAGTGGGAAAGAGAAAAATACCTGCGAAAGGCGATCTTGAAGGCATTGATTCGGAATTTCTTCCATTCCTTCTTGCCCGCAATGAAGTCTCTAGCAAGCCTCGCCGGAAAGGCACTCCGAGAGAAGTACTTCGTCAGCAGGTCTAGAGAAATGTTGGCTTTCCGCCAAGTTGCCTCAGGTCGGGCGATCTCAGGACGTAGAACGATCTCAGGACGTAGAACCGCAGTGGTCAAACCCAAGTATTTCTCCAAGCATCGGTTGGACCGAGGGCCCTGAATGGGTATAACCGGGGTCTCGCTGACTGAGGGGGCTGTCTAGCTGAAGAAGCTCAGCATACTCCTCCATGGTGGGAATGAGATCCACCTCTCCGATGGAAAAACAACAATGGGTCGGGTCCCAGAAAGAAGCAAGCGCCTCGAGCAAGCCATGATCAACTTGTAGCCGCATGAAAGGGGGAAACTTGCCAAAGATTCCCACGATTTCGGCATGGTCATCCTCTCCAAGAAGAGTCCACCAATGTCTCATCCGCTCAACACGGAAATCATGGAAACGAAGCGTCACCAAGGAGTCGGGATCATTACTCGAAGAGGCCATGGACCCAAAAGACCAAAAAATGAGAAAAACGAAGAGTTTTTGGTGAAGAGGGGAGAGGAAAACTCCAAAAATGGTTGCTGGCCCGAAAGGAGAGCTGGAGTTTAAAAAGCCAAGAACTCGCGCATCACCATCATGCGCCGCGCATGACGGTCATGCGCGAGTCCCGTTGGGAATCCCAACGGCTCTTTCTCCCATGTCTCGCGAATTTGAACCTGTTCGCTCACTCCCAGAGGTCCGTTTTGCACTATATAAGGGCCATTTCGCAGGAAACCACCTATGGGGAAGTCTTGAGCGGTCCGGTGATCGAAGAATTTCAAGTCAACGGACAGAAACCGGCCCGAAACCCTAGAACCGGTCCGGAGGTCAAAAATGGGACCAAAGCTGGCCTCAAGCGGAAGCATTTGATACGATTTAATCAGGACCGACCACCCGCCAGCAGGATGGCCCGGGAACCGAGAACTAGGCTCGACAGTCGAGAACCGGCCCTGAAACCCTGGCTCAACTCAGAAACCAGGAAGTGCAAAGATGACCCGGGAATGTCACGCAGGCAAAGCCCATGGTACACTGGGGCAAAATTTTTCAAAAGAATTTTGAAAAATTTCGAAAAAAGTAGACCGACTCTCTGCGAGCCATCGTAGCCCGACACAAGGAAAGCGAAGAAAGGACTCCAGAACTCTGCCTCAACCTACGTTGCCCTACACTGGGGCAAAATTTTTCTATCTTCAAGAAGCTAGAAAAATTTGTTTGACACTACATACTGGGGCAAATTTTTCCATTTTTGTCAAGAAAAATTGGAAAAATTCGGAGAGTCATTCGAATGGGCCCCGCGAAGGAGTAAGTCCCAACGATGATAGAAATGGGCCTCGAGAAGCGAGTAAGTCCCAATGATGATAGAAACGGGCCTCGAGAAGCGAGTGAGTCCCAACGATGATAGAAATGGGCCTCGAGAAGCGAGTAAGTCCCAATGATGATGGAAACGGGCCCCAAGGAGAGGTAAGCCCCAATGTTAATTGAACCAGGCCTCGCGGAGGATCGAGACCCGGTATCCATACACATAACCCATACACATAACCCAAACACATACCCGAACACATCCATAAACATAATCCATACACATAGCCATAAACACATAACCATAAAAGAAAACCAAAACCATCCATAAAAACCACAAATGTCATATATACAATAGCCAATGTCTGTACATCCCATGTAAATACAAAATGATTGGCCGGAATACAAGGCCCCAAGAAAAAAAAAAAGAGGAAAAATATACATCATGGAGGAGAAGGGTCGTCAAAGAACCAGTCTCGAGAAACAGGATCACGAGGCGGTGAAGAAGAAGGCTGACCAAGACCAGACGGGTCAGCTCCGGTAACAGGAGTAATACCCATGCCATGAAGCTGGTCCTCTAATCTCCGGATGGTCGCCGCCTGAGCAGCCAGCGCCGCATCTCGAGAACCTAAGTCCCTCTGGCTCTGGGCCAAATCCCTCTGCATCTGCACCATCTCCCCCTCTCGCCGTGTCGCCTCCGTCTGCATACTGGCCATCTCTCCCTGTACTCGGTCCATATCAGCCGTATGACGATCCACGCTGACCGACAGCTCAAGCTGGAGACGCAGTATCTCACTCTCAAGTCTCTCGATCTGCCCAGAAGACCGAATGTGATGACTGTCCATGGCCACTCCACCCATGACACGGCCACCCTCAACCTCGTGAAGAGACATCAGGGACCCCAGAGAAACTTGCTCGAACCACTCCTGGTATGGCACACCCTCTCGGACCAGACTCGGGTATGCACTCACCCCTGCTATGTAGGGATCACTCGGAGCTCGCGGAATGTAGTCCTCAATAGTCATCAAGGGGGAGGGGTCTACAGGGACAACGGCCTCATCGCCCAACTGTCGTACAGTCCGCTCACCCAGCAGAAGCTCCCAAGACCGAGTGGTCCGGATCCACAGCCTCAGACAAGACAACGCTACAGCCCTAAAAACCTCAGGTCGCTGAGACAAAGCTGCAGAGTAAGGCTGGAAGATGATATCAGCATCCCTGAGGCAATCAACTGTCATGCGAAGCTCAAGGAGTGGTGCAAGTAGTCATCCTCTCAATCCTAGAGGTATCCCAACGCCTGGCAAGAGGGAAATCCGGGTCAGAAGCCAACGGAAGTCGACTGGGAGCAAAAGTGGGGAAGTGCTCAAAGGCCCAGAAGACGGTAAACTGCCAGAAGCCAAGAAAGCTGATCGACTCCCGACGAGAATAACGGCGCAGACCCCGGATGTAAAATCCATATGTCAAGGCACCCCAGTCATACTCCCTCAGAGTGTCGATGTCCCGGAACATACCGACAATGGGCGTGGGAACGATGGACCGGTCGTTCCCGAGAAAGCAGCTGAAAATAAAATAGGCTGCCCACTGGCGATATCGTAGCTCAGTAGGAGGCTCCTCCCTATCTCTCCTCAAGACATCCGCCAGATGCCGAATCCTCACAGAAGGACGCCGGGTACCCTCTATAGCATCACGATCAGCAAGACCCAAAATCTCTCTAGCCTCAAAGCCATCTATAGGCTCGCTAGGGGGAGCTCTCCCTCCAAAACGGATGCCCAGGATAGCGCTCCAATCTACAGGAAGCACCGCCATCTCGCAGGTACTGAGATGGAAGGTCCCGGTGTGATGAAAGAATCTCTCTATGAAACACCACACTGCCGGGTGGTACACTGACACGTAGGGGATGCTAAGGAAAGGACCGAAGCCCAGCTCTATCAAAAACTCTCTATACTCCGGACGGGAAACCGCCAAGAGTCTGCTAAACTCAGACCACCCACCTCGGCCAGCGCTATAGGGAGGCTCCTGCACAAAATCCGAAAGAAGAATGTCAATGCAGAGATTTGCAAAGGCCAAGAACAAAAGAAACATATGAAAGTATGAAGGTACCTGACAGCGACGGACCAGAGAAGACGGATGAGCAAGGAGGTTCGTCAGAAGGGGCGTATCAGATATCTCGATATCTCAACAGCAACAGGGTAACGCGGTCGGAATGCCCACCATGGGGAGGATATCTAAATCCTGGCGCAACGTAATCCTCGGGAATGGTGCCCGCAGAATCAGGAATCCCCTCAGTCCTCTGCCTCTTCAATCTCGAAGGGAGAATACCCGTCGACCTGGTATGAGCACGACGAGGTGCGGCAGAAGGAGCATCACTGGGACCAGTAGTGACACCAGGCTGTGGAGAAGGACGAGTCGTCTCAGAAGGCCCAGCACTACGACCAATGACGACTCCAGGTCGAGGAGGAGCCCGAGCCGCACTAGGAGCTAAACCAGCAGCCTCGGCATCAAGCTCCGCCTGCAGGTTCCGGGCGAGGGAGGCATCAAGACGAGTACGTACGTCCTCCATAGCGTCGTACTCATCGTCCGTATCAGGAGAACTCTCAGGAGCATAAGCTACAGACTTGCCCTTCGCAAGGCGATCGGACCGGCGATGGCCCTCCGCTACCGCTACCTCGATCAGACATCTGCAAAGGACACAACAAGACAATCCAAGAGTCAGAAAAGCCAGGTAAACTTCATACACGAAACCCAATGATAGGAAAAGACAATCAAACAATCCAAATTTGTCCCTGATCGTTTGGATGAATTTCCAAGCCAGGTCTGATTACCCAATTGCGATTCGACTAAGTGTCAAATCCCAATTTGTCCCTGATCGTTTGGATGAATTTCCAAGCCAGGTCTGATTACCCAATTGCGATTCGACTAAGTGTCAAATCCCAATTTGTCCCTGATCGATTTGGATCTAAGTGTCAAATCCCAATTTGTCCCTGATCGTTTGGATCCAGGTCTGATTACCCAATTGCGATTCGACTTACCCCATTTTCCCCGTCGTTTGGAAATTTCCAAACCATTCTGATTACCCAATTGCGATCGACTAAGTGTCAAATCCCAATTTGTCCCTGATCGTTTGGATGAATTTCCAAGCCAGGTCTGATTACCCAATTGCGATTCGACTAAGTGTCAAATCCCAATTTGTCCCTGATCGTTTGGATGAATTTCCAAGCCAGGTCTGATTACCCAATTGCGATTCGACTAAGTGTCAAATCCCAATTTGTCCCTGATCGTTTGGATGAATTTCCAAGCCAGGTCTGATTACCCAATTGCGATTCGACTAAGTGTCAAATCCCAATTTGTCCCTGATCGTTTGGATGAATTTCCAAGCCAGGTCTGATTACCCAATTGCGATTCGACTAAGTGTCAAATCCCAATTTGTCCCTGATCGTTTGGATGAATTTCCAAGCCAGGTCTGATTACCCAATTGCGATTCGACTAAGTGTCAAATCCCAATTTGTCCCTGATCGTTTGGATGAATTTCCAAGCCAGGTCTGATTACCCAATTGCGATTCGACTAAGTGTCAAATCCCAATTTGTCCCTGATCGTTTGGATGAATTTCCAAGCCAGGTCTGATTACCCAATTGCGATTCGACTAAGTGTCAAATCCCAATTTGTCCCTGATCGTTTGGATGAATTTCCAAGCCAGGTCTGATTACCCAATTGCGATTCGACTAAGTGTCAAATCCCAATTTGTCCCTGATCGTTTGGATGAATTCCCAAGCCAGGTCTGATTATCCAATTGAGGTTTGACAAGTTTCAAACCCCAATTTTCCCCGACCATTTGGAAGAATTTCCAAGACAAGTTAAAATTCTTCTGCATTGCGGGACTCACTCGAGTCCCAAGTCTAAATAAGACAGGTCCTAGGCCCAACCCATGATTTTCAAAAAATATGCCCCATAGAAAAAAAAGAGAGTGTGCGTAGCAACGCAACCCAAGAGCAATAAAGGCACGACATAGTACCCCCCAAAAAAAAATATATGCACAAGCATCATAATAAACATGGTGTCTCAAAATTTTTTTTGCGTATCTCTCACCTCATGTGCTTCCAAGCACATGTACGTACGCATGTGTGCCTACAAAGGTTCATTTGTACATGCATGTGTTTCTATACCCAAATACATTTTTGTAAATAAACATGCTTGCTAAGTGTATATTACATCCCCAAACATACAAGGGAACTAAAGAAAATAAAAGCAGAAGTACATAAAGCAGAAGCATGGGACATAAAAAAGGAAGCAACCAATCCGACCGTTCAAAACTGAAAAGAAAGGTGGGGATGGAAAGGTGCTTACCTATAGGACGTGTAGGCGAAGACTGATCGTCAATCAGAGTCCTGGGTCATAAGAAAAAGACCAAAAAGACACAAAAAGAGAATAACCCAATCAGCACATTTCGACCGTTTAAAACTGAAATAAATGGTAGGGATAGAAAGGGGCTTACTCGTGGAGCGCGTAGGCGAAGACGGCGCGTCAATCAGAGTCCTGGATAGCAAGATATGAGCAGAAGAGTGAAAAGGGGCGAAGTGGGGTTCAGAGAGCGAAAAGGGAAAGAAAGCGACAAAATGAAGGGGAAAGGCCGCGTGGGGCCTGAAGTAGTGGGGCCTCGCGCATGACCGTCATGCGCCGCGCATGATGGTCATGCGCGAGTTCCCAAAACTGCCCCGTTTCACCATTTCAAGCCCCAAGTTGTCTTTTCGCACCTCGACTGATCTTCTCCAAACTCTGGAATACCCATTTGGACCCCAGAAGGATTGGCACGCAAACCGAGACAAACTGCGCGACAGCCGTAGGAGAACGCGGAAACCGAGAAAATCCGAGCGGGCAAAAATCGGGCCATTTATTCTTTGTCCAACATTCCTTGTGCCAAGAAATGCCGAACAAAGAAGGGGCAACTGTCATAACCCCATTTTTACCCACGGGATTTTCTCGGGTATCGGTGCGCAAAACGGGACAGCCCGAACCGAACCAGCACGATCTGACAACACTTCGCCACATCAAATACTCCCAATAAGAAGGTCCGGGACACATTTCCCGAGGTTTGACCAAGTTTGACTAGGGTTGACCAAGCTTGACTAGAGTTGACCAAAGTTTGACCGAGGTTTGACCAAGCCGTTCCAAACCCGACTAGGACCCACCGTGCCCAGAAACCCTTGAAATGAAGTCCGGGATACATTTCCAAGAGTTTGGAGAGCTTTGACCAAGTTCGACCAAGTTTGACCAAGGTTGACCAAGTTTGACCAAGGTTTGACCGGACCATTGACCAGACCAGAAAACTGGAATCGAACTGACCACCCCTTGACCAATGTGTAGAGAATATCAAGAGCTTCGATTCCGTACTTTACGGGTCGAAAACGGGCGAGAAACGAGAGAGTTGTGGCCAAAACTGCGAAAAAACGGTCCGACACTTAGCCAAATTTTGGTAAGTGTTGTTGACAAAACAGCCTATTTGAGAGGCAGCGTTTGCGCAAAGATTCTCTCTGACCCGCTGCAACTTGGTCCGCGAGCCAAGACCCTTAGGCAAGAGGCTTCACTTCAGCTACCACACGCAACTTTCGGATCGTCAAGAGCTCCTCCGGTCAAGCCGGAATCTCAGTCAAAAGTTGACCCCTTGGCATAAGGAACATTCCGACGGCCTCCGTTCGCAGGATCATATCTTGCGAACCCAAGCTCGCCTCTGTGCAAGGCCTGTACCTTTAAAAAGTAGGTAACGCAAGCTTTCCGACGATACCAAGATCGTCGGAATCCGACATCGGGAGCTACGTCTACCACGCGCGTGAAAACAGGCCGACAAAATAAGGTTTTGCTGAAAGTTCCGGAATTTTCCCACCGACGTTGCCGCGCTTGCGCACAGAGTCTTCCTGACTCGCAACAAGTTGATCTGCGAGCCCGGGCACATTGGAAAGAAGACACATTCCATGCACGACGTGGAACTCTCGGATCGCCAAGAATTTATCGGGGCTAGCCGGAATCCCGATCGGAAAACTGCCCTCAAACGGACCAAAAACACCCCGGTGGACTCTGCTCGCGGGGCCATATCTCACAAGTCCAAGCTCGGATTCCCGCGAATCCGGAACCTTGCAAAAATAGGCAGCGCAAGCTTTCCGACGGTACCAAGAACGTCAAAATCCGACATCGGGAGCTAGGTCAAATATGCGCGCGAACTGGGACAAGATTTGAGAAAAAACGCGCTGGGAGCAAAACGCATTTTTTCTCCCGGACAGCCGCCTTCGCGCGCAGAGTCTTTCCTGCTCGCAACAAGTTGATCCGCGAGCCCGGGTGCGTTGGAAAGATAATGACTCCGGCTACGACGTGGAACTCTCGGTTCGCCGATAGCATTCCCCCGTTTGACCGGAATCTACACCGGAAAAGTGCACAAAAACAGCTCCGACACCCCGACTTCCGGGAGCCATAACTCCCTCGTCCGAACTCCGATTCACGCAAACTTTATATCGTTGGAAAGAGGACGTCGAGAGCTTTCCGACGATATGCCGCATGACCCATTTTGAGTTCCGGAAGACCTCCAAAACTGCCCCCGAAAATCGGATAAAAAAGGGTACGCGCACGGAAATCGAGGAGGATTCGAGGAGCTGCTGGCGTGGAAGGATAAGACTGCCACGTGGCAGTACCACAACTCGCGCAGGACCGTCATGCGCCGCGCATGATGGTGCTGCGCGAGGCGTGCACGGTTTTCTATAAAACCGACCCTCCCCCCCTCACTTTGCAGCACAGTTTTTGCTCGGGCACTAGGCCTTCTAGAGCGTTAGTTTAGGCAGAAAATAGGGGTTTAGGGGGTTTTAGGAGGGGATTTTTGGGTAGTTTTAGAGAGAGAGACTCCTCTCTAGGTAATCTCTCTCTCTCTAAGCTCTTTCTCTCTCTTTCTCTAGGGTTCTTGGGGGGTTTTTAGAGTGAGAAGCATCTATTAGGTGCTTCTCTCTCTAACCTCTCCTCATCCTCCCTCCCTCTCTCTCTCTCTCTCTCTCTCTCTCTCTTTCTCTTACATCCTTTATTTCATTTTAGTTCATTTATGTTTTACTAGTTCATTTATTGCTTTATTTACATTCCCTTGTCTATTTATTGCTTTATTTACATTTCTAGTCATTTATCGCTTTATTTACATTTCTAGTCATTTATCGCTTTATTTACATTTTATACGCACTTGTGAATATTTGTTGTGATTACCCCCCTCCCCCGGTGTGTTTTAGTACGGCAATATTGAGTGGCTTTGGCGGCTCGCGTAAGTCCTCTAACAAAGGCCGTGACAACCATGTTAGCCCACGAGGTCTTGACCCGAAAAATACACCGGTTTCCTCGTGTTTTAGTACGGCAAATATTGAGTAGCTTTGGCTCAGTTGCGTAAGACCTCTAACGAGGCCGTAACAACCATTGTTAGCCTACGAGGTATTTGACCCGAAAAATACATCCCCATGTGTTAAATATTGTCATTTATCGCTTTATTTACATTTACTACGTTGCGCGTATTATATTGTGAATATTGTCGAATATTTCCCCTTTTCCCTTTGTGATTTGGGCGTGATAATCCCGATTGGTCGTGGTGGACTATGTAAGACCTCAAAGAGGCATTAACCATTACGTAATTCCATAGGCATTGGACCCGTTAAAAACCCCCATGTTTAAATATTGTCATTTATCGCTTTATTTACATTTACTACGTTGCGCGTATTATATTGTGAATATTGTCATTTTCTCCCCTTTTCCCTTTGTGATTTGGGCGTGATAATCCCGATTGGTCGTGGTGGATTATGTAAGACCTCAAAGAGGCATTAACCATCACGTAATCCCATAGGCATTGGACCCACAAAATTCCCTCCTTGTAAATTCCATTAATTTATTGCTTCCCGTTATGCTCTAAATTTCTTGCCATTTTTACTACGTTGTAAATATGATTTATCCGTCATTATTTTGATTTGGGCATGAAAATACCAAACGGTATTGGTGGTTTTAGGTAAGTCTTTCAATAGCACTAAACCCCATGTAAATCCATGAGGCGTTGGACCCGTAAATTGAAAAACCCATTTTCAAATAGATTTTCACCATATAAGTCCTATTTGGCGTCGAAGGTTTGGATAAGTCTTTCAATAGCACCAACCCTTCGTGTAAGCCCGAAAAGGCATTGAAACCCCGTTTTCAAATGATTTTCCTCATTTAAGTCCTATTTGGCGTCGAAGGTTTGGATAAGTCTTTCAATAGCACCAACCCTTCGTGTAAGCCCGAAAAGGCATTGAAACCCCGTTTTCAAATGATTTTCCCCATTTAAGTCCTATTTGGCGTCGAAGGTTTGGATAAGTCTTTCAATAGCACCAACCCTTCGTGTAAGCCCGAAAAGGCATTGAAACCCCGTTTTCAAATGATTTTCCTCATTTAAGTCCTATTTGGCGTCGAAGGTTTGGATAAGTCTTTCAATAGCACCAACCCTTCGTGTAAGCCCGAAAAGGCATTGAAACCCCGTTTTCAAATAGATTTTCTCATTTAAGTCCTATTTGGCGTCGAAGGTTTGGATAAGTCTTTCAATAGCACCAACCCTTCGTGTAAGCCCGAAAAGGCATTGAAACCCTCTTTTAGATTGTTTTGTTTTATTCATGTAAATCCTATGGTGGTGTCGAGGATCCGAGTAAGTCTTTCAATAGCATCGAATCCCGACCCCACGAGGTCTTGACCCTTTCCTTAAAAACTCTTGTGTCATAATAAATTGCACTTTGCATTAAGCATTATATTCATGCCGGTCCATATTTGTCATCTTCATAATACATGTGTTGCAACTATGCCATGACTATTTTGCTTGGATGTTTTACCATTTTACCGTGATTACTTGTTTGAGTGTTTATCGCTTTGATATAAAAATGTGATTAAAATACACTTTGCCATGAAAACTTTAAAAAGAGTAAACATGGTAATGTGGGCGTTAGAAACGAAGGTATGAGTCCTTTACACGGGGGCGTGGCTGGTACGTGCTTTCGTGTAAGGGATTCTACACGTTCTAACTCCCATAGGATCATGGTCTAAAATTCCCCAAAGTGTGAATTAATCATCCAAAACCCCGCCATTTGACGGACCGCTTTACTCTTGGAAATCAAGGGTAAAGAGATCCCGAATATGGCACCAAAAACATTAATTGTTTGTCCCGGCACTAGGTGTTAGGATTTCAAGTATATCCTACCACCGAAATGCCCGGAAACCTTAAAAAAAAATACAAAGATAAAAGGGATGGTGAAATAAAGAGTCTAATCAAAACCGAACGAAGTCACATTACGTTTGCCATTTTTGGTATATCGTACGACGGAAATCGGGACATTTGTACATAATAAAAAACCAACAAACTAGGCTTAGCAAATAAAAGAAAACATTAGGAAGGAGGTAACCGTTTTCTTAAACGGATGTCGTGGGGTGCCTAACACCTTCCCCACGCATAAGCAAACCCCCGAACCCATCTCTGGTTCAAGACCATTTAGTTGTAGATGTCTAAATAGGGTAAAATCTATTAGACATAGGTGCCCAATCACACCTTAAAATTTCCCATGGTTGGTGGCGACTCCAAATTTGTGCTCACACGCACACACGTACACAAGTTCCCACACACACACAACTCGTATCTCGAAACGGAAAAGAGATAGAGGAACACACACAACACTCGCCAAATGGGGGTCGGTATCTAGGAAAATAAAAAGAAGTATAAGAATACTTAGAAATTTTCCGCCGGTGTCGACAGAAATAAAGAGTCTAATCAAAACCGAACGAAGTCACATTGCGTTTGCCACTTTTGGTATATCGCATGACGGAAATCGGGACATTTGTTCATAATAAAAACCAACAAATCTAGGCTTAGCAAATAAAAGAAAACATTAGAAAGGAGGTAACCGTTTTCTTAAACGGATATCGTGGGGTGCCTAACACCTTCCCCACGCATAAGCAAACCCCCGAACCTATCTCTGGTTCAAGACCATTTAGTTTTAGATGTCTAAATAAGATAAAATCTATTAGACATAGGTGCCCAATCACACCTTAAATTTCCCATGGTTGGTGGTGACTCCAAATCTGTGCACACACGCACACACATACACAAGTTCCCACACACACACACAACTCATATCTCAAAATGGAAAAGAGATAGAGATCACACAAACACTCGCCAAATGGGGGTCGGTATCTAGGAAAATAAAAAGAAAAAGAATAATTTTTCCGTCGGTGTCGACAACTGTTATGGCCTCCCCAACAAAATATGGCCAGCATGCATAGGCACAACATCACAAAGCACCTCATCCAGATACTTCCCAATTGAAAAAGTAACTAACACTTGTTTATCCACCCTAACCTCTCTACAATCATTCAACCACTGCAATTTGTATGGTCTAGAGTGTTTTAAGGTTGGTAAATTCAATTTCTCAACGAAAGTAGTGCTAGCTACATTAGTACAACTCCCCCCCATCAATGATCATATTACATACCTTATTGTTGACGTGGTATCTAGTATGGAAAATGTTTTCTCTCTGTTGCTCTGCATCATCCATCTTGATGTGTGTATTGAGAGCACGCCTGGCAATAAGAGACTCACCTGTCACGGGGTATACCACTCCATCATCATCACTAGCATCAACCAACTCGGGCACCCCATCACTATCATCCTCACTCTCAGTCATCACATTCCCATTGTCACGCATAATCATCACCCGCTTGTTTGGACATTGAGAAGTGATGTGCCCTGAACCCAAACACTTAAAGCATTTAATATCTCTATTCCGTGAAAGTTGGGATTCTACCTTGGGTTTGTTGCTAGTTCCCTCATCTTTTCCCTTAGGTGGTTCGGTTTTTCTCTTTGCTTCAGCTGGATCATTCCTATCTCACTTTGATTTCCAAGTAGTGCTAGAAACTGAAGTTTACCTTGCTGTCGCTTTTCTTTTTAACTACCTCTCCACCTTCATAGCTATGTGAACCATGTCCTCTATCTCCACATAATGCTGCAATTCAATTACATTGGCTATATCCCTATTCAAACCACTCAAAAATCTAGCCATGGTGGCCTCCCGATCCTCCTTTACATTAGCCCGAATCATCGCCACCTCCATCTCCTTATGGTAATCCTCCACACTTCTAAACCCCTGTGTAAAATTTTGGAGCTTTTGGTAAAGGTCCCTATAGAAGTGGCTAGGTACAAATCTCCGCCTCATGAGAGCTTTCAACTCTCCCCACGTCTCTACAGGCCTCTCATTATTCCTCCTCCTATTGGTCACTAATTGATCCCACCAAATAATAGCATAATCAGTGAACTCAATTACCGCCAACTTCACTTTCTTCTCTTCAGAGTAATTATGGCAATCAAACACCAGGTCTATTTTTTTTCTCCCACTCTAGATAAACCTCAGGGTTAGTTCTACCTTGAAAAGATGGTATTTTCATTTTGATGCTCCCAAGGTTTCTCTATCTACACCATCCCGACCCAACTTCAGATGCTAAGTTTTCCTCTTCCTCACCATCTCCTTCATTCTCATACTCATTTTCAACCCTAGGCTCACGTCGCCTCCTATCTCTCCTACCTTGCAGATTTCTAATCGCTGCTTCTTGGTGATCCATCCTATCTCTTACTTCACCCAACACAAAGTTCAACCGCTTAAACTGTTGTTGCATGGCTTGCAACACAAAGGATGAGTTATCTGCCTTCCCCTTTGGTGATGAGTCACTCCTATGAGACATCGTAATGTGCTGCACAAAAAAAATGTTAGTGGAAAACCTCACACACTCCCTTATGTGTTTACACTCGAATAATGGCACTCCACTCGTATTTCACTCTTAATTGGCTTTTTTTTTTTTCTTTTTTTTTCGATAATAGTCTCACACTCTCTTGCCTTTTACCTCAAGAGTTTTCCCACTCAAGTTCTGAACTCAATCAAGACAGTGCAACTTTGTTTTATCCCAACTAGTAATTAGGTCCAAGAAACAAGAACAAGAACAAGAACAAGAACAAAAATCAGAACTAGAACTAGAACAAGAACAAGAACAAGAATAAGAACAAGAACAAGGGAATAAAAACGACACAAGAATCAAGGAAACTATATGGATGAAAGAGTAACTATAATGATGTATGCAGCCCCTTTGATGATAAGGCTCAAGAAAAATTTCAAATTTTTTTTTTTTCACCAACTGATTTGATCACAATTAAAAGAATAAGAATTTGACAAAAACCCTAGAATAAGGGTCCGTTTGGATGAGTTGTTTGAAAAAGTGCGTTTTTAAAAATAAAGATTTTAAACTGAACGTTTTGAAAACACGATTTTGAAAATTACATTTAAGCGTTTGGTAAAACTTATTAAAAACTGAGATTTCTATCAATTGAACGTTTAGATAATTTTAATCTAAAACTGTTATTTCGAGTGCAAATTACTAAAAAGTACTTAATTATAATCTTAACTTTATCTTAAATAAATAAAATCAAGTACAGTACTCTTAAGGTCCCATGGGTCATGGCCATCACTTTTCCATGTCAGTACGCAATTGTCAACAAGCAACTTTAAAATTGAAGTACAGTACTCTTGCTAGATGCTTATAAAAAACTTATTAAAAAATAAAAGTGGTAATTAACAACTAACAACTTTAAAATGGGAAGCAGCTGGCACGCAATTGTCAAACTTTATCAAAAAACAAAGTAAAGAAAAAATGATAAAACAACACTAGAGCTCAGTTCTCACGCAGAAGCCAAAGCGAAACCAAAACCTAGCTCCTCAAGCTTCAAGCCTTCAATTTCAATGTCTTCTCTGTTAGTATACTGTATTTCTCTTTCTTTCTCTAATTTCTTTGTTTTCTTTGTTTTCTTCTCTTTTCTATTTCTCACTTGATTTACGCTCTTTCTCCTCATCTTGTGGCAATTTGTTCACTACAAATTCTCCACCACAAAAGTGAGGATTTTGTGCAATTCTTACACTGGTATTTTGGTCATTAAGCAAACGTTTGAGGATATTTTAGGAATTTGGACCATAAGAGTGTGCGGTGCGAAAATGTGATATGAGACTTAAATTTGGCGTTTTCAAAAAAGCAGGGTACCTGCTCCAGTTTCAAAACGGAGGTTTTTCATGTTTTAAAAAACGCAGTTACTTTAAAATCATGGGGCCAAACACACGATTTTTGCGTTTTTGTTTAAAAACCTTCTTTTTCTCTGTGAAACTGGGGGGCCAAACGGACCCTAAGTGATATACGGTAGCCCTAAGAATAGTGAAGAAATTCGGTAGCCATCTTTTTTTTTTTTTTGTAACCCTAGAACAATGAAGCCCTAGAATTAAATTTGCAAGAAATAAAAGATAGAATCAGACCTGATTGGAAACCTTGCTCTGATACTGTCGACACCGGCCGAAAAATTACTATCTATCTTTTATTTTATATTTTTATTTTTCCTAGATACCGACCCCCATTTGGCGAGTGTTGTGTGTGATCTCTATCTCTTTTCCGTTTCGAGATATGAGTTGTGTGTGTGTGGGAACCTGTGTACGTGTGTGCGTGTGAGCACAAATTTGGAGTCGCCACCAACCATGGGAAATTTTAAGGTGTGATTGGGCACCTATGTCTAATAGATTTTATCTTATTTAAACATCTATAACAAAAATGGTCTTAAACCAGAGATAGGTTCGGGGGTTTGCTTATGCGTGGGGAAGGTGTTAGGCACCCCACGACATCCGTTTAAGAAAACGGTTACCTCCTTTCTAATGTTCTCTTTTGTTTGCTAAGCCTAAGTTGTTGGTTTTAATTATGTACAAATGTCTCGATTTCCGTCATACGATATACCAAAAATGGCAAACGTAATGTGACTTCGTTCGGTTTTGATTAGACTCTTTATTTCACCATTCCTTATCTTCGTATTTTTTAAGTTTCCGGGCATTTCGGTGGTAGGATATACTCGAAATCCTAACACCTAGTGCCGGGACAAACAATTAATGTTTTTAATGCCATATTCGGGATCTCTTTACCCTTGATTTCCAAGAGTAAAGCGGTCCGTCAAATGACGGGGTTTTGGATGATTAATTCACACTTTGGGGAATTTTAGACCATGATCCTATGGGAGTTAGAACGTGTAGAATCCCTTACACGAAAGCACGTACCAGCCACGCCCCAGTGTAAAGGACTCATACTATGGTGTCCAAAAGCCAGGGCGAGCCGTAGCCCTCGGGTTACACCAACTTCGTTTCTAACGCCCACATTACCATGTTTACTCTTTTTAAAGTTTTCATGGCAAAGTGTATTTTAATCACATTTTCATATCAAAGCGGTAAACAAACAAGCAAGTAGTCATAGCATCAAGATGGTAAAATATTCAAACCGATAATCACGACATGGTCGCAGCACATGAAACACAAGGATGAATGAGTGTGGAATGATCATGGTACATGAATCATAAATATGGAATGACATAAATGCAACACCTAATTGAAATGGCAAGGTATAATTCATGAGAATTTTAGGGAAAGGGTCAAGACCTCGTGGGGTCGGGATTCGATCCTATTTGAAAGGCTTATTCGAACCCCGACATCACCTTAGGGTTTACATGAATAAAATAAAGCAATCTAAAGAGAATTCAATGCCTCTCGGGCTTACACGTGGGTTTAGTACTATTTGAAAGATTTACCTAAACCTGCAAAGCCGAATAGGACTTATGTGGGAAAAATCATTTTGAAAATGGGTTTCAATGCCTTTTCGGGCTTACACGGGGGTTTAGTACTATTTGAAAGATTTACCTAAACCCGCGAAGCCGAATAGGACTTATATGGGAAAAATCGTTTTGAAAATGGGTTTAAATGCCTTTTCGGGCTTACATGGGGGTTTAGTACTATTTGAAAGATTTACCTAAACCCGCGAAGCCGAATAGGACTTACATGGGAAAAATCGTTTTGAAAGTGCATTGGGAATCTTGTGGGTCCAACGCCTCATGAATTTACATGGAGGTTTTAGTACTATTTGAAAGATTTACCTAAAACCACCAATACCGTTCGGTATTTTCATGCCCAAATCAAAAATGGAAAAATGGACAATAATTACAACAATATTGTAAATAATGAAAATAACGGGGTTTAAACAAAGGATTTTCGTGGGTCCAATTCCTATGAGATTGCGTGATGGTTAATGCCTCATTGAGGTCTCACATAATTCATCACGACCAATCGGGATTATCATGCCCAAATCACAAGGGAATAAGGGAGAGAAAATGGCAATATTCACAATATAATATTCACAACATAGTAAAGCGGTAAATGATGGTATTTAAACATGGGGGGTGTGTTTTTCGGATCAAGTACCTCGTGGGCTAACATGGTTGTTACGGCCTCATAGAGGTCTTACGCACTCTGCCAAAGCCACTCAGTATTGCCGTACTAAAACACGTGGGAAAGGGATAATTACAACAATATATCCACAATAACGTAGTAAATGTAAATAAAGCGATAAATAAGCTTAAAACAAAGATTTTTCAAGGGTCCAATGCCTATGGAATTACATGGTGGTTAAAGCCTCATTGAGGTCTTACATAGTCCGCCACGACCAATCGGGATTATCACGCCCAAATCACATATTATAATAAAGCGATAAATGACATTATTTAGGCATGGGGATGTGTATTTTTCAGGTCAAGCACCTCGTGGGCTAACATGGCTGTTAAGGCCTCATAGAGGGCTTACATAATCCACCGAAGCCACTCGGGTTTTGCCATACTAAAGCACACGGGGAGGGGGATAATCACAATATAATATTCACAAGCACGTAGTAAATGTAAATAAAGCAATAGACGACATTATTTAGACATGGGAAGTGTATTTTTCGGGTCAAATACCTCGTAGACTAACATGTTTGTTACGGCCTCATAGAGGTCTTACGCACTCCGCCAAAACTACTCAATATTTGCCGTACTAAAACACACAGGGAGGGGGAAATCACAATATAATATCCACAACAACGTAGTAAATGTAAATAAAGCAATAAACGACATTATTTAGACATGGGAAGTGTATTTTTCGGGTCAAATACCTCGTAGACTAACATGGTTGTTACGGCCTCATAGAGGTCTTACGCACTCCGCCAAAACTACTCAATATTTGTCGTACTAAAACACACGGGGAGGGGGAAATCACAATAATATATCCACAATAACATAGCAAATGTAAATAAAGCAGTAAATATATTCGGATCTACAAATAATAGCAATAAATAACTCAAAGCATATGGGTAAAACAACAACAAGATAATAAATGGACTAGGAAAGCATGAATAATGTATAAACGAACTAAAAAGCATCATGAATGAACTAATAAACATAAACACAAGTGGATCCTTGTGAATCCCTTCCCATTTTAGGGATCATCACTAGTCACCTCCACTAAAAAGAAAAGAAAAGAGAGGAAAGAGGAGAGAGAAAGAGCTTAGAGAGAGAGAGAGAGAGTACCTAGAGAGGAGTCTCTCACTCTAAAAACTACCCCAAAAACCCCCTAAGGAACCCCCTAAACCCCTATTTCTGCCTATTCTAACGCTCAAGGTGCCTAGAGCCCAAGCAAAAATTCTGCTGAAGTGAGGGGGGGGAGGCTGCTTTTATAGAAAAGCATGCACGCCTCGCGCGGGTCCATCACGCGCCGCGCAGTATGGTCCCGCGCGAGTTGTACAGCTGCCACGTGGCAGTCTTATCCTACACGCCAGCCCCCCCACCAAATCCTCCTCGGTTTTTGCGCGCGTACCCTTTTCTGACCCGATTTTCGAGGGCAGTTTTGGAGGCCTTCTGGTGCTCAAAATGGGTCATGCGGCATATCATCGGAAAGCTCTCGATGTCTACTTTCCAACGGTATAAAGTTTTCACTAATCGGAGTTTGGACGAGAGAGTTATGGCTCCCGGAAGTTGGGGTATCGGAGCTGTTTTTGTGTGTTTTTCCGGCGAAGATTCCGGTCAAACGGGGGATGTTACCAGCGAACCAAGAGTTGCACGTCGTAGCCGGAGTCGTTATCTTTCCAACGCACCTGGGCTCGCGGGTCAACTTGTAGCGTGTAGGAAAGACTCTGCGCGCGAAGGCGACTGTCCGAGAGAAAAAATGCGTTTTGTTTCCAACGCGCTTTTTCTTAAATCTTGTCCCAGTTCGCGCGAGTATTTGACCTAGCTCCCGATATCGGATTTCGACGTTCCTGGCATCGTCGGAAAGCTTGCGCTGCCTTATTTTTGCAAGGTTTCGGATTTGCGGGAATCCGAGCTTGGGTTCGCGAGATATGGTTTCGCGAACAGGGGCCGCCGGGGTGTTTTTGGTCAGTTTGAGGACAGTTTTTCGATCGCGATTCCGGCTAGACCCGGTAAAATCTTGGCGATCCGAGAGTTCCACGTCGTGTATGAGTGTGTCTTCTTTCCAACGTGCCTGGGCTTGCGGATCAACTTGTTGCGAGTCAGGAAGACTCTGTGCGCAAGCGTGGCAATGTCGGTGAGAAAGTTCCGGAAATTTCAGCACAGCCTTATTTCGTCGGCCTGTTTTCATGTGCGTGGTAGACGTAGCTCCCGATATCGGATTTCGACGATCTTGGTATCGTCGGAAAGCTTGCGCTACCTATTTTTCAACGGTACAGGCCTTGCACAGAGTCGAGCTTAGGTTCGCAAGATATGATCTTGCGAACAGAGGCCGTTGGAATGTTTCTTATGCCAAGGGGTCATCTTCTGACTGAGATTCCGGCTTGACCGGAGGAGCTCTTGACGATCCGAAAGTTGCGTGTGGTAGCTGAAGCAAACCTCTTGCTTAAGGGTCTCGGCTTGTGGACCAAGTTGCAGCGGGTCGGAGAGAATCTACGTGCGAATGTTGCCTCTCAAATAGGCTGTTTTGTCCACAACACTTAGCAAAATTTGGCCAAGTGTTGGACCGTTTTTTCACAGTTTTGACCATAACTCCCTCTTTTCTCGTCCGTTTTTGGCTCGTAAAGTGCCAAATTGAAGCTCTCATCATGTTCTTCAGAATGGTCAAAGAGCGGTCAGTTCGATTCAGCTTTTGGTATGGTCAACGGTCTGGTCAAACCTTGGTCAAACTTGGTCAACCTTGGTCAAACTTGGTCAAAATTCTCCGAACTCTGGGAAACGTATCCTAGGCCGCGTTTCGAGGGTTTTCGGGCATAGTGGGCCCCGGTCGGGTCAGAAACGGTCTGGTCAAACCCTGGTCAAACTTTGTCAACCTTGGTCAAACCTGGTCAACCCTAGTCAAACATGGTCGAACTTCGGGAGATGTGTCCCGGACCTTCTTCTTGGGGTTATTTGATGTGGCGCGCCCTCGTTGGATCAAGTCGGCTCGGTTCGGGCTGTCTTGTTTTGCGTGTCGACACCCGAGAAAATCCCGTGGGTAAAAATGGGGTTATGACAGTTGCCCCTTCTTTGTTTGGAGTTTCTTGGCACAAGGAACGTCGGACAAAGAATAAATGACTCAATTTTTGCCCGCTCGGATTTTCTCGGTTTCCGTACTTGGTTACGGTTGTCGTGTAGTTCGTCTTGGTTTGCGTGCCAGCCTTTCCGGGGTTCAAATGGGCATTCCGGGGCTCGGAGAAGAGCGGACGGGATGCGAAAAGATGGTTCGTGGTTCGAAGTGGCAGTGGGGCGCGTGTTTGGGAACTCGTGCGTGGCGAGGTCCCACCATAAATTGCGCCGCGCGACTTTTCCTTTTCATTCCGTCCTTTTCTTTCCCTTTTCGCTCTCTGGACCCCACTTCGCCTTTTCTGCTCTTTTACTCATATCTTGCTATCCGGGACTCCGATTGACGCGCCGTTTTCGCCTACGCGCTCCACGAGTAAGCATCTTCCCATCTCCACCATTTATTTCAGCTTTAAACGGTCAAAATGTGCTGATTTGGTTATCCTCTTTTTTGTGTCTTTTTGTCTTTTTCTTATGATCCAGGACTCTGATCGACGATCCGTCTTCGCCTATACGTCCTACAGGTAAGCACCTTTCCATCCCTACCTTTCTTTTCAGTTTTGAACGGTCAGATTGATTGCTTCCTTTTTTATGTTCCATGCTTTTGCTTTGTGCACTTCTGCTTTTGTTTCCTTTTGTTCCATTGTATGTTTTGGGATGCATCACACACTTAGCAAGCATGTTTGTGCACAAAAGTGCATTTATGTATAGAAATACGCGCATGTACAAATGAACCTTTGTAGGCACACATGCGCGCACACATGCGCACACACATGTGCTTGGAAGCACAAGAGATGAGAGATATGAAAAAAAATCTTGGGACCTGGTATTTTTTTGTGATGTATATTTTTTTTGGTGCACCATGTAGTGTATTTATTATTATTATTATTTTTTTTGTGGGGAAAATATTCTGAAAATTAAGGGCTAAATTCGGGATTTACACAAACTTAGGAAGTATGGGATTTGCAATTTGTTCAAATTTCGAATTGGGTGGTTCAATGGTTTGGAACGTTGGATCCAAACACGTTGAGGAGGTTGATAATTTGAGACTTGAAATTTTTTCGAGTCTCAAATTGGGTGGTTTGACGGTTTGGCGTTTGAGTCCAAACACGTCGAGGGGGGGATGACTTGAGACTTCAAGTTTGTCCAAGTCTCAAATTGGGCGGTTCAACAGTTTGGCATTTGAATTTGAACACGTTGAGGGGTGATTTGGCTTGGGGATGTTAATTTGAGACTTCAAATTTGTCCAAGTCTCAAATTGGGCGGCTCAACGGTTTGGCATTTGAATCCAAACACGTTGAGGTGTGATTTGACTTGGGGACTACCCAAGTCTCAAACCGAGTTGTCCAACGGCTTGGCTTTTGAATCCAAACACGTTGGGGATGTTAATTTGAGACTTCAAATCTGTTCAAGTCTCAAATTGGGTGGTTCAACGGTTTGACATTTGAATCCAAACACGTTGAGATGTGATTTGGCTTGGGGACTACCCAAGTCTCAAATCGAGTGGTCCAACGGCTTGGCATTTGAATCCAAACACGTTGGGGATGTTAATTTGAGACTTCAAATCTGTTCAAGTCTCAAATTGTGGTTCAACGGTTTGGCATTTGAAATCCAAACACGTTGGGTGATTTGTTGGGGACTACCCAAGTCTCAAATCGGTGGTCCAACGGCTGGCATTTGAATCCAAACACGTTGGGGATGTTAATTTGAGACTTCAAATCTATTCAAGTCTCAAATTGGGTGGTTCAACGGTTTGGCATTTGAATTTGAACACGTTGAGGGGTGATTTGGCTTGGGGATGTTAATTTGAGACTTCAAATTTGTCCAAGTCTCAAATTGGGCGGTTCAACGGTTTTGACTTAGGGACTACCCAAGTCTCAAACTGAGTGGTCCAACGGCTTGGCATTTGAATCCAAACACGTTGGGGATGTTAATTTGAGACTTCAAATCTGTTCAAGTCTCAAATTGGGTTCAACGGTTCATTTGACCAAACACGGTTTGGCTTGGGGATACCCAAGTTCAAATTAAGAATCATTTGAATCAAACACGTTGAGTTAATTTGGACTTCAAATCTGATTCAAATGACAACGGTTGGCATTTGAATCCAAACACGTTGAGATGTGATTTGGCTTGGGGACTACCAAGTCTCAAATCGAGTGGTCAACCAAACACGTTTGTTAATTTGAGACTTCAAATCTGTTCAAATCAACGGTTTGGCAAATCCAAACACGTTGAATTTGAGACTTTCTGTTTCTGAACGGTTTGTTTGAATCCAAACACGTTGTTGATTCTTGGGGACTTTTTTTTTTTGAATCTTGGGGATGTTAATTTGAGACTTCAAATTGTTTGTCTCAAATTTGGTTCAACGTTTGTCCAAATTGAGGATGTTGATGTTCCCCTCATCACCTAGCTTGGGGATCCCATAAATCGAGTGGTCCAACGGCTGATTTGATAAACACGTTGGGGAGTTAATTTGAGACTTCAAATCTGTTCAAGTCTCAAATTGGGTGGTTCAACGGTTTGATTTGAATCCAAACACGTTGAATTAAGTCTCAAATCGTGGTCCAAGCTTGGCATTTGAATCCAAACACGTTGGGGATGTTAATTTGAGACTTCAAATTGTTCAAGTCTCAAATTGGTGGTTCAACGGTTTGGCATTTGAATTAAACACGTTAGGTGTGATTTGGCTTGGGGATAATCTCAAATCGAGTGGTTCAACATGTTAATTTAATTGTTTGTTTTGATTGTTGTAGTTGTTCCTTTTTTTTTTGAGTTTTGATCATTGTATGTGTGATGCCCCTCATCACCTAGCATCATAAATTAATGATATAATAGTCAAATATATTAGATAATTAATTAAGGTTAAGCTAATTAAGAGTATTAAAGGTTAATGGTGTTAAGTTAAGATAATGCATGTTAATGGCCTAGTGAACCAATAGGAGTTGAACACATGTAAGTCACTAACAAAGAGAGAGCCAATAAGAGTTGAACACATGTAAGTCACTAACAAAGAGAGAGCCAATAAGAGTTGGACACATGGAATCCACTAGCTAAGCCCTCCTCTCCAAAGATGACACTTGGACTCCACTAACTAAATATCACCCACAAGCAAGTGACATGTGTAATGCACTAGCTTATTTCTTTCCTCTAGAACCGGTCATTCACTTCCCCATTTCATTTGATTTCATTTTCTGCACAATGCCTTGACTACAACTCATTTCCTCTCAAGAAGCCAAGCCCCACCCGAAAATCACTTGCCCAAATTCCTCTCAAATATCTTAATTTCTCTAAGGAATCATCATCTTCTCACCTAGGCCTAGACCTATAGCCAAATCAAGGTAAGATTTTATGATTTTAGTTTAGTTTTGAAATGGGTAGAGTTTAAATTATTAGTAATGTTCTTTGCTGGAATTTATGTTGGGTGTGGACACTTTATCATTTCATGTTAGTTTCTTAAGTTTGATGTGGAAATTGTGTTTGCTTGTTGATTTTTATGAGTTCTATGGACTGTGTATGATGGATTACATTGATGTTTGACTTGATTTGGTCTTGCATGAGTTGCATTTAGGAAGATTGTTGGCTTATGGTTGATGGGTTTTAAGTTTCTAGAGAGAAATGCAACCTACCTCTGCTTCCTGTAATGAACAGTAAATTGCACGAAACTTCTGGGAGTTTTCTAAAATAGGAATGAGGAAAATATTTTCTCTAGAGTAATCTATCATATGTCTAGGTTGTGTATATGAAATTTCATAGAAAAATATTGAGTTTTGATAATTATTTGTGATTTTACAAGAAAACTGTGCAAATCTATCCATTTGACAGATTCTGTGTTTGTCGGTTTGAAATTGCATAATAAATCCAATATTTGGAATTTAAGTGATTAGAATATGTTTTTGGAACCCTAGGATTCATATTTTATTTATGGAATTAACCCCATACAATTTTAATAAATAAGGAATTGTGGGTACTGATCTAAAGTTACCTTCAAAACTGTGCTGGCAGATTTGAGTCTTCTGTCTTGGTTGAATTTTATAATTTTTTATAAAACTCAAATAGAGCTGAAATTTTTAAGTAAAGTACTAGACATATGATAGAACAAGTATATGAAATATCAAGGAAATTGGATGGTGAATGGATAGTTAAATTCACTGTTCAAATGGTCTGCCCTGTAGTGGGACAGAAACTTTATTTCCTGAAAGAATGAGACTTTGATGAATTTATTCTTACAATTGGATGAATTATTTGAGTTGAAATTTTATGTGTAGGACCAATTGCATGTTTATTGTATAGGAAAATTTTATTATACATTGATTCCATTGTTTGGTATTATAAAGAAAGTTATGAACCATGTAACTACGATTTCTGCATTAGTACCTTATAAACAATGTGTGATTGCTTGGAGTATGTTGTATTTTGTATTATAATTATGACGTTGGTTAGCCTTGGATGTTTCCAACATGTTTTTTGGGGTTGCGAAAGGGTTTAGGACAGTTTTAAGCTAAGTATTGGAAAAAAAATAAGTAATTAGTATTTTCCTTGGCTTAGGAGAACCCGAAGACAATAGGTGAGATTGCAGGCTTGCTTGAGACTCTGGTTCGAATTCTGCTACAGTGTACAGGTAAGGGAATGTGCCATGAAAATTTAATAGTACATGTTTTAAGAATATATCTATATATGTTTTATCAATGCTTTCAATAAACTCAGTTTGATACTTGTTTATAAAGAAAACGTGCATTGATTTAGAAACAGTTTTGAGTTGGTACAGTTAAGACAGATTTTAGAAGCAAGCTGTGGATATGCTATGAATTTGGGCTTAGTAAGGCAAGAGAGAGATTGAAAATATATATATATATATAAACAAGCATGATATGTTTATGAACACATAAAACTGTTTTCAGTGTGAGGACCTTGTGACAGCAGGAAGGCCTCGAGGGGTTTTATTCCCTGTAGACCGGCAACAAGTAAGGCCACGAGGGGTTGTATTCCCTGTAGACTGGTAGCAGGAAGGTCACGAGGGGTTTCATACCCTGTAGACTGACAAGCAGGAAGGCCACGAGGGGATAGTTTCCCTGTAGACATGGCACAAGTAAAGTCACAAGGTGCCAAGTCTTAAAGATAAAGTACAGTTACATGTTCCATGTAGTTTTGCTATATTATGCAATAGTATGAGATAAGTTTCTCTTAAGAACAGTTTAAGGGAACATGTTTTATTTACATATAAAGGAATCATGCTATATGTTCAGATTTCAATAGTTATATTATGCCTTACAAGTTATCAGATATTATGTTCATCAGTATGAGACACATATGTTCAAGAAACTCATGAAATCATTTTAGCATGAATTGTTTATACGCAAGTCATATCCACGAAGATTATTATGTTTATCATGCATTCATGCATACTGTTAAATCTTCATGTTACGCCTCCCTTACTGAGCAAAGTGGATTGCTTAGATTGCAGGAACATTTTGTAGTGCAGCCAAGAGTCTCAGCATGGAGGAGCAAATTTTGTGTATTTAGAACTAGTCTTAGACGTTCTGAGTTTTTGTGTATATAAGTAGAAGTGATGTAGATATTTAAATAGTCTTCCGCTGTAATAAAGATATTATGTCCACATATTGACGCATTTTGTATAAACAGTTATAAATGCTCTGACTACTATCACTTCCTTTAGGTGGACTAGTACATTCAACTATTTTGCAAAGGAGTACGTCATTATATTATGGGAGTTCCCAACCCAAATAGAAGTTAAAGAATCAGGACGAGAGAAAAAAAAAAAAAAAAAAATTTATACTCCTTTTAGTTGGTTCGTGTTAATATCAGGCACAGGCTTGGTATTAGCATGCCGGTCCGACTCCGAATCATGTTACGGATTTGGGTCGTGACAGTATGCTTCCTATATTTTTTTGAGAATGAGATATACCTGATTTCTCTGACTCTTTGATTGTTCGTTGTTTTCTTTTGCAGATGTCTGACCGAGGTAGTCGCAGTGGGGGCCATCGCCGGTCCAATCGCCTTGCGAAGGGCAAGGCTGTGATTTATGCTCCTGAGAGCTCTCCTGATACAGATGACGAGTACGACGCCATGGAGGACATTCGTACTTGTGCTGATGCTTCCATCGCCAGGAACCTGCAGGCGGAGCTTGATGCCGAGGCTGCTGGTCTTGTTTCTAGTGCGGCCCGGCCTCCTTCTCGACCTGGAGTCGTCATTGGTCGTAGCGCTAGGCCTTCTGGGACGACCCGTCCTTCTCCACAGCCTAGTGTTACCACTGGCTGTCATAACACTATTTTTACCCCCGGGATTTTCTCGGGTGTTGGCACGCAGAACGAGACAGCCTGAACCAAGCCGGCCAGATCCGACGACGGCTCGCCACATCAAATAACCTCAAGAAGAAGGTCCGAGACATATTTCCCTAAGTTTGACCAAGTTTGACTAGGTTTGACCAAGTTTGACCAAGGGTTGACCAAGCCGTTTCCGACTCGACTGGGGCCTACTATGCCCGAAAACCCTTGAAACGCGTCCCGGGATACATTTCCCAGAGTTTGGAGAATATCAACCAAGTTTGACCGAGGTTGACCAAGTTTGACCGAGGTTTGACCGGACCGTTGACCGGACCAAAAGCTGAAGCGAACTGACCACCCCTTGACCAATGCATGGAGCACATTGAGAGCTTCGATTCGATACTTTACGGGTTGAAAACGGACGAGAAACGAGGGAGTTATGGGCAAAACTGTGGAAAAACGGTCCGACACTTGGTCAAATTTTGCTAAGTATTGTCAACGAAACAGCCTACTTGGAAGGCAGTGTTCACCCATGGATTCTTTCCAACCGGCGACAACTTGGTCTGCAAGTTGAAACCTTTAAGCAAGAGGGTCGCTTCAGCTACAACGTGCAACTCCCGGATCGTCAAAAGCTCCTCCGGTCAAGCTAGAATCTCGATCGGAAAACGACCCCGTGAAGTAAGGAACATTCCAACGGCCTCCGTTCACAAGATCATATCTTGTGGACCCAGGTTCGCCTCTGTGCGGGGCTTGTACCTTCAGAAAGTATGTAGCACAAGCTTTCTGGCGACACCAAGATCGCCGAAATCCGACATCGGGAGCTACGTCTACCACGCGCATGAAAACAAGTCGACGAAATAAGGCTGTGCTGAAATTTTCACAACTTTTCCGCCGACGTTGCCGCGCTTGCGCGCAGAGTCTTCCTGGCTCGCAACAAGTTGATTCACGAGCCCGGGCATGTTGGAAAGAAGACACACTCATGCACGGTGCGGAACTCTCGGATCGTCAAGACTTTCCCCGGTCTAGCTGGAATCTTCACCGGAAAAATGCCCTCCGACGGACCAAAAACACTCCGGCGACCTCTGTTCGCAGAACCATATCTCTCCGCCCCTAGCTCGGTTTCCCACAGCTCCGAAACCTTGCAAGAGAGGGTAGTGCAAGCTTTCCGACGATACCAAGTTCGTCGAAATCCGACATTGGGAGCTAGGTCAAATACACGCGCAAACACAGACAAAAAGCAAGGAAAAATGAGCCAAAGGTTTTGTGCGTTTTTCTCCCGGACAGCCGCCTTCGCGCGCAGAGTCTTTCCGACTTGCTGCAAGTTGACACGCGGGCCCAGGTGCGTTGGAAAGATGACAAATCCAGCTACGACGTACAACTCTCAGTTCGCCGGTAGCTTCCCCCGTTTGACCGGAATCTTCACCGGAAAAGCACGCAAAAACAGCTTCGGCACCCCAACTTCCGGGAGCCATAACTCTCTCATCCGAACTCCGATTTGCATAAAATTTATACCGTTGGAAAGTAGACATCGAGAGCTTTCCGAAGATATGCTGCATGACCCATTTTGAGCATCAGAAGGCCTCCAAAACTACCCTAAAAAATCGGGTCAGAAAAGGGTATGCATGCGAAAACCGAGGAGGATTTGGTGGGGGGCTGGCGTGGAGGATAAGACTGCCACGTGGCAGCTGTACAACTCGCGCGGGACCATACCGCGCGGCGCGTGATGGACCCGCGCGAGGTGTGCACGACTTTCTATAAAACCAGCCCCCCTCCCCTCACTTCAGCACGATTTTTGCTCGGGCACTAGGCCTCCTTGAGCGTAGAATAGGCAGAAAAATAAGGGTTTAGAGGTTTTAGGAAGGGTTTTTGGGTAGTCTTAGAGTGAGAGACTCCTCTCTAGGTACTCTCTCTCTCTAAGCTATTTCTCTCTCCTTTTTCCTCCCTTTTCTTTTCTTTTTAGTGGAGGTGACTAGTGATGATCCCTAAAATGGGAAGGGATTCACAAGGATCCACTTGTGTTTGCGTTTATTAGTTCATTTATGATGCTTTTTAGTTTGTTTATACATTATTCATGCTTTCCTAGTCCATTTATTATCTTGTTATTTTTTTACCCATATGCTTTGAGTTATTTATTGCTATTATTTGTAGATCTGAATATATTTGTTGCTTTATTTACATTTACTACGTACTTGTGAATATTATATTGTGATTATCCCCCTCCCCGTGTGTTTTAGTACGGCAAATATTGAGTAGCTTTGGCGGAGTGCGTAAGACCTCTATGAGGCCGTAACAACCATGTTAGTCTACGAGGTATTTGACCCGAAAAATACACTTCCCATGTCTAAATAATGTCATTTATCGCTTTATTTACATTTACTACGTACTTGTGAATATTATATTGTGATTATCCCCCTCCCCGTGTGTTTTAGTACGGCAAATATTGAGTAGCTTTGGCGGAGTGCGTAAGACCTCTATGAGGCCGTAACAACCATGTTAGTCTACGAGGTATTTGACCCGAAAAATACACTTCCCATGTCTAAATAATGTCATTTATCGCTTTATTTACATTTACTACGTACTTGTGAATATTATATTGTGAATATCCCCCATTTTTCCCTTTGTGATTTGGGCGTGATAATCCCGATTGGTCGTGGTGGACTATGTAAGACCTCAATGAGGCTTTAACCACCATGTAATTCCATAGGCATTGGACCCTTGAAAAATCTTTGTTTTAAACTCATTTATCGCTTTATTTACATTTACTACGTACTTGTGAATATTATATTGTGATTATCCCCTTCCCCATGTGTTTTAGTACGGCAAAACCCGAGTGGCTTTGGTGGATTATATAAGCCCTCTATGAGGCCTTAACAGCCATGTTAGCCCACGAGGTGCTTGACCCGAAAAACATGCTTCCCCATGTCTAAATTCCGTCATTTATCATATTACTATGTTGTAAATATTATATTGTTATTTTCTCCCCCTTTTCCTTTACAATTTGGGCATGATAATCTCGATTGGTCGTGGTGGATTATGTGAGACCTCAATGAGGCATTAACCATCACGTAATCCCATAGGAATTAGACCCACGAAAATCCTTTGTTTAAACCCCGTTATTTTCATTATTTATAATATTATTGTAATTATTGTCCATTTTTCCATTTTTGATTTGGGCATGAAAATACCAAATGGTATTGGTGGTTTTGGGTAAATCCTTCAAATAGTACTAAAACCTCCATGTAAATCCATGAGGCGTTGGACCCACAAGATTTCCAATCCATTTTTAAAACGATTTTTCCATATAAGTCCTATTCGGCTTCACGGGTTTAGGAAAATCTTTCAAATAGTACTAAACCCCCGTGTAAGCCCGAAAAGGCATTGAAACCCATTTTCAAAACGATTTTTCCCATGTAAGTCCTATTCGGCTTCGCGGGTTTAGGTAAATCTTTCAAATAGTACTAAACCCCCGTGTAAGCCCGAAAAGGCATTGAAACCCATTTTCAAAACGATTTTTCTCCATATAAGTCCTATTCGGCTTCGCGGGTTTAGGTAAATCTTTCAAATAGTACTAAACCCCCGTGTAAGCCCGAAAAGGCATTGAAACCCATTTTCAAAACGATTTTTCCCATATAAGTCCTATTCGGCTTTGCGGGTTTAGGTAAATCTTTCAAATAATACTAAACCCACGTGTAAGCCCGAGAGGCATTGAATTCTCTTTAGATTGCTTTATTTTATTCATGTAAATCCTAAGGTGGTGTCGGGGTTCGAATAAGCCTTTCAAATAGCATCGAATCCCGACCCCACGAGGTCTTGACCCTTTCCCTAAAAATTCTCATGAATTATACCTTGCCATTTCAATTAGGTGCTGCATTTATGTCATTCCATATTTATGATTCATGTACCATGATCATTCCACACTCATTCATCCTTGTGATTCATGTGCTGCGACCATGTCGTGATTATTGGTTTGAATATTTTACCATCTTGATGCTATGACTACTTGCTTGTTTGTTTACCGCTTTGATATGAAAATGTGATTAAAATACACTTTGCCATGAAAACTTTAAAAAGAGTAAACATGGTAATGTGGGCGTTAGAAACGAGGTTGGTGTAATCCAAGGGCTACGGCTCACCCTAGCTCTTGGACACCATGGTATGAGTCCTTTACACGGGGGCGTGGCTGGTACGTGCTTTCGTGTAAGGGATTCTACACGTTCTAACTCCCATAGGATCATGGTCTAAAATTCCCCAAAGTGTGAATTAATCATCCAAAACCCCGCCATTTGACGGACCGCTTTACTCTTGGAAATCAAGGGTAAAGAGATCCCGAATATGGCATCAAAAACATTAATTGTTTGTCCCGGCACTAGGTGTTAGGATTTCGAGTATATCCTACCACCGAAATGCCCGGAAACCTAAAAAATACGAAGATAAGGAATGGTGAAATAAAGAGTCTAATCAAAACCGAACGAAGTCACATTACGTTTGCCATTTTTGGTATATCGTATGACGGAAATCGGGACATTTGTACATAATTAAAACCAACAAACCTAGGCTTAGCAAATAAAAGGGAACACTAGAAGGGAGGTAACCGTTTTCTTAAACGGATGTCGTGGGGTGCCTAACACCTTCCCCACGCATAAGCAAACCCCCGAACCTATCTCTGGTTCAAGACCACTTTTGTTGTAAATGTCTAAACAAGATAAAATCTATTAGACATAGGTGCCCAATCACACCTTAAAATTTCCCATGGTTGGTGGCGACTCCAAATTTGTGCACACACGCACACACGTACACAAGTTCCCACACACACACACAACTCATATCTCGAAACGGAAAAGAGATAGAGATCACACACAACACTCGCCAAATGGGGGTCGGTATCTAGGAAAAATATAAAATAAAAGATAGAGATTTAGTAAAATTTTTCCGCCGGTGTCGACAGCTTGGCGACTCCACTGGGGACTTAGAGGGTTTAAGCCTATAGTCTTTCGGTGTTTTCTTTGCTAAGCATGTGTGTATATATTTGTTGGTATTCGTTGTTTGATTTATCCTCTTTATTTCATCTTGTATATTGTTTTGATTTTAGCATGTCTATATTCTTGTATATAAACTGCGAACATAGGATAGAGATTTATTTTATGCAACACATATTGTATATTGTGCTTTGTACAAAAAAGTCTTTTCCCTTTTTGTTTTCAAAATCATGACATTTACACTCATTGGACTTTTGGGTCGAACCCGGACTCAGGTGGGGCTGGGCTGGTACAGGCTCCACCACGAACCCTTTTATATCTAGGACATGGAACACGAGAATCCACCCTTCTCCCTTCACACCCGTGGAGATCGAGGGGGGCGTGCAAGTGCTTCCCCGGTGATCCAATACCCTTTTGACTTCCTTCGGGAGGATGAAATGGGCATGATCATCGGCCCCTTTAGGAAACAGAATTCCAAGCTGTGTCATACCATGTTGCATATAGTGAACTGTAGAGTAGAAAACCCACCTGTGAGGGCTCTGGTAAAAGCCAACCGAGTGAACATCCAACCTAAGATAGGATACCCAAAAATAGGATGTGTCTTTTCAAAATGAGTCAAGGGAAAAGCGTTGTGCTATTTTCCAGGTGGTGATAAAATAAATGGAGTCGAACCAGGTTCTATCTCTTCGAACCTTTGTTTGCATGTCATTATTTGATAAAGGGATAGGATAACCACGTTGTCCATACCCGTTGCAAACCACTCAAGCCCTAAGAGTTTCCAACTCTACATGGGGACGTGTATAGAGTCGTATCCAACCAAAAGTACGACCCTCGCATTTACCGACATCGGTTCCCAAAAAAACCTTTTAAAATGGAACCGAACGCCGAAAGGCTCGTCAATTTTTGGTAATGCGAGAGCCTATCTTTTCGTTGGTACGATTGTAACCATTGTGTATAGGGTTGCGTCGTCCTCAACCAAAAGTACGACCCTCACATTTACCGACATCGGTTTCCAAAAAAATCTTTCAAAATGAAACCGAACGCCGAAAGGCTCGTCAATTTTTGGTAATGCGAGAGCCTATCTTTTCGTTGGAACGCTCGTGACCATTGTGTATAGAGTCAAGTCGTCCTCAACCAAAAGTACGACCCTCACATTTACAGACATCGGTTTCCAAAAATCTTTCAAAAAACGGAACCGAACGCCGAAAGGCTCGTCAAATTTTGGTAATGTGGGAGCCTACCTTTTCGTTGATACGATTGTAACCATTGTGTATAGAGTCGTGTCGTCCTCAACCAAAAGTACGACCCTCGCATTTACCAACATCGGTTTCCAATTTTTTTTAAAATGGAACCGAACGCCGAAAGGCTCGTCAAATTTTGGTAATGTGAGAGTCTATCTTTTCGTTAGTACGATTACAACCATTGTGTACAGAGTCATGTCGTCCTCAACCAGAAGTACGACCCTCGCATTTACCGACATCGGTTTCCAAAAAAAATTTTCAAAATGGAACCGAACGCCGAAAGGCTTGTCAAATTTTGGTAATATGAGAGTCTATCTTTTCGTTAGTACGCCTGTAAACCCCAAGAGTTTCCAAACTCTATAAGGTCGTGTAGAGTCTCGTCATGTCCAACCGAGAGTATGACCTTCACACTAACTGACATCGGTTCTAAAAAATCTTTCAAAATAGAACCGAACGCCGAAAGGCTCGTCAAATTTTGATAGTGCGAAAGCCCATCTCTTCGTTGACAAGTCCATACATGTGTCAACCTTAAAGAGTTCCCAACTCTACGTAGGAATCTAGATACTTACCCGTTGTGCTGTCCGTCAACCAAGAATACGACCTTCACACCTATCGACGCTGGTTCCCAAAAATCTTTCAAAATGGAACCAAGCGCCGAAAGGCTTGTCGAATTTCCAATGGTGTGAAAGCCTATTTCTTTGTTGACAATACCACTATGTACATACACGAGTTCTTAACTCTATAGATGTCTACCTGTGTCATCCCGATCCTCATATTGATTGATGATGGTCACCCAAAATTTCAAAATAAAACCATGGGCCGAAAGGCTCGCCAATTTCCGGCAACCCAATGGGAGAACCCATTTGTTTGCCCATACATATTGCACTCATGCATAGCATACATACGCATAAATACTTAGCCATCGTTTACCCACAAAGCGAGCCAAAGTCATGCATTCAACTGTGAATTCAAAATCTAACTTGACGTTGTTGAATCCTCTCTAGGTTTTACCCGCACTCACAATCAAATGGCTAGAGAGACAAGTGGACTCGGACCTAACGAGCAAGAGATCTGGATGGTCGCTCTCGAACGGAAGTTCGACGAACTCCTTAGCTTTGTGCAACTAATAGGAAAGCGGAACTCGGATGATGAGAACCAAAGGAAGGAAGATGACAGGGATGCCAACAATGAGGAACCGGAAGGGCATTCCAACGCCAACGCCACTCCACCAAGGCCGCCGACGCCACCAAAGCCAGAGGGGAAAGACTCCCTGTTAGACAGTAAGATTGATAGTTTGGAGGAGAAGATTAGACTCATACAGGGCTTGAACTCTTTCGGGAACACAGATTTCTCCAGCATGTCTTGGTTCCCCAACATGACGATGCCACCCAAGTTCAAGGCCCCGGAGTTCGAAAAATACAATGGAAGAGGAGACCCCATGATCCATCTGCAAATGTACTGCCGGAAGATGGCACCATACGCCGACAATGAGCCGTTGCTGATTCAGACATTTCAAGATACCCTGACAGGGAATGCAGCAGAATGGTACTCACAGTTGAAGAAGATCTTTCATTGGAAGTAACTGGCAGATACCTTCCTGGCTCAATACGGGTTCAACTCCCAAATAGCTCCGGATCGGTTCGATCTTCAAAGGATGGAGAAGAAGAGCAACGAAACCTTCAGGGAGTATGCCCAAAGGTGGAGGGAGAAAGCGGCTCGAGCACGCCCGCCCCTAGACGAAAGAGAGATGATCAAGATTTTCGTCGACACACTAAAGAATCCCTACTTTGACCGGATGATAGGGTTACAAATGCAGTTCTTTGTTGACCTGATACCAGTGGGCGAGAGGATTGAAGATGCCTTGAAGACAAAGAAGATAGTGGACATGGCGGCTCTGATGGCATTAGCCGAACAAGCCCCCAAGAAGGCTTCAACGAAGAAGGAAGGAGATGTGCAAATGATAGGAAGAAACAACGGAAGACCAAGGCAAGTCCTCCCATCTTTCACCATGCAATCGATACAGCCTACGCCTATTCTGACTCTGGCTCCGACTCAAGCCCCAGCTCCAGCCCCGACACCCCAGATGCCGGCAAGGCCGGTGGGAAACCAACCCAATGACAACAGATGGCCCAGAAAAGAGCTAAGGCAATTCACGCCTTTACCCATTCCTCTGACGGAGTTATACCCGATTTTGATAAAGAAGAATCTGATCTCACCCACTATCCCAAGGCCTTACAACGGCCCGCCAAGAAGGGACTTCAACCAGAACTTAACCTGCGACTTCCACTTTGGAGAGGTGGGACACGCAGTGGAGAATTGCAACCATTTGAGACACCGGATTCAAGACCTAATCGACCACGGGATTTTGAAGTTTGAAGGTCTACCCAACATTACTACCAACCCCTTGCCCAACCATCCAGAAGGAGGTGTAAACATGGTTGAGATAGAGGAAGGGGGTGAGGAGCGTATCTCGTGGAGGCGTCTCTTTTATACCTTGGAGAAGCAAAGACACATCACCCCGTTAGAAGCACCACTGGGGCCATCAACAGGGGATGCATGCGAATACCACTCGGGGGCAAGAGGGCACAACCTAGAGTGTTGCGAAGAATTCAAGAAGAAAGTCACCGATCTGATGGAGAAAGGGCTAGTGGGGAGAGAAGAAATACCATCGGAAGGAAGCCATCAACCAGATGACCCGTCGGATTTTGACTGGTACGCGGAGCTTAACCTAGATGACATCGTGGAAGATGAGATGGACCTCGATGACCTAATGGATGAAGGGGATGCTCAGGGATACTTCATGGAGGATGACACTGACGAATGGAGGGATGTAGATTTCTCCAAACTATTCCAATTCCCAAGCCTAATAGTGCCACCTGGGTTTGAAACGCCGGAATTTGAGATATTTTATGAGAACGGGGATCCAGAGACCCATTTGCAGAAGTATGGCGAGAAGATGACCTTACACTTGGAGAACGAGCTTTTGATGATCTCGGTATTTCTCGAGAGCCTGTCAAAATAGGCAGCCGCCTGGTTCTACCAACTAAGGAACCTTACTGGTTGGGAGGATTTGGCAAGAGCCTTTTTGGGACGGTACCGCTTCAATCCCCATTCGATTATGGAATATTTGGGTTTGAAGGAAGATGAAGAACCCTACGTCATCCCCGACCTAGGAGTAAATGAGGTGATCGTGGAGATCAAAGAAGAATTGAGCATGTCATCCCTACCAGCACTGACTGAGGGAGAAGAGGAAGAGAAAGCCAAGCCACTGCCACCAGCCAAAGACCTAGACAGCACCGCCATTGCTGAAGAAGGAGAAGAGCCAATCAAGACACCACCACCAAGCAACATCACCACCACCACTGCTGAAGAAGAATATGCTGGCCCCATGGTTGAAGGGTTGAGCATCCATACTATCGCCGAGGAGGAGGATCCCACCACACCACCGACCCGCCATTGCCAACAGGGAGAAGAAGCCAAGATGTGGACCTGTGTGCCGTTGCTACAGCGTGTCTCAAGTAGCAATGAGTAAGCGGTATCCCAGCTATTGGTGACTCGGGTTTTGAGTCCATCAATAGCTCGCGAATTTTTGTATCGAACAATTTTGGGTTTCTATGTTTATTTTATGCTTTCAAGATATCATGCCACGATCATAATATGTCACGTGTTTATTCCATGAATTTCTTTATCTCAAATATTCCAATATGCACTAAATAAATCCACTCCGCCATCACGTAAAACGAATGATTTCCCTTTTTAATTTTCTTACCGTTTTTCCATCCGTCATCCTTTCCAGGATTGCACGCAAAACCTCAAACGATCCCCACGTCTTTGAAATTGATAACAAAACGAATTGCTCACTGGATAACATAGATAATTCTGACGAAGAAATCGAATTGCCAAATGACATCCTTGAGGCATTAGAGAGACAAGACAAGGGGTCCAAACCCAACATAGAGGAGCTAGAAATCATAAATCTGGCCGATGAAGGTGAAGAACCAAGAGAAGTCAAGATTGGGACCCGCTGCACCACAGAGCAAAAGGAGGCGCTCATCGCATTGTTAAGAGAGTTCCACGAGATCTTCGCCTGGTCTTACCAAGACATGCCAGGCCTAGACACAGACATAGTGGTCCACAAGATTCCGCTGAAACCAGAATGCAAGCCCGTGAAGCAAGCGCTGCGACGAATGAAGCCTGAAGTCATTTTGAAAATCAAGGAGGAAGTGGAAAAGCAATTGAAGGCAGGTTTCCTAAGCACAGTAACCTATTCGGACTGGGTAGCCAATATAGTCCCAGTGTCGAAAAAGGATGGAAAAGTTAGAATGTGCGTGGACTACCGGGATCTGAACCAAGCCAGCCCGAAGGACAATTTTCCTCTACCTCACATTGACACCCTGGTCGACAATACAACAACAAATGCCGTGTTCTCATTCATGGATGGATTCTCAGGGTACAATCAGATCAAAATGGCCGAAGAAGACAAATCCAAGACTGCTTTCGTCACACACTGGGGAACCTTCGTATACGATGTCATGCCTTTCGGTCTAAAGAACGCAGGAGCCACTTATCAGCGAGCCATGGTCACACTCTTCCACGACATGATTCATCATGAGATAGAAGTTTATGTAGATGACATGATTGCTAAGTCTCGTACCGCACAAGATCATCTCACAGACCTGCGCAAGCTGTTCCAGCGACTGAAGAAGTATCAGCTCAGACTAAATCCGAACAAGTGTGCCTTCGGCGTCACATCCGGAAAGTTGTTGGGTTTTATCGTCAGCGGCAGGGGAATCGAGATTGATCCCGCAAAGGTCCAAGCCATACGAAGCATGCCCGCGCCAAAGACAGAGAAAGAGATCCGAAGCTTCTTGGGAAGAATCAACTACATAGCTCGTTTCATTGCACAGCTCACCGCCACCTGCGAGCCTCTGTTCAAGCTACTGAGAAAGGACGTGAAGATAAAATGGACAGAAGATTGCCAGAAAGCTTTTGATAAGATCAAGGAGTATCTGCTCAATCCTCCCATCCTGGTTCCACCAACTCCGGGGCGTCCCCTCATCCTGTACCTCACAGTCCAGGAATCATCCATGGGCTGCATGTTGGGACAACAGGACGAGACTGGGAGGAAGGAGCAAGCAATCTATTACCTCAGCAAAAAGTTCACAGAGCTAGAGACCCACTACTTGTTAGTTGAGAAGACGTGCTGCGCACTGGCTTGGGCCTCCAAAAAACTGAGACAGTACATGCTCTACTACACCACCTGGTTGGTGTCCCGAATGGACCCGATCAAGTACATCTTTGAAAAGCCCGCATTGACTGGGAAGATTGCGCGGTGGCAAGTGCTCCTGTCTGAGTTCGACATCTTATTCGTGGCCCGGAAGGCGATCAAGGGACAAGCCATAGCTGATTACTTGGCAGATTACCCATCTAAGCAGTTAGAACTAATGGACTCAGAGTTCCCGGACGAGGACGTGATGGCAGTCGACGAAGATAATCACGGCAGGTGGAAGCTTTACTTTGACGGAGCAGCAAACTCTGTTAGGAGTGGGATCTGCGCGGTCTTGGTATCGCCAAAGGGACAACAAACTCCTATCGCTGTTAAGCTAGGATTTGATTGCACCAACAACATGATTGAGTACAAAGCATGCATCGTCGGTTTGCAAGCAGCACTAGAATTCGGTGCCTATGAATTGGAAGTCTTTGGGGACTCCCTGCTAATAGTGTCACAGACTAACGGAGAATGGCAAGCTCGGGATCCCAAGCTCATCCCGTACCAACGATACATCAGCCAGTTAGTCCCAAAGTTCAAATACATCACCTTCACGTACACCCCAAGAACTCACAATCACTTTGCTGATGCGCTCGCCACACTGGCAAGCCTGATCAAGCTAGTAGAAGGGGATGATGTGCGACCATTGCGGATCGAGACTCGGGATATCCCGGCGTACTGCGTGTGCGTGGAAGAGTGCATGAATGTCGAGGCGGAGATAGACAACAAGCCATGGTATTATGATATCAAGCGTTTTATCCAAGATAGAGAGTATCCATCGCGGGCGACCGAAAATGAGAAGAAGTACATCAGAAGAATAGCCTTCCAGTTCTTTTTAAACGGAGAGATTCTGTACAAGCGGACTCATGATGCCACTCCCCTGCGATGTGTAGATGCAGAGGAAGCCAATCGTCTGATTCAAGAGATGCATGCGGGATCGATGGGAGCCCATGCCAATGGACCCTTCCTGGCTCGGGAAGATTATGAGAGCTGGCTATTACTGGTTGACAATGGAGAGAGACTGTATTAGACACGTCCAAACATGCCACAAGTGTCAGATATATCAGAACAGCAAGAATGCACCTCCCCAATATCTTCACACTATGGCCTCGCCATGGCCTTGCTCAGCTTGGGGAATGGATGTGATTGGTGCGATCACCCCGAAGGCGTCTAACGGGCATGAGTTCATACTGGTGGCCATCGACTATTTTACCAAGTGGGTGGAGGCATGTTCCTTCAAGAATGTCACTTAAGTCGCAGTCACCCGGTTTGTGAAAAACAACATCATCTGCCATTATGGAATGCCAGAAATGCTCATCACCGACAATGCTTCTAACCTGAACAACCGCATGATGGATCAGCTATGCCAACAGTTCAAAATCCAGCACCACAACTCTGCTCCATATCGTCCGATGATGAACGGAGCTGTGGAAGCCGCCAATAAGAATGTGAAGAAGATCTTGAGCAAGATGACAGAGACATATAAAGATTGGCACGAGCATCTGCCTTATGCTTTGTGCGCCTACCGAATGTCAGTAAGGACATTTGTTGGGGCCACCCCTACTCTCTGGTATACGGGATGGAAGCGGTACTGCCAATCGAAGTAGAGATCCCCTCTTTGAGAATCCTGTCACAAACTCAGCTGGAAGAAGCCGAGTGGGCCCAAGTACGGTATGAGCAGCTGAACTTCATAGATGAAAAGAGATTGGCAGCACTGTGCCATGGGCAGCTCTACCAGAGGCGGATCGAAAGAGCTTACAACAAGAAGGCTCGACCTCGCACTTTCCAACCCGGAGATCTCGTTCTAAAGAAGAGGAACATGGCCCTATCAGATTCACGAGGGAAGTTTGCACCATCATACGAGGGTCCATATGTGGTGAAGAAAGCCTTCTCTGGAGGAGCAATCATTCTGGCCAATATGGACGGTGAAGAGTTCCGGTCACCCATCAATTATGATTCTGTAATCAAGTACCATGTATAACTTTAGTTAATTTAATCAAAGAGGAATGTTCATCAAAAATTCCAATTTGTCGTTTCGATAATTCCAAAGAAGGCCCGGGAAGCAACGAAAATCCGTAAGGACGTTGCCCTCAGGTGAAATTACCACGGGTATGGTGAAAACCTCGAAAGAGGCGCTATAGGCAAAAGTAACGTGGAAAGCTGGACTTGGCGTAAGCCAAGGGTAATATATGGCTAAAATTAACACGGGTATGGTGAAAACCTTGGAAGAGGCGCCATAGGCAAAAGTAACGTGAAAAAAAAAAAAAAAAAAAAAAAAAAAAAAAAAAAAAACCGGTATCACAACAAGGCAGGCATCAAATCAGTGCGAGACTAGTGATCGGGGTTGTTATGCGATGAAGAGATTTTCGACGAAAGAACGGACTATGTTATCCTTTGAGCAGTATGGTTCGTTCAATATAAAGAGAATGTTTGGGGATCAAGAGGTGGAGCGCAAGTGTATCCTTCCAAACATCCAGTTTCAAAGTGACATATCAATAGATCTTCACATTCGCCCATATCGTAACCATTTCATACCATGCTCATCTCTTTCAAATTTGTAAATTCTCATATTCATTTCCACAACAACATTCAATTTTCACCATGGATTCATAAAAGCTAAACTTTGTCAAATTCATAGATTCTTATACAAACATTCATAGACAAAATTCGTGCTTTCATTCATTCGTGCTAAATTCATAAACACATACATTGATTTTCCATGATGTCTTGAAAGCATGTCTAAATATATCAACTTAGAAATTAAAAATGGGAGCCATGCATGATCCGACTCGGATTTATGAATGACTCACCATTTAAATACAAAAACTACTGACTACTCACTGGTACCTGAAGTATACTAACTAATGACCAAGACGTATGCAGGTCTACCTGTAGAATCTCCCCAAGGCAGTGGAAAGGGCCGGATCCCCCTCATCATGCTCCTCCAAGACGGCGCGAGCTCTGGTACCCAAAGAATCCATCACTTGGTTAAACTGATGAAGAGCCGTGACCACAGGGAAACCCTCCTGGTTGAGCCAAGAAGCATTGGACTCAAGAGCATCATGCACCAAGTCCACTTCAGTCTGCAAGACCCCATTGTCACCCTGAAGGATGCTGATCTGGACCCGTATGGCCCCCATAGAAGTACGAGCAGATGTAAGTGCCGCCTCGCTCTCATCTAGTGCTCGCTGGAGAGCCACAATGTCATGAGGACGACCTGTGGAAGGATCAACCAGAGCCTGGGTGTACGAACGAAGAGAATCAAGCTCATCCTGGACTCGAGTCCTCTCAACCTGCTCAGTCTCTAACTGCCCCTGGGTCTCAGTCAGGGTCTCCTCCATATGATCCTTAGTTGCCTCGGAAACTCGAGCTGCTCGCGAATGAAGTCGTTCATCGTTCGGAGAGTGGAGACATTCCCTCTCTGAACCTCCAAGTCGTGGCGAAGATTCGCCACCGCCACACTGTTGTGATGCAAGGTACTCCGCATAGACTCCACACGAGCCGCAGACTCCTCTCTCTCAGATGCCCGGGCAAGGCATAGCGATGACAGCTCAGTCCGAGCCTCCTCAAGCTCTCTCTCCAAAACAGCGACCCTCCCAGACTGACCAGTAGGAGGTGAGGCCCGAAGAGAGCGAGACACCGAAGAATATGATGCACCTGGCCGTACGGTAGGCCTGAGAGTAAAAGAAGGACTCCACCCCTCTCTCCACTTAACAAAATCAGGAGTAACAGAGCTATCTCCATGCAGACCGCCCTCGATGAGGACCATCTCTGAAAGGAGACCTCCCCAGATGTCCTCAATCCTGAGGAGGAGCCTCCACATATCCTCACCAGGGACATAATCGAATGTCATCGCACTCAAGTCACCTAGACGAGGTGGGTACTGAACACCGCCAAACTGGCGAAGAGCAAGGCTGGGATAGTAGCCTGTACAACCCCACACCCTAGGAAGAGGCACTCCATCGAAGAGAGCGCAGTGAGTCCAAGGCATCCACACTGCAGGCCCCCGAGTGACCTTCCAAGACCACTCACCCAAGGGCAAGTCAAGAAGATATAATACCCAATCACGGCTGTTCCCGGTAAAGAGAAGCGCTGTATCAACGGTCTGTCTCACCGTATGCCTCTCAAAATGATAAGGGGTCTGAAGGAGGTAGAAGTACCGCAGGTGACTGCAGAACCAAAGCTGAAGAAGCTGTGTGCAGAACATCGGAACCCCCTCTCCCTGTCTCCTGCAGTAAGACAAAGACCGCACGGTCTTGCACAATATGGCAGGGATGATAGACCTGCCCTCACTAAATATCAGGGGAATGACTCCCAAATCTATCCTACCAGCAGAAGTAGGAAAGAGGAAAATACCTGCAAAGGCGATCTTGAAGGCATTGATGCGGAATTTCTTCCACCCCCTTGGCCTGCAATGAAGTCCCTCGCAAGCTCCACTGGAAAGTCACTCCAAGAGAAGTATTTTCTCAACAAATCTAAAGAAATATTGGCTTTCCACCAAGTCTCTTCTGGGCGAATGATCTCAGAACTCAAGACTGTAGAAGTCAAACCCAAGTACTTCTCCAAGACTCGGTTCGACCGAGGACTCTGAATGGGTATGACAGGCGTCTCGCTGAAGGGGCTGTCTAACTGAAGGAGCCCAGCATACTCCTCCAAAGTGGGAACGAGATCCACCTCCCCAATGGAAAAGCAACAGTGGGTCGGATCCCAGAAAGAAGCAAGAGCCTCAAGCAGGCCATGATCAACCCGCAACCGTATGAGGGAGGGGAACTTGCCAAAGACCCCCACGATGTCGGCATGGTCGTCCTCTCCAAGAAGAGTCCACCAGTGTCTCATCCACTCGGCACGAAATTCGTGAAAGCGAAGCGTCACCAAGGAGTTGGGATCGCCGCTTGTGGAAGCCATGGACTCAAAAGGCTCGAAAACGGAGAAAACCGAGAGATTTTAGCAAAGAAGGGGGAGAGAAACTCGGAAAATGGCTGCTGGCTCGAAGAAGGCTTGAGGCCTTAAAAAGAGGAAACCCGCGTGTGACGATCACGCGCGGCGCGTGACGATCACGTGCGAGTCCCGTTGGGAATTCCAACGGCTCTTTTTTCCATACCACACGGATTTGACCCTGTTCGTTCACTCCAGAAGGCCTGTTTTGCACCATATAAGGGCCATTCTGCAAGAAATCATCTAGGGGAAAGTCTCGAGAGGTCCAATGACTGAAGATCTCGGTCCGGCGGCCGGGAATCGACCGGAACCTTAAAATCGGTCCGGGAATCGAAGAATTAAGCCAAAGTCGTTCTTATAAGGAGATATTTGACGCAACGTGGTCAAGGTTGATTTTCCACCAACAGAGCGGCCTCAGAGCCGAAATCCATACCCGACGATTGAGAACCAGCCCTAAAACCTTGGCTCGGCCCGGAAACCGAGAAATGCGAAGATGACCAGGAAAGGTCGCACAAATGGATCCCATGGCACACTGGGGCAAAATTTTTCAAAAGGATTTTGAAAAATTTCGAAAGAAGATAGTTCGACTCCCATAGGCTGATGCAAAGAAGGTAGAGAAAGAAATTCGGGATTCCGCATTAGCTCACATTGCCCTATACTGGGGCAAAATTTTTCTATCTTCAAGAAGCTAGAAAAATTTATTCATCACCCTATACTGGGGCAAAATTTTTCTATCTTCAAGAAGCTAGAAAAATTTATTCGACACTATACACTGGGGCACATTTTTCCATTTTTGTCAGAGGAAAATTGGAAAAATTCGAAGAGTCATCCAAACGGGCCTCGTAGAGGAGTAAGTCCCGAAATTTGCTGAAATGGGCTTCATGAAGGAGTAAGACCCAATGATGATAGAAATGGGCCTCGTGGAGGAGTAAGTCCCAAAAATTGCCAAAATGGGCCTCGTGGAGGAGTAAGTCCCAATGATGATGGAAACAGGCCCCAAGGAGAGGTAAGCCTCGATATTCGTTGAACCAGGCCTCGCGGAGGATCGAGACCCCATACCCATACATGCCCATACACATAGCCATAAATGTAAATCCATACACACATCCATAAACACACATCCATAAACACATATCCAAACACATATCCACAAACACAAGCCATAAACACTGTCCATAAACCACCAATGTCATATATATACAACAGTCAATGTCTGTAGATACAAAATGGCCGGCCAAAATACAAGGCCCCAAGAGAAAACAAAAGAAAGAAGATATACATCATAGAGATGGAGGGTCATCGAAGAACCAATCTCGAGAAACAAGATCGGGAGGCGGCAGAGAAGAAGTCTGACCATGACCTGACGAGCTAGCTCCAGTAATAGGAGCGATGCCTACACCCAAGAGCTGATCCTCTAATCTTCGAATGGTCGCAGCATGAGTAGCCAGCGCCGCATCTCGAGAATCCAAGTCCCTCTGTCTCTGGGCCAAATCCGCCTGCATCTGTGCCATCTCCCCTGCATCCGGGTCACCTCCATCTGCATACGGGCCGTCTTTCCCTGTACTCGGTCCATATCAGCTACATGGCGGTCCTCACTAACTGACAGCTCGAGCTGGAGACGCAGTATCTCGCTCTGAAGCCTATCAACCTCCCAGAAGACTGAAAGAGATGGTTGTCCATGGCCGATCTGCCCATGACCCGGCCACCCTCAACCTCGTGAAGGGACATCAAGGGCCCTAAAGAGACCTGCTCAAACCACTCCTGGTATGGCACGTCGGCCCAAATCAGATCTGGATAGGCGTCGACGCCCGCCACGTAGGAATCACTCGGGTCACGAGGGATATAGCCCTCAATGCTCATCAGCTGGGGAGGATCCACGGGGACGACAGCCTCACCACCCATCTGCTGAATGGTCCTCTCGCCCATCAAAAGCTCCCAAGATCTCGGAGAACGGATCCATACCCGCAAATGGGATAGCTCAACAGACCTAAATACCTCGGGGCGCTCAACCAAAAGTGAAGAATAGGGCTGGAAAACGACGTCAGCGTCTCTCAGGCAGTCCACTGTCGTACGACACTCAAGGAGCGTACGGGAGGTCAATCCTCAAATCCAAGCTGGGTCCCATCGCCTAGCAAGAGGAAACACGGAGTCAGGGGCTGATGGAAGCCGACTAGGAGCGAAGGGAGGAAAATGCTCGAATGCCCAAAAGATGGTGAACTGCCAGAAGCCGAGAAAGCTGATCGTCTCTTGACGGGAGAAGCGGCGCAGGCCCCGAATATAAAACCCATATGTCAATGCTCCCCAGTCATAGTCTCTCAGAGCATCGATGTCGCGAAACATGCCGACGATCGGTGTGGGTACGGTAGACTTGTCGTTGCCGAGGAAGCAACTGAAGATGAAATAGGCGACCCACTGACGATATCGCAGCTCTGTAGGAGGCTCCTCTATTTCCCTCCTCAAAAGATCCCTCAGATACCTGATCCTCAAGGAGGGAAGCTTCTTGCCCTCAATGGCGGCCGGATCATCAATGCCCAAAATCTCCAGGGCCTCAAAATCAGCTACAGGCTCGCTAGGGGGAATCCTACCCCCAAAGCGAAAGCCTAGGATGGCACTCCAGTCAACCGGGAAGCACCCCTATCTCACAAGTGCTAAGATGGAAAGTCCCCGTGTGATGGAAGAATCTCTCCACCCAGCACCTCACCAGGGGATGCCATACGTGTACATAGCGGATGCTGAGGAAGGGGCAAAGCCCAACTCCGCCAAGAAGTCTCTATACTCCTGGCGAGCACTCTCCAAGAGCTGACAGAAGTCGGACCATCCACCCCGGCGACACTCTCGGGAGGATCCTGCACAAAGTCAGAAAGAAAAGCGTCAGTACAAGAGAATGAGAAGAGCACAAGGCAAAGAAGAGTGTCAGTATACAAGTACCCCGCAACGACGAACCGAAGATGATGGATGGTCGTGGAGGTCCGTAAGAAGAGGCGTATCTGCCACCGGAGTAGTAACAGTGTGACGCGATCGAATGCCACCCCGAGGAGGATATCTGAAACCCCAGTGCAATATAGTCCTTGGTATAGGATCCGGTGTGAGGGAGGAGCACGATTAGATCTCTGCCTCATCGATCTGGTAGGAGGAACAATTGTCGGCGCCGCAGTAGGCTGGCGAGGTGCGCCAGAGGGGCCTAGCACTGTGTGACCAATAGTAGTAATACCAGGCCGAGAAGAAGGTTGTTGAGCCAGTAGCCAGAAGCCAGACCAGCAGCCTCGGCATCAAGCTCTGCCTGCAGGTTCCTGGAAATGGAAGCATCAGCATGGGTACGAACGTCCTCCATGGCGTCGTACTCGTCGTTAGTATCAGGAGAACTCTCAGGCTCATAAGCTACAGCCTTGCCCTTGGCAAGACGATCGGATCGGCATCGGCAGCGGGCCCCCACTGCCACTACCTCGATCCGACATCTGCGAAAAAAGAAGAACAACAAACAATCCAAGAGTCAGAGAAATCAGGTATATCTTATTCTCAAAAAGCATAGGAAATACACAGTAAAAAAAAAAAGGAGACAATCAAACAAATAATTTTTCCTTGACCGCTTGGATGAATTTCCAAAATAGGTCTAACTACTAGATTACGATTTTGACTGAAAATGTTGAATCGTTTCGAACCTGGGTCCCCAGGCGATTTCCCCGTTTCGACCTGGGTGGTCACCCAGGCCGATTCGTCCCGTTTCGAGACCCGTTTCGAGTCACCCAGGCCGATCGTTCCCCTGGTTTCCGAGACCTGGGTGGTCACCCCCGATTCGAGACCCATGGGTGGTCACCCAGACCGATTCGTGGTCACCATTTCAGACCTGATTGGTCACCCGTTTCGAGACCTTCGGTGGTCACCCGTTTCGAGACTTCGGGTGGTCCCACCGTTTCGAGGCCTGGGTGGTCGTCCAGGCCGTTTCGAGACCTGGGTGGTCACCCAGGCCGATTCGTCCCCGTTTCGAGACCTGGGTGGTCACCCAGGCCAATTTGTCCCCGTTTCGAGACCTGGGTGGTCACCCAAGCCGATTCGCCCCCGTTTCGAGACCTGGGTGGTCACCCAGGCCGATTCGTCCCCGTTTCGAGACCTGGGTGGTCACCCAGGCCGATTTCGTCCCCGTTTTGAGACCTGGGTGGTCACCCAGGCCGATTCGTCCCCGATTCGAGACTTGGGTGGTCACCCAAGCCGAATTATATCCAAACCAAATCAAATTTATTTTTATTACGGGACCCATCCGAGTCCCAAGCCTAAATAAGGTAAGTCCTACATTCAACCCATGATTTTCAATACATATACCCCATAAAAAGATGCGTACATGGCAACGTACTCCAAAGATAATAAATGCACGACATAGTGCCCTAAAAAAAAAAAAAAGTGTGTGCAGCATTTCAATAAATGTTGTGTTCCCCAAAAAAAAAAATTCATATCTCTCATCTCTTGTGCTTCTAAGCACGCATGTGTGTTCATGTGTGCCTGCAAAGGCTCATTCATACATGCACGTGTTCCTAGGCATAAATGCATTTTTGTGCACTAACATGCTTGCTAAGTATGTGATGCACCACAAAACATACGATAACATACGGAAATAAAAGCATAAGCACACAAGAGAAAGTAGAGGGCACAAAAAAAGGGAGCAATCATTCCTACCGTTTAAAACCGAAAAAAAATGGTAGGGATGGAAAGGTGCTTACTCGTAGAGCGCGTAGGTGAAAACAGTTCGTCAATCAGAGTCCCGGATAGCAAGATATGAGTAAAAGAGCAAGAAGGGGCGAAGTGGGGTCTAGAGAGGAAAAAGAAAGGAAAAAGGATGAAATAAGGCTGAAAGGTCGCGCGGCGCGAATAAAAGTGGGGCCTCGCGTGGCATCATCATGCGCCGCGCGTGATGATCACGCGCAAGTCCCCTGCCACGCGCCAAATCGACCTTTCGAGCCACGAACCACCTCCTCGTACCCCGTCCGATCCTCCTCAACCCCTGGAATGTCCGTTCGGATCCCGAGAGGACTGGCACGCAAACCAAGATGAACTGCACGACGACCGTAAGCAAGCACGGAAACCGAAAAAATCTAAACGGGCAAAAATCGAGTCATTTATTCTTTGTCCAACAATCCTTGTGCCAAGAAACGCCAAACAAAGAAGGGGCAACTGTCATAACCCTATTTTTACCCCTGAGATTTTCTCGGGTGTCGACACGCAGAACGAGACAGCCTGAACCGAGCCGGCCTGATCCGATGAGGGTTCGCCACATCAAATAACCTCAAGAAGAAGGTCCGAGACATATTTCCCTAAGTTTGACCAAGTTTGACTAGGTTTGACCAAGTTTGATCAAGGGTTGACCAAGCCGTTTCCGACCCGACTGGGGCCCACTATGCCCGAAAACCCTTGAAACGCGGCCCGGGATACATTTCCCAGAGTTCGGAGAATATCAACCAAGTTTGACTGAGGTTAACCAAGTTTGACCGGACCGTTGACCGGACCAAAAGCTGAATCGAACTGACCACCCCCTGACCAATGCATGGAGCACATTGAGAGCTTCGATTTGATACTTTACGGGTCAAAAACGGATGAGAAACGAGGGAGTTATGGGCAAAACTGTGGAAAAACGGTCCGACACTTGGTCTGGTCAAATTTTGCTAAGTATTGTCAACGAAACAGCCTACTTGGAAGGCAGTGTTCACCCGTGGATTCTTTCCAACCGGCGACAACTTGGTCTGCAAGTTGAAACCTTTAAGTAAGAGGGTTGCTTCAGCTACAACGTGCAACTCCCGGATCGTCAAAAGCTCCTTCGGTCAAGCCAGAATCTCGATCGGAAAACGACCCCGTGGAGTAAGGAACATTCCAACGGCCTCCGTTCAAAAGATCATATCTTGCAGACCCACGTTCGCCTTTGTGCGGGGCCTGTACCTTCAGAAAGTATGTAGCACAAGCTTTCCAGCGACACCAAGATCACCGAAATCCGACATCGGGAGCTACGTCTACCACGCGCACGAAAACAGGTCGACGAAATAAGGCTGTGCTGAAATTTTCATAACTTTTCCGCCGACTTTTCCGCCGACGTTGCTGCGCTTGCGCGCAGAGTCTTCCTGGCTCGCAAAAATTTGATCCACGAGCCCGGGCACGTTGGAAAGAAGACACACTCATGCACGGTGTGGAACTCTCGGATCGTCAAGACTTTCCCCGGTCTAGCCGGAATCTTCACCGGAAAAATGCCCTCCGACGGACCAAAAACACTCCGGCGACCTCTGTTCGCAGAACCATATCTCTCCGCCCCTAGCTCGGTTTCCCACAACTCTGAAACCTTGCAAGCTTTTTGACGATACCAAGTTCGTCGAAATCCGACATCGGGAGCTAGGTCAAATACGCGCGCAAACACAGACAAAAAGCGAGGAAAAATGAGCCAAAGGTTTTGTACGTTTTTCTCCTGGACAGCTGCCTTCGCGCGCAGAGTCTTTCCGACTCGCTGCAAGTTGACACGCGGGCCCAGGTGCATTGGAAAGATGACAACTCCGGCCACGACGTACAACTCTCAGTTCGCCGGTAGCTTCCCCCGTTTGACCGGAATCTTCACCGGAAAAGCACGCAAAAACAGCTTCGGCACCCCGACTTCCGGGAGCCATAACTCTCTCATCCGACCTCCAATTTGCGTAAAATTTATACTGTTGGAAAGTAGACGTCGAGAGCTTTCCGAAGATATGCTGCATGACCCATTTTGAGCACCAGAAGGCCTCCAAAACGGCCCTCGAAAATCGGGTCAGAAAAGGGTACGCGCGCAAAAACCGAGGAGGATTTGGTGGTGGGCTGGCGTGGAGGATAAGACTGCCACGTGTCAGCTGTACAACTCGCGCGGGACCATACCGCGTGGCGCGTGATGGACCAACGCGAGGCGTGCACGACTTTCTATAAAACCAGGCCCCCTCCCCTCACTTCAGCACGATTTTTGCTCGGGCACTAGGCCTCCTTGAGCGTAGAATAGGCAGAAAAATAAGGGTTTAGGGGTTTTAGGAAGGGCTTTTGGGTAGTCTTAGAGTGAGAGACTCCTCTCTAGGTACTCTCTCTCTCTAAGCTATTTCTCTCTCCTCTTTCCTCCCTTTTCTTTTCTTTTTAGTGGAGGTGACTAGTGATGATCCCTAAAATGGGAAGGGATTCATAAGGATCCACTTGTGTTTGCGTTTATTAGTTCATTTATGATGCTTTTTAGTTTGTTTATACATTATTCATGCTTTCCTAGTCCATTTATTATCTTGTTATTGTTTTACCCATATGCTTTGAGTTATTTATTGCTATTATTTGTAGATCTGAATATATTTATTGCTTTATTTACATTTACTACGTACTTGTGAATATTATATTGTGATTATCCCCCTCCCCGTGTGTTTTAGTACGGCAAATATTGAGTAGCTTTGGCGGAGTGCGTAAGACCTCTATGAGGCCGTAACAACCATGTTAGTCTACGAGGTATTTGACCCGAAAAATACACTTCCTACGTACTTGTGAATATTATATTGTGATTATCCCCATCCCCGTGTGTTTTAGGCAAATATTGAGTAGTTCTTTGGAGGATGTAAATCTGAGGCCGTAACAACCATGTTAGTCTACGAGGTATTTGACCCGAAAGAATCACCCCATGTCTAAATAATGTCATTTATCGCTTTATTTACATTTACTACGTACTTGTGAATATTATATTGTGAATATCCCCCATTTTTCCCTTTGTGATTTGGGCGTGATAATCCCGATTGGTCGTGGTGGACTATGTAAGACCTCAATGAGGTTTTAACCATAGGCATTGGACCCTTGAAAAATCTTTGTTTTAAACTCATTTATCGCTTTATTTACATTTACTACGTACTTGTGAATATTATATTGTGATTATCCCCTTCCCCATGTGTTTTAGTACGGCAAAACCCGAGTGGCTTTGGTGGATTATATAAGCCCTCTATGAGGCCTTAACAGCCATGTTAGCCCACGAGGTGCTTGACCCGAAAAACATGCTTCCCCATGTCTAAATTCCTTCATTTATCATATTACTACGTTGTAAATATTATATTGTTATTTTCTCCCCCTTTTCCTTTACAATTTGGGCATGATAATCCCGATTGGTCATGGTGGATTATGTGAGACCTC
>OU015767.1:4917312-5040064 GCA_907173295.1 Fagus sylvatica | reverse complement strand
CACCTTTCGTAACACCAAGTCTCCTGGTGCGAGGATCCGTTCACGTACACTCTTCCCGTATCTCTTTTTCAGGTCGCCTTGATAGGACGCCAGTCTAATCATGGCAAGATCTCTGCGTTCCTGAGCCAGGTCTAAATCCTTGGCTAGCACAAGCTCATTGTTATCCTGATCATACTCTTCTGAGCGCAAGGTGGGAAGTCCTACTTCGAGCGGTATGACGGCTTCAACCCCGTAAGTGAGGGAGTATGGGGTTTCCCCAGTTGAACTTCGAGGGGTTGTCCTGAATGTCCACAATACAGTAGGTAACTCTTCTACCCATCTCCCCTTGGCTTCTTCCAATTTCTTCTTGATTCCGCTGAGGATCACCTTATTGGATGATTCTGCCTGTCCGTTTCCTTGCGGGTAAGCCGGGCTGGAGAAGTGGTTCCTGATTCCAAAATCTGAGCAGTACTTCTTGAATGGTCCGCTGTCGAACTGTGTGCCGTTGTCGGACACAAAACACCTGGGTATGCCAAAGCGGGTTATTATGTTCTTCCAGACGAATTTTCTTGATTCTGAATCAGTAATGCGTGCGAGGGGCTCCGCTTCAACCCACTTAGTGAAATAATCTGTAGCCACGATCAACCACTGTCTGTTCCCCGTTGCTCGAGGTAGCGGTCCGACGAGGTCCAGCCCCCACTGCGCAAATGGCCAGGGGCTAGATATGGGGTTAAGCTGTGATGCCGGCTTGTGTATGGCTGGGGCGAATAACTGGCACTTCTCGCAGCGTTTGACATATTGAGCCGCATCTTTCTGCATATAGGCCCACCAATAGCCCTGCCCGATCGCCCTGTGAGCCAACGATCGCCCTCCAGTATGGCTACCGCATATTCCCTCGTGGATCTCGTAGAGCAAGTTCGGGACCAGGTCCGGATGTACACAGAGGAGATAAGGTCCCGTATATGACCTTTTGTACAGCTTTCCTCCTCGGGAGACCCAATACCTTGTTGCTGTCTTGCGAATCTTAGCTGCTTCTTTCTGGTCCGCTGGCAGGATGTCGTTTGATAAGTATCCCAGTATGGGGTCCATCCAGCTAGGCCCCATTTCAACTTGACATACGCCTGCCTGGCCGCCCTTCGCTATGCTTGGTGTATCCTGTACTTCTACAATTATGGTTCTTCTGAACTCCGGCGCCACGGAAGATGCAAGCCCGGCAAGTGAGTCAGCGTGCCCATTATGCTCTCGGCCCACTCTCTCGATGTTGTACTTACAGAAGCCCTTCAAAAGATTCCTGGCCAAGTCGAGATAAGCTATCATCCTTTCGTCTTTTGCCATGTATTCGCCAGTCAATTGATTGACTATCAGCTGGGAGTCGCAGTGAATAGTAAGGGGATCAGCCCCCAGTCGTTTGGCAGCTCTAAGGCCATATAAGAGTGCTTCATACTCTGCTTCGTTGTTGGAGGCGCTGAATCCCAGTCTGACTGCCTGCTCCAGAAGTTCTCCCTCTGGCGAAATAAGGACTATCCCAAGGCCGGAGCCCCTGGAGTTTGCCGCTCCGTCAACATACAACACCCAGCCCTTCTTTTCGAGGTCCCGCTCAGTATCTTTGCGATGTTCTTCCTCAGTAAGTATGCTGCCGCCGAACTGGCGCGAACTCGGCTATGAAGTCAGCCAGCACCTGCCCCTTTATTGCAGTTCTGGGTTGGTACCGCACATCATAAACTCCAAGCTGGGCTCCCCACTTGGATATCCGACCGCTGAAATCCGAACTTCTGAACAAGGCCTTCAAAGGTAGAGAAGTCAGAACGATCATAGTGTGGGCTTGAAAGTAGTGGGGGAGCTTCTTTGCGGTTACGAACAGTGCAAGGGCTGATTTTTCCAGCGGTAGGTACCTCGTCTCTGCCCCATTCATGGTCTTGCTGGTGTAATAAACCGGTCGCTGATCCCCCGAGTCATCCCGTATGATTGCCGCGCTGAGGCTTTATCTGATCTGCAAGATCGTATGATTGCCGCGCTGACGGCTTCCCCCGAGTATCTGATACCGCGCTGCGGCTTTAATACTGATAAATATAGAGAGGTTCGCCTTCCTTTGGCGAGGAGAGCAATGGAGGGGCCGATAGGTATTTCTTCAGCCGTTTCGAATGCACGATCTGACTCCTCGCTCCATGCAAAGCTTTTCCCTTTCTTGATCAAGTCGAAGAATGGGCGGCACTTCTCAGCTGACTTAGAGATGAATCGGTTGAGGGCGGCGGCCATGCCTGTCAGCTTCTGCACTTCCCTGACATTCTTGGGGGGCTGCAGCCCCTGGGGCTGCAGCCCCTGGATGGCTGCTATCTGGTCTGGGTTTGCCTCTATGCCGCGCTGAGTCACCAAAAAACCCAAAAACTTCCCCGAGCCTACTCCAAATGCACACTTCGAAGCGTTGAGCTTTAGGTTGTGCCTTCTGAGAATACCGAAGACCCGCTCCAAGTCTTCTATGTGATCCTTCCCCTTGATGCTTTTAACAACCATGTCATCAATGTACACTTCAACGGTCCTTCCCAGGAGTTCTGAGAACATTTTTGTGACCATCCTCTGGTAGGTTGCTCCAGCGTTCTTCAATCCGAAGGGCATTACCTTGTAGCAGAAAACCCCTCGGGGCGTGATAAACGCGGTTTTTTCCTGATCTTCCTTCCTCAGGGCTATCTAGTGGTACCCTTGAAAGGCATCTAAGGTACCCTTGAAAGGCATCTAAGAAGCTCATCCTCTCGTGGCCAGCAGTAGAGTCCACCAACTGATCTATCTTCGGGAGCGGGAAAGGATCTTTCGGACAGGCTTTATTCAGATCTGTAAAGTCTACACATACCCTCCATTTTCCGTTCTTCTTCTTCACGACGACAGTGTTGGACAGCCATTGCGGGTACAGAACTTCCCGAATGGCCCCGATCTTCAGGAGCCGTTCCACCTCTTCCCGCACGGCCTCAGCATGCTGTGGGGCCGTTCTTCTCGCCTTCTGGACTACTGGCTTATACTCAGGCGAAACATTTAGCTCGTGACAGACGAACTCAGGATCCACTCCAGGCGCTTCGTAAGGAGTCCAAGCGAAGACGTCTTGATATTTGTTGAGAAGGGTTAACAACTGTGATTTGTGCTCCTGGGTCAGAGAGGCGCCTATCAGGAACTGTCTCTGGGGTCCTCCTTCGGCCATCACTGTTGGCACAAGTTTCTCCACACACTTTTCTTGGGGATGGCGCTCTTCGCTGTCCTCCCCGCCCTGTAATTGCTATTTAGCCCCACTGGGGCCTTCCTTTGCTCCTTGGGGGAGTTGGTCCCGCTGCTTGACTGCGGCCACCAAGCACTGCTTTGCCGCCAGTTGGTCCCCCCTGATTTCCATGATACCTTGCGGTGTTGGGAACCTCAGACGCTGGTGGAGTGTGGATGGGACTGCTCCCATTCGATGTAGCCATGGTCTTCCCAAGATTGCATTATAAGGAGAGAAGGTATTTAGGACAAAGAATTCAGTCGGGGATGAGACCGTTCCGGCCCTGACGTTGATCGTCACTTTTCCGGATGGGATGACCGTTTCCCCGGAGAACCCGCTTAGCGGCCCTTCAGTGCGGCTCAAGTCCTCTTTCCCGAGGCCCAAGCCTTTGAATAATGATTCGTACATGATCTCGACCGAACTGCCAGGATCTATGAGGACTCTCTTGACATCGAACTCCCCGATCCGCAGGGTTATTACCAGAGCGTCAGAGTGGGGGAGCTGCACTCCCTCAAGGTCCTGGTTATTAAAAACAATTTCTTCCACAGATTCCTTCCTTAAGGGAGTAGGAGCCATTTGGGGCGAGTCTTGAACTTGGAACACCTCTCGCAGATGTGCTGCCCTCCTCATCTCTCCCCTTTGGTCGTGGCAAGTGGTCCCAAAATGAATCACGTCAATGATTCCTATGGGGGCCGAAGCTTTCACATTGATCCTCGGAACTTCGACGTTCTGATGGGGACTCTTCGTCTCATCCACATACTGCTTGAGATGCCCATTTTTTACCAGATGCTCCAAATGGTACCTGTAAGCCCGGCAGTTCTCGGTCAGATGCCCGCGTTCCCGATGATAGTTGCAGTATGGCTTTGTCTCCCTGGCTGCGGGGTCACCGGGCAGCTTCGGAGGCCATTCGAAGTAGGGCTTGTCCTTGATGAGGGGGAGGAGCCGATAGATCGGTTCCTTGAAAGTTGTGTACACGGCCAGGCACACTCCGGGCCCGGACGTTCCTGCTGAACCTTTGGTTTTCCTTGCCCGGCGTGATTCGCCTCGGGGCTCTGGTTGCGCTGCCTTTCTGTCAACAAGGGGTGCTACTTCCGCGGTCTTGGCCCTACTCTTCGGATCATCTTCGACTCTGATGTGCTCTTCCAGGCGGGTCATGAGCTCCGCCATGCTGAGGGGAGGCCTTTTAGTGAAGGACTTCCTTAGTTTGCTATCTTCATGCAAGCCAAACCGGAAGGTCTTCACCACGATGTCTTCATCACATGCATCGATGTCATTGTACACCTCCCAGTACCGCGTTGAGTATGATTTCAACGTTTCTCCAGCTTTCATTGTGAGGGCCAGCAAAGAGTCGATCTCCTTAGGCTTCCGGGTGTTCGTGATGAATCTTGCGGTGAAAATCTTGGACATCTCCTTCCATGAGCGAATAGACCCGTGCTCCAGGCGGTCAAACCATCGCAAGCCCACCTCACCTAAGCTAGAGGGGAATACGCGACACATGAGTGCATCGTTATTGTTGTGGATAGCCATTGATTGCCGGAAACGGCTCAGATGTCCTACCGGGTCACTCTTCCCGTCGTAGACTGCAAGGGGGGGTGTGACAAACCGAGCTGGAAACTTTGCTCGCTCTATCTTGGCTGAGAAAGGAGAGTGTGAAATCTGCTGGAGCTTCCTCCAAATCGGGTTCTGCTCCTGGCGAGGGCTCTTGGAATGTCGTTGTCTTCGGCCTCTGGGAGACACCTTCCTTCGGCGTCTGTGATGCGATTCTCCGCCGCGCCCCTTCGGGCTAGGAGCATGATGTGGGCTTTCACACGAGCCTGAATAACTCCTGCTTTGTCTGCTCTTTCGCTGCTCATCTCTGTTCTCGTCTCCCCCTTTTAAGAGCTTGAGTTCTTCTTCGAGTTCCTCGATCCTTCTTTTTTTTCTGACTTCTCCGAGGAAAGAGGGCTCTCTGGAACGCGAGCGCTGCCTTCCCTCGGTCCTTCCTCTGGAGTGCTGTACTTCGCGATCCTCCTGTCCGCCGGGGACCCGTATTTCGGACTGCATTCTTCTTTGGTTGAAAGTGGGTAGTCTGTTGCCCTCCCGCTCATTCCCTGAGAGGGCCATTTCTTCCATTCCAAACGGTAGATCTGTAACCTCTTCCTGAATCGGCCTTTCCCACAGACGGCGCCAATTGTAACGGGAAGAATAATAAGACAACAAGGTTTTTTAGAGACAGACCTTTCCTGGTGAGGTCGTGAAGATCACCTTCGAACTGAAAGAGTGGCTCCTGCACAGCATAGATCAGATGAAAAGGAAAAAGTCCCCGGTGTTGGGGACTGATTACCCTCCGATGGTAAAGTCAGTCAAAAATGTTTGGAAATAATATGATGGTGCAAATATAGTGCTCTTACTGTCTTTTTTGTGATAGTTCATGCATGCCCGTTTTCTGATAGAACTTCGCCTTTTATAGGCTCCTTCAAGACAGCTTGCCTGTCTTTCTGAGTTAATGAGCTTGTTCCCCAAAAGGGGATGGTATCCCCTGATGGGACAGGCAAATATCTGGCTGCCCTAGCTTGCGTGATCTACCTTAATGCCTTAATGACTTTGTGTGCTAATGACTTTGTGTGCTTATTCGCACGTGGGCTATTGCCAAATAGGTCCTTTCGCCGTAGAAATAATAAATGCTCTCAACCACCATACTGACGAGCATTTAATGTGCCAGTTCAATGAACCTGTAGATGGGATAGGCACGTTAGCACTTAGAAGGGCCGGTTCGGAGCGTGTGTGGTCCGTGCCGCCCTTATTAATACGTGCCGCTCTGATCCCGTGGTATCAAATAAAGCCTTTTATCCCTTGTAGGTCCTAACGGTTTTTATCCTCACATGGACATTCCACAATTTGTGAATATTTATATGTTTGCACCTAGTGTAGGACAACAATTATCCTATCATAAAATGGTATGACATCCATCTATTAGATGACTCAAATGTATTGCAATCCATTCATTGATCCAGGTGAAGCTGATGAGTTTGACAGACATTCTAGTATCTCCGCATGGTGCCCAATTAACCAACATGTTCCTAATGGACAGAAACAGCAGCGTTATGGAATTCTTCCCTAAAGGCTGGCTAAAACTTGCCGGCGTAGGCCAGTTTGTCTTCCATTGGATAGCTAGCTGGTCCGGGATGAGACATCAAGGCGCATGGAGAGATCCCAATGGGGACAAATGCCCCTACCCGGAAGATGATCGTCGCTGCATGTCTATTTTCAAGAGCGGCAAAATTGGATACAATGAGACTTACTTTGGTGAGTGGACTAGAAATGTTTTGGATGAGGTGAAGACTAGGAAAATGGAAGAAGCCTCAAAGAAGGGAAGTGCTTCTACTTCTAGTGGGTGTGCTTGTAGCTAAATTGCAATCTAAGTACATTTTCTATTCTATACTTCTCAAATATTTTATAGATTGTTCTACTTCAGCTTAATTTCTTTCATGTGCAGAAGTGTATCTAGAACAAATTATTTATTTATTTATTTTTATTTGCCCTTAATTAACAATAAGGTCAAATTCAATAGTTCTTTTCATCATTCCGGTTTTTTGTTCTTGTCCATGACAAAGGATGTATGTGATTCATATTCTGTATCCCTCCACCAACAAGGAGCGCTACTGCGCTAGTCTTCATTTGTAAAAGAAATGCAGCACATACATTTATGTTAAAAAGTAATATAGTCATCAGAATATATGCTGCCGAATATGGAAGTCAAGGCAGTCTTAGATAATAGATATATATGGTCAGAGATAGTAACTGTGATATTCGTCCAAGGTATTGAATAAGATAATTAATCATTCCAAATGGCAGAAGAATGACGACAGCAGGACAAGTCTTAATTGGAACTCTTTTGTAATCAGTTTTATAGCTCAAATCAACCTAGAATAGATTTGATTTGATGTGAGATCCAACACATTTTTGCATAACATATACTTATATTGAGTGATTATTCAGTACTCCAATCCATAAAATCTGAAATATCATAACTCTATCTTGCAATAAATTTTTAAAAAGAATGGACATTAAAAATTTTGTTTTTGACCCCTTTGTGTTTTCCATAATGGAATTATAAATTTATTGCAGAAGTTTATTATGAGGTACTCACAAATATCACAAGAAAATTATATCAACCAAAGTTATAATACCAAATCACAAAAACATGCAGTAAAAGTGCAACACAAAAAGATTTGGTAGCGAATTGAAACCATTGAAAAACTTTTTCAATGGAAAAGCCACTTCTAGAACCCATTTTTGTAGAAAAACTTCTATAATGGAATAGTTACTACAGTCTAGTTAAAAAACCTTTCACTCTCTATTTATAAACTATGCAAACACACTGTTTGCTTACCTAATGCTATAGTAACCCCAAAACCTTTGGAATCATTCTATAATGATTTCCTCCACTAACAAACCTCGTCCACACAAACTAAAATCTTTGCCACTCCAAGAAAACCTTCTTGAAGATTTACTACAAACTAAACCTCAGCCATAGAAGAAGATCTTTGTGGTTTCAAGAAAGGTTTAGAACTCAAGGTATATAATTGTGAGGGGGTACTATGCCACTTACGGGTTTAGAACTCAAGGTATATCAACGAGATTGATTGTGATATGTACTAAACCACTTTAGAGCAAGGTAAGAGATTGTTGAACCCAAAATTCAACTTTCAAAGACCCAATCGTAGGTTGAACTAAGGGCTAATGGGGCACCTTCCTTGAAGAAATAAAACCTAAGGGCCAAATCTACCAAGGCTCACTTCCTTGAGAAATAAAAGCAAATCTACCAAGGCTCAAGTCAAGTGAACAACAGAAGTAATAGTAGCCAAAAAAACTCAACAAAAGGGTTTTGTTAATAAAAGCCCAAAATAACAATGGTTTTGTTAATAAAAGCCCAAAATAACAATGGAATAAGGCTTCCACTGCTCTATGGAGAATCTGGACTCAAAATATAACAACTTGAACCAAAAATGGACTCAAAAGTCAAAATCATTAAGACATGAATTTATCACTAATATCTGCTGCAACAAATAGAACCCATAACAATAAACTTGTAGAGACTAAAAGAGTTTGACTAACCGGGAGAGAGTCAGCCCTATGAAGCATGCATGGGAGTAAAATGAAAGCATTTAGGTTTTTGTGGGGTGAGTCTCAAGGTTGAAAAAGGCCAAGAGCTCAATATAGCATTTACTGTTGTAACCCATATATCTGTCAAGAGAAACTTTTGGAGATATGAGCTTAGATCATGGTGTTTTGGGATTGGGTTAGTGTTTAGGGTTGAGGATCAAAGTTTTAAGGTTGAAGATGACCTTGGAACTCTCTGTTTAAGAAACTATACTAGTGAGTGCTCTAGAGGAGAATAGTCTAATTACTGTTGTAATGACTTTTAGACCATCCTCGTAATCTCAGTGATGTGATTCAATTTGGTCGTGGGTAACTGTTTAGGATGATCTGGATTATGATAGTCAAGATGTGATAGTTCAAGTGATTAGGATGGTGTTTAAGGGTCTTATTTATAGGTGATTTTTGGTGGGAGATCAAGTCTTCTTAATTTCCTTTAATCATGAGGTTTCAAATATCAAAGGGAAAAGATAATATTCCCTTGATAATAGGCTGGTTATGCATACTTCTTGGTTTTGGTTTCCATGAAATAAGAGTCATGCCTCCCAGTAGGCATAGGTCAATTATTCCAATGGAATCCTAGGCCTATAGGACTAACTCCCCTCCTCCAAACCAAACTCCCTAAGTCTTACAAGTGTAGGAGTGAACCTTGCATAGATTTGGGCTGTAATGGTCACTCCCTCAGCCTTGATTGGCTAGTTGTATGATGATTATGAAAGTAAAATAGGATTATCCATGCCGCCACGCATTACTGCTGCATTTGGTGGCCAATGGTAGCCGGAAGTTCTTGTCATGATTACTATTTTGATGACCAATCCATGGGTTCAAAGCTTTGTTGGCCTGAAGCAGATAAGCCATACATGAGAGCTTGCTTGCTTCAATGGATCTTTATACATATGGGCTTATAAAATGTATGCTGTCAGGTTATTGTTGTAGAGCATTTGGCCAATAGTTATGATTCCCAACTGCATTTTGGACTAATAAATGAGTTTGCATGTGTCTCTCATGTCTGAAATAAATTAAATGAGGAAGAAGAACACATTCTCCTATTTTTGTAAAAGTAAGAGAGAGAAACGTGGGCCCGATGGATAGTTATTCCTTGTTTCAACTTTAATTAAATGTTATTCTGACTTGTGGGGCCCATGGCTAGGCTGTCCAAGCTGGCCAAGGCTGAGTTAAGGCTTTGAGCTTGCACTTGGGCCTTAGTTACTCATTAAATATCTTTCTTAGGCCCGAAATAGTGTATTGGAGCTGATAGCAGGAGTTTTTGGGCTAGGCTTTCAATTGGACATGGCCAAGTCCTTAAATAATCCATTTAATTCTAGATCTTTGAGGCCCATCTCGACTCGTCAGTGAGTAGCAATGATAAGTGGGCCAAAACTTTAAGTTGTGCTTGCTGGGCTTCTGCAGTAATTATACTATTTGAACCCAATCATTTAATGGGGGTCAATCCATATTTGGGCCTAAAAAATGGGCATCTACAATAATTAAGAACACACAATAGTTTTTCTAGATTTTGGAAACAAAGCATGAGGGTGATTCTCTATTTAGGACAAGGAAGATGTCTTTAAGATTTGCACTGGTATAACAGCTTTTCTTCTCCCTAAAAGTCATGAACTATTTATAAAATTATATTGAAAATAATTAATATTTAACATTTTAGATCAATATTTTTTATTATATAATTTAGAGATTAAACAGTTAGAGTATATTAATTGTTTTAAGAATTATGAAACATATAAATTAATAAATTAATTTTTAATAATAAACGTTATTTTACATGCCTAAACATATACAAGTAAATATAAGAAATATATAACAATAATAAAACTAAAGAAAAGCCTTCTTTCCATAGGTGACAAAAACAATAAAAATCCCTAACTTCTAACCACGAAATCCGCAATTTTCATTTCTTTTAAAAATAAAAATATTATTTAAATAGATTTACTTATTTATTTCTAGAAACATATATCTGAGTTTGTTTTAATGAGTTACATATGGTAGAGGGAAAAAATGGTACATAATTTAACTCAAAAAAACTAGTGCATAATTCATTTATATAAATGTAGTGCAGTGTTTTTTTTTTTTTTTTTTTTTGAATCTGGGAGTATTAGTTAAATTTTATGTATAATTTTTTTTAATAAAAAAGTAGAGTAGGTAGATGTAATTTTAAAAGATCCAGGAAGGGCTTGGCCCCCCTCCCTTGGCCATGTGCATTATGGGCTCAAACTCCACCTCCTTTCTTCAAAGCACAAAAAGCCAAATTCCCTTTTCTATTTTTTCGAAAGACACCAAGCCTCCTTTCTTTTATTATTATTATTATTATTTTTTGTATAAATAAGTATATATATTAAAAGAGAAAGATTATACAAAAGCACATGAGTATATATACCCCAGAGAACAAAATCCAAACGCTTCAAAAAGCTCTCAGGTAGTATGAATGACTACATCAAAAAAGTCTCGGCATCAAGTAGATGATGAAATGCATAATATTCAATACAATATTAAGAATTTCTTGAGACATACCCCATGATCTCAGTAGCCATATATATTTTCTTGGGATGGCTAGAAATCATGAAGAGTACTAATCTGATTAGTGACAACTGACAACACATTCATTTCTTTCTTGCCAAATGGCATAGACCGAGCCTCCCTTCTATTGGGTTGTTCCCTCCAAAAGGAAAAAAGAAAGTGGAAGCTTTTTCCTTTAAAAGATGGGGGATTTTAAGAGAAATTTGCTAATTTATTTCGAGGAAGCCATACGATTTCATGCACCTTATTTGAGTGACGTACAGATAGCACAAAAGATGAAAAGAATATTAAAATGTGACTAAATGACATATTAGACCTCTTAATTAAGTTGTAGTATAATTTTTCTTCAAATATTAGTAGTGACATTAAGTAAATTAACATGAATTTCATAACTTTGAATAGGGATACAATCATTTTTTTCTTTTTTTCTTTTTTTTCGCTAATCATACAACTGGTAATTTACTCCCCCGCGCACGAATAGTGTTCCGAATGACTTTCATCCAACTTTTCAATTCACAAAATGCTTTTTTAGCATAGTTTGATCCTGAAAATCAAACATTCCAAACTTCAAAAAACACTTTCCTTTTGGTTTCCCTAGGATTTTGGGAAGACAAGCGGAAGCAGTAGATAGTTGCTTTAACTTCTTTAGCATTTTAATAAATTTTAAGCAAATCATAAGCTTGATTTGTTAGCATAGGTAGGTTTTTTTCCCCCACAAGAAAAGAACTATATATATTCAAGAAACCATAATTACATACAACTCAAGCAAAGAGCATTAGCAACAGCATTAGGAAATTCACCTGACATTAGAACCTGATTAAAGTTAAATTTAACAGCCCATTTTGCCAAAGCCTCAACAGCTAATTTTGATTCCTACTAGTCTATTAAAACATATCATCAAAAAGTCCTCTTTCTATTATGCAATTGAATGTTTTACATAGAATTCTTTAGTCCCTATGATCCTTATAATTTCGATGCATTGCATAATTCTTTTATTGAACCAACTCATAATTCTTAATATTAATAAATAAATAAATAAATAAAACTGCTCTCATTATAAGTGCCAATCAATTTTCTGTGAGAGTGAGAGAGGGAGGGCAATTGCTATCAAATATCAATAGAACTAACAGAAGCTTGAATGGACTATCCAAAGTAGAGTGGGCCCAACAAAAACAAACTAACATCTTAGTGGGCTTTGCATATCTCAAAAAGTGTGTCCTTTCCTCAATAGAAGAGTCGACCACAGGTGGAGTCTGTGCTTTAAGGGAACAAATCTTACCGCCCAGAATTCCCAATATAAACAAAAGACAATTAGCTAAAAAGCAGCCCTTCATTATTAAGATTGCTTGTAGTTTTATAGTATGAAAAGAAATGAAAGAGCTCATATACTCATGTCAAATGGCAGCATCTATTTAAGGCTTACAATACATCTTGTCTGGTCAAACCACAACCAACCATGGGCCAAACATGTGGGGAAGAGTGGAACGCAACGTGGTTCGACTCCCACCACCCCTCCAAGGCCCTCGCTTTCGTAGAGTCAAGCATTTTATAAAATCGACACCAATACCTTAGAAATGTAAAGGGAATTCTCCTGGACGTACTCAGCAAGTTAACTCTTCCTAAATTGGTAAACTGTCTTGGTTAGCAAAAAAGAATCTCTTATGTTTTATCTTATCTAGTTCAAATCAGACCATTTTTTTTTAAATCATTTTTTCTTTGGATTTCTGTAATATATTTCTTTTGTATCGTAGTTTGTTGATTACTCTCCATGATTTTAAAAATAGAAAATAGTTAATAGATTAGTATCTTCTTTGCATGGCAAGATTTATTCAAAAAATAGAAAGACAATCTTTCCAAATTTATTAATGTCTTTTAAGTTCAAAGAATATAAAAAGTAAAACACTATTAAGAAAAATAATAAAGAAGAAAGTGTTTTTAATCAAAGAGAAAAAAAAAAAATACAAAGTAAAAGAATATTATTGCTACTGTTCAAAGTTATTTTGTAATGCATAATTTCAGTTGTAAACACATGTATTTATCATGTAATTACTTGGTGACTTGCTTAAAAGATTGTGCAAATTGCACTTCAATTTTCCTTGTAACAAGCTTCGGTTGAGCAAATAGTACCTTAGGTCGAGTGAGAAACAACGAGTCCTATGTGTCAAGCGAGCACAATTTTCAGGACGTTCGTTACCATCTTTTAAAGGAGTTTGCTAACTTTAAGACACATTAGGCGAAGTCAGGCGAGACACTGGTGCTCTAGGTCAACTACAGTTGCCTGACATTTGCTTAACATCTGGTCGAGCGAAAATAGTGTGTCCTAAACTAAAACAAAAAAAAGGATTTTCAGTAGCAAAATAGCCTGGCCTTATGTCACCGTATAAATAGGACATTATACCCTAATTAAATACGAGATAAATTTGAGTGATTTCAGAGAGAATACCTAGAGCCTTTAGAGCCTAGAGTCTTGACCTCCATTGTTGGGTCTTAAAACTCCTCTCATCTCTTTCATCTCTCATTAAGTATTAATTGAAAGGTGTAGTGGGTTATTTTTTATACTACAATTAATTTCTTAAAATAGAAAGAAGTGTTTTTTGTTAGACTTTCTAGAAAAAATATCTCATTTATTAATTATTGATTTTAGCTTTATATCACATCATGCCTTGTATTCCATACCCTTCTTTTCGACGTGGGATAGTTCTTCCCAATATAATTAAATACAATTTTCCGTTTTACATTCACTATTTCTTAAGAGGCCGGGCCAATCGTTCGTATGGAGTTGGGCTGAAACTTGCTAATCTCTTTCTTTACTTAGACCAAATTTTCCATGGGTCTGATCTGTTCTTCACTTTTGTTGCTTCTACTTTATCCCATTATGAGCTCTTAAAGCTAAGCCCGTTTTCCGTCAAAAGGTGGGCCGAGCCCAGCGAAACTTTCTTATTTTGTTCATATGCGGGCCGAGTCAGTTTATTTGGGGGCTTATGCTTCTTTCCCATTTCCACCACCTCCAATTGCCCCTCAGATCTTTGCTCTTAGAGAAGAGGGAGATCTGACAGAAACAGTGGTGGTTTGATATGCGTCGTTCCTACGTTTGTGCTTCGGTCTGCAGTTATTGTTCGGTCATGAATTTTGAAATGTGATTGGACATACGTATCTCGGTCGGAAATGTATGGATTGAAACAAACTTCTAGTTTGGGGAGAGGCTTTATGAACGGTCGTTTGGTCAATTAGGATCGGTTGAACAATGATACTCAAGGACACAACGATGCTATGAATGAACGTTCGGTCTACTAGGATCAGTCAAAACCCACAGTGCCAAGGAGAGTAATAAAGTTTTACTTCTTCGGCTCATTGCGGATCTTCATTAATTGAGACGTGACATTGGCGTCTTTTCACTTCATGGTTGATTCATGAATGGCGGCTTACTTCATTTATTATGCCGCTTGGCATTCCCCAAACCATCAAATCATTAAAAAGGCATCGGGGGCCGAGGGGAAGTTACCTATAAAACATGGGATTTTTACCGGCCCATGATCGGTAGGGTCCTGATTGCCCACGACCCCATAGGCTTGTATAAAAAGAGGGAAGACCCCACCTCATTTTCACTTTTTACCTTGAAATTTCAAGAGAGAAAGATAAAAACGTCCTTCTCGCTCCAAGTCAAATTTCTTCAAACCCCCTCTTTCTAGTGCCGCCTTCTTCACCTGTAAGTTCTTTTTACCCTCTCATTTTATTTCCATTCCTCTAGTTGCGTCTTTAGTTTGTCAATTTTTTAAGCTATGGGCCGACTTGCAAAACTCGTAGATACCGAACAAAAAATAGATCAATTTAAAAAACGTTACGACTTTCTCGAAGACGTACAAATTCGGTACGCTTCTTCAGATAACTTGGCACTTCTTGAGTACCGAGATCTTGTTCTGCCAATAATAGCAATAGTTGAGGGTGGGGTTAGAATACCTATGCATCCTTTTTTTATCCAATTCTTAACCCATTTTAGATTAAGTCCCCTTCAATGCGTTCCTAACGTGTTTAGAGTTGTCATGGGGACTACCATTCTGATAGATAAACTCGGCCTGAATCAAACCGTACATGACATAATGTATGTGTATAGACTCCAATTGACCGGTAAAAAACAATATACACTAGTCGCCCGTCATTGGGAAAGGAAGCTGGTGATCGGGCTTCTGGACTCTAGCAAGGGTCGGGATGAAGACTTCCTTGTGATTACAGGGAATTGGCAAAACCCAGTCCTCAGTTGCCCCTTAATCCCGGGGGTACCAAGTCTTTGCCGTTTCATAGAGCTTTCTTCTTTTTTTTTTTTTTTTTCCCTAAGTGCTTGCTTCTTTCTTCTTCATTTTCAGATAAGGATTTTACAGCGAAGGATGTGGCTTTTGTGGAGAGGAAAACTGTAGAGCATCTCCTCAGAAGACCGTGCTTTATTGATACCGCAGGACGTCCTCGTTCGGCTCCTATTCTTCTTGACTATGTGCCTACGTACAAGTCATTTCAAAAAGGACCTGTTGTAAAATTCCGTAGACAGATCGAGGTGACCATGTCTCGGCCTGGAAAAGATCAAGAGGATATAATTCAGGCGGTCCCTTTGACAAAGAACAGAGGGGTTCAAATCCCTCATTTAGTGACTCCCCTCTCTGACCCCCACTTTGTTCCATCCACCCAACCCTCGGAGGTCGGTCTTCCAGTCATCCGTTTCCCTTCTCTTTTTGACCCGTCTCCTCAATCAGACGACGATATGCCTGTTCAAAGGCGGTCCATTGACATTGGGTCCGTCCTTGGGACATTGGTCCCTCAATCTTCCGAGACCTCTTCACTTCCCCCTCCTCCAAGGTTCTCTCAGGGGGAGGATGTCATGAGGAAGAGGAAGAGAGGAAGAGAGGAGGAGAAGAGGATGATGAAGTTGGGGAGCAACAAGAATTGCCCCCGACCGAGCCCCTCAAAACCAAATCCCCATAAAAAAAGGGGAAAAGTAGAACGGCCCGAGCCTTCCAGAAGGCCGCTGGCCACGTCTCTCACAAAAAGAAACACCACAACAATGAGCCGAGTGTACCGTGGAGTTGCGATTTCTCCGTAGAGGGACGACCGGTCGATGAAGATGACTTGGTAATTAAAGGTAATGAGGCTCGGGCCCGGGGAGGACAAGTGGCCGACACTGTCGGGAAGGCTCTTCTCCTTCCGAGGGATATGAGGATCTGGCAAGGAGACTCCTCCGAGCGCTTGATCAAGACCTTGAAGCGGGATTCGGTCTTGTTAAGTTTTCAAATGCTCCTTATACCCAGACGTCTTGTTTTCTCTCTTTTCTATTAACTTCGAATGTGTTTTTCAAGCCGTTCAATGGATTTTTTAGGCCGGCTCACAGTTGCTAGAAACCGAACGTCTTCTCCACGAGTTTCTTGCGGAGAATGATTGGCTGAAGGCTCTCGAGAAGCAGGCCTCAGCTAGGATACAAGCTGCCGAGAGCAAACACAAAAGTGCCGATGCTAGTCTGATGACCGCTGAGCGCCAGGTGGTTAAGCTCAAGGCCAAACTTGACCGGGAATACAAGATCTCTTCGCAGCTTTGGGTGGAGGTTGGCGAGCTGAAAGATGCAGTAAATGTGGCTCGAGAGGGAGCTCAAAAGGCTGAGGAGAAAGCCCAGGCTTACTATGACCAGGGCTTTGATAAGGCGGCTGCCTCCCTGAAGTCATAACTTGCCAATGAGTGCAACAAACATTTCCTCCGGGGATGGCATATGGCTCCTGACAAAGCTGGAGTTGATGACGCCTCTGAGTTGTATGACTTGGGGCCGAGACATCAGCCTTTCAGGGTGAACTCGCACGAGGAGCGTGAAGGGAGGGAAAGCGCTGAGGGCTTAATGGATCTTGAATCTCATGAAGCTGTGAGAGCGCCCGAAGCCGCTAAAGACCTGGGAGATCCCAAAGCTGACGATCAAGCCCCTGTTGTTAAGATCCAAGAAGGAGAAGACGGCTCTGATGGGAAAGGTCCTTTGGATGTGGTTGATTAGTTCAAACAAACATTTTAACTTTGTTCTGTATATATTTTTTGGTCCCTGTTTCCTTCGTGAGAAGAGGGGAAGAGATACAAATTTTTTTTTTTGGTATTCCCTGTTTCCTTCATTAAAAGGGGGGAAAAGGTACAATCTATCCTTTTATATTTCAACTGTTAATGTCTTTGTCTAAGTATGTTTTGACTTTCTCCTTTTTGGACCGATTCTCATTTTTTCTTCTTTCGAGTTTGATATTTTGTATTTTGAACAGTTAACTTGCCAACCTTAGCGCTTAGGAATCATTTTGATTGACCGAAGTACAAGTCGAGTTGGTTTTTAACTTGCTAGTCATCCTGGACCTTAGCACTTAGGAACCTTTCAGGTTGACCGAAGCCTAAGTCAAGTTTGTTTTTTAACTTGCCAGTCATCTTGGACCTTAGCACTTAGGAACCCTTTAGGTTGACCGAAGCCTAAGTCAAGTTTGTTTTTTAACTTGCCAGTCATCTGGGACCTTAGCACTTAGGAACCCTTTAGGTTGACCGAAGTCTAAGTCAAGTTTGTTTTTTGACTTGTCAGTCATCTTGGACCTTAACACTTAGGAAAAGCCTAAGTCAAGTTTGATTTTTAACTTGCCAATTATCCTAGACCTTAGCACTTAGGAACCCTTTAGGTTGACCGAAACCTAAGTCAAGTTTGATTTTTAACTTGCCAGTCATCTTGGACCTTAGCACTTAGGAACCCTTTAGGTTGACCGAAGCCTAAGTCATGTTTGTTTTTTAACTTGCTAGTCATCCTGGACCTTAGCACTTAGGAACCCTTTAGGTTGACTGAAGCCTAAGTCAAGTTTGTTTTTTAACTTGCCAGTCATCCTAGACCTTAGCACTTAGGAACCCATTAGGTTGACTGAAGCCTAAGTTAAGTTTTTTTTTTTTTTACTTGCCAGTCATCCTAGACCTTAGCACTTAGGAACCCTTTAGGTTGACCGAAGCCTAAGTCAAGTTTGATTTTTAACTTGCCAATTATCCTAGACCTTAGCACTTAGGAACCCTTTAGGTTGACCGAAGTCTAAGTCAAGTTTGTTTTTGAACTTGGTATGGAAAAATGAATATATAAGTAACGAAAAAAGTCCAATCATCATTCATAGGCATTCTTATTTATAATCTGGTGTATACTACTTGGTTTATATCTTTGCACCATCCATATATATCCTCCTTTTTTCCTCTCTCTCTCTTTTTTTTTTTTTTTCTTTGTTTTTAGAAAAGGAATGGAGAAAAAGCAGTAAACTAATGAAAATACTTCCAAAGGTTACTGACATTCCATGGCCGGGGTAGGGGTATGGAATTTAAATCCTCCAAATGATAAGCTCCTACTCCCGTGACCGATCAGACCTGGTACGGTCCTTCCCAGTTAGGTCCTAGCTTTCCGTCATTCGGGTTCTTAGTGTTACCTAAAACCTTTCTGAGGATCAGGTCACCTTGTTGGAAGGATCTCGGCCAAACATTCTTGTTGTATCCCTTCTTCAGTTGTTGTTGATAGGAGGCCAGTCTGATCATTGCCTGTTCTCTTCTTTCTTCTAGTAGGTCCAGAGCTTGGGACTGGGCTAGATCATTTCTTGTTGGTTCCCACTCTGAAAAACTGAGGGTGGGAAGGCCGATCTCTAGTGGGATGACCGCTTCTGAACCGTAGGCTAGTGAGAATGGAGTTTCTCCCGTTGATCTTCGTGGCATGGTTCTGAAAGTCCATAGGACGTTAGGTAATTCTTCTACCCATCTTCCTTTGGCATCTTCTAGCCTTTTTTTAATTCCGTCCAATATAGTCTTGTTGGAGGCTTCGGCCTACCCATTGCTCTGAGGATATGCCGACAAGCTGCAAATATTTCTTATGCCGAGTTCCGAGCAGTACTTCATGAAAGGTTTACTATTGAATTGCGTCCCGTTATCCGAGATAATAGTCTTGGGTATACCGAACCTGGTTATAATATTCTTCCAAACAAACTTAATCGAGTCTTTGTCTCTGATGTTTGCTAATGGTTCGACTTCAACCCACTTCGTAAAATAATCCGTTGCGACGATCAGCCAGCGTCGATTTCCCGTTACTCTTGGCAATGGACCAACCAAGTCCATGCCCCATTGTGCAAATGGCCACGGGCTTACAAGTGGCTGGAGCTCACCAGCCGGTTGATGGACCGAGTGTGAGAATCTTTGGCATTTGTCGCACTTTTTTACATAAGTCACCGCATCCTTTTGCATATAGGGCCACCAATATCCCTAGGTAAGGGCTCGGTGTGCCAGAGATCTTCCCCCTGTGTGACTTCCGCAGATGCCTTCATGCATCTCAAACAATAGGTCCTCAGTGATCTCAGGATGGACACACAAAAGATATGGTCCTAAAAAGGATTGTTTGTAGAGCTTCGAATCCTTTGATAACCAAAATCTCACAGCCTTTCTTCTGATAATCTCGGCTTCTTTCCTTTGTTCGGGCAAGATACCTTCTTTAAGGTATTGGACGTAGGGATCCATCCAGCATGGACCGACCATAACAGTGTGAATATGGCAAGCCGGCAAGGCAATGCTGGGAGCTGCAAGTGTTTCAATTGGTATAAACCGTCTGGAATCAGCGCTTAGAACAGACGCCAATGTTGCTAAGGCATCTGCGTGACTGTTCAGATTTCGGCCGATTTGTTCAACCCGAACCGTATTGAAATTGGTCATGGTCTGTTGAACCTTCAGTAGATAGGCCGCCATGCGTTCATCTCGAGCCATGTACTCCCCATTAATCTGACTTGCTATCAGTAATGAGTCACAGTGGATGATCAAATTTTTGGCTCCCAATGTCTTTGTCGAATTCAGGCCGGCTAGAACTGCCTCATATTCGGCCTCGTTGTTTGATGCTTTCAAGTCAAGTCGAATTGACTGTTCTATCACCGTCTCGTCTAGCGTTATTATGACAACTCCGGTCCCTGATTCCTTGGCATTGGAAGCCCCATCCACGTATATTTTCCACCACCCTGAGTTTTCGGGCGAATCTTCTTAGAAAGCTGTCGTGTTTAACTCTTTGTGTTCTAAGGCCGGTGTAAATTCTACAACAAAATCAACTAGGATCTGCCCCTTATGGCTGTTCTCGACAAGTATTTTATGTCCAAAGCGCCAATCTTTGCTCCCCACTTGGAAATCCGGCCAGTGAAGTCAGACATTTGAAACATGGCTTGCATTGGGAACTGCGTTACTACATAGATGGTGTGTGCTTGGAAGTATTGAGGTAGTTTCTTGGCCGCTGTGACTCTAATGCTAAGCCGACCTTCTCTAGAGGAAGGTAACGCATCTCCACCTCTGCCATAGTTTTGCTCATGTAGTACACCGGGCATTGGATGATATCCTTAATTCGAATCAGAACAGCACTAACAGCTCGTTCAGATATGGCCAAATACAGGAAGAGTGGTTCGGCTAGAACTGGGTTTGATAGAAGTACAAGGGAAGAGAGATACCTTTTTAGATTTTCAAAGGCTACTACACAACTATCATCCCATTTGAAGGTTGTTCCTTTTTTCAAGAGTTGAAAGAAAGGTTGGCACCGATCGACCACCTTGATATGAACCTATTTAAGGCTGCCGTCATCCCTGTTAGTCGTTAGACTTCTTTGTGAGTTTGTGGTGGCCTCAGCTCTTGAATGGCCTTGATCTGATCCGGGTTTACCTCAATGCCCCTATGTGACACCATGAAACCCAAGAATTTTCCAGAACCGACCCCAAATATGCATTTCGAAGCGTTTAATCGTAGCTTATGTAGTCTCAGTGTCCGGAATGTCTCTGCTAAATCCCCTAAATGATTTTGTGATGATTTTCTCTTTACGACCACTTCGTCGATGTAAATCTCGATTGTCTTTCCTATCTGGTCTTTGAATATCTTGGTGACCATTTGTTGATAAGTAGCGCCGGCATTCTTCAGACCGACAGGCATTACTTTGTAGCAATATACTCCAAGCGAAGTGATAAAGGCAGTTATTTCTCGATCCTCGGTTGATAGGGAAGTCTGATGATATCCTTGGAAGGCATCCAGGAAACTCATTCGGTCATGCCCGGTTGTAGCGTCTACTAACTGATCGATTTTGGGTAAAGGGAAAGGGTCTTTCGAACATGCCTGGTTTAGGTTGGTGAAGTCTACACACACTCTTCACTTCCCATTCTTTTTCTTTAACCACCGTGTTAGAAAGCCATGTGGGGTACTGCAGCTCTCTTATTGCCCCTGCTTGCAATAATCTCTCTACCTCCTTTTGCACCGTTTCCGCATGTATTGGTGCCGATCATCTTGCCTTCTATTGCACTAGTTTGGAATGGGGATCTACGTTCAGCCGATGTTAAATGTAGTCGGGATCTACCCCTGGCACTTCGTAGGGGTCCCAAGCGAATACGTCTATGTTGCTTGTGAGGAAATTTATAAGTTCAGTTCAGTCAGCCGAGCTCAGTTTTTGACCGATCTTAAAATACTTTTCTAGATCAAAAGAAAAGGTCATTATTTCTAATGCCTCGCAGGGTGCATATGTTTCGTAGCAATTCTCTGTGCAGGAATCCCCCATGTTCTCTAATTGTTATAAGCCCTTGGAGCATTCCGCCTCCATTTTCCCTTTCTGTTTTGCCCCTGCGGGATTTTGTTTGATGGCGGCCATGATGCATTGCTTGGAAGCAACTTAATCGCCTTTAATCTCCATTATGCCAAAGTCAGTTGGAAAACGAAGTTTCTGATGGAGAGAGGAAGGCACGGCCTTCAATTTGTGCAACCATCTTCTGCCCATGATTGCTGTATAGGGGGATGACACGTCCACTACCAAGAATTTAGTGTCTAAACTAATTGGTCCCGTGTGAATAGCCATTGTGATTCGGCCCATTGGTCAAATGCTTTCCCCCAAGAATCCTACCAATGGAGCGTTATAGGGTTGGAGATCGGATTGTTTGAGACTGAGTCCATGAAACAAGTCAGGGTACATTATTTCAGAATAGCTGCCTTGGTCTATCACTACTCGGGAAATCAGTTCTCGGTTTCTTAGATACAACCGATCCTTCAGCCACCTAAAAGACTTCCCGAAGGTGTTAAGCTTTTTTCAAATCGGACCTCAGTCGATCGTATGATTGCCCACTTGGTCGAGATGTGTGGATCATCTCTATAACCCTGGCCGCAGGCTTGGTGTTGTGGGCGACTGTTGGCCCTTCATGGTAATGCTGTTTTTGGCCATCTCCTAGGTAGTGACGCAAGTGTTCTGCCTTGGCTAGTTCTTCCAAATGTTGCTTCAACGAGTAACATCTCTCGATCATGTGACTTTTATCTCTATGATAGGAACAGTATTTGTTGGGGGCTCTCTTCGATGGATCTCCACCCAAGGGGGTTGGCCATACGAAAAATGATTCGTTTTTTATTTCTGCCATGATACGATAGATCGGCTCATTAAAAACCATATATACTCCGCTCACCTCCCTTGGTCGGGGAAAACGGATAAGATTCTTCGATGGTAGTTCGGCTCTTCTTGGTTCCATATTGGCGAGCTTTCTTGGAGCTTGGCCTTGAGTAGATACTGCTCTTGTTCTTGCTCGGTCATCTTCCACCCCTACGAACTGTTCAATCCGAGACATGAGATCTCTCATACTTTTAGCTGGTCTTCTAGAGAGATTATGTCTTAGTTCGGATTTTGGGTCTAAACCCAACTTAAAGGTTTTGATGGCTATCTTTTCTGTACAACCGTCCACCTCGTTGTATACTTCCCAGTATCTTGAAGAGTAACTCTTCAGTGATTCTGAGTCTTTCATCCTTATAGATAATAGGGAGTCGAACTCCTTCGGCTTCCTGCTGTCGGTTATGAAACAGGAGACAAATGCCTCAGCTAATTCGTACCATTAATGAATCGAGGAATGTTGTAGGCGGTTGAACCATCTAAGGGACATCGGTCCCAAACTTGAGGGGAACATTCGACACATCAGAGCGTCATTCCCAAGGTGGAGAGCCATGCTTTGTCTAAAATGGCTGATATGTCCGATGGGATCAGCCCTGCCGTCGCACATTACGTAGTTCGGGGGGTAGAACTTTCCTAGCAGGTGTGTTCTCTCTATCTCTTTAGAAAAAAGAGAGTGTGATATTTGGTGAAGGGTTTTCCATACTGTTTCCTAACCCTTTCTTTCTTTGTATGGCTATCTTGTCATCGAGGGGGATTCGGACCAATTTCCCCTAGACCCCCTGCCTAACCTCCTTCCTCCTTTCTTTCTTCCGTCCGAACTTTCCTCTTCTTCAGTAACTTCGACCGATGTGCTTGAACTATCTGATGATATGGCTTGGGCAGGCTTACTTCTAGTCTTCTGCCTACTGGAGTGTTCTGACCTTTTGGTGTCCTTTTTCTTTAACCTCCTTTTCAGCTCGAAGACTTGTTGTTTTAATGCCTCTACTATATCCATGTTCCTCTTGTGTCCAGTTTGGTCACTGGATGACGTACTATTCTTTGGTTCCACCATTCTGGTCTCTCGGTCCACTTTGGACCATTTGTGATATCGGTGTGATGGCTCTGGTTTTCGTTCATGTCTGACTTCTGACCTAACTATCAGCTTTCGTAATGCCTTTTCTGAGGGCAACCCCTCGGGCCATCGATTATCATTGTTAGAAGATAGGTCGGTCTCCATAACATGATGTTTACCTTTTAGGATCACTATTGGGTTCTTTCCGTGTCCAGAGTACACTGTTATCTTCTCCACTTGACTAGTCATTTTTCTTGGAATTTTTTATCTTTTGAAAAGAACTTCCTACAGACAGCGCCAATTGTAGTGGGTCATTTTTTATACTACAATTAATTTCTTAAAGTATAAAGAAGTGTTTTTTGTCAGACTTTCCAGAAAAAAGATCCCCTTTATTAATGATTGATTTTGGCTTTATGTCACATCATGCCTTATATTCCATATCCTTCTTTTCGATGTGGGATAGTTCTTCCCAATATAATTAAATACAATTTTCCGTTTTACATTCACTATTTCTTAAGAGGCCGGGCCAATTGTTCATATGGAGTTGGGATGAAACTTGCTAATCTCTTTCTTTACTTAGACCGAATTTTCCATGGGTCTGATCTATTCTTAACCTTTGTTGCTTCTACTTTATCTCATTATGGGCTCTTAAAGCTAAGCCCGTTTTCCGTTAGAAGGTGGGCTGAGCCCAACGAAACTTTCTTATTTTGTACATATGCGGGCCGAGCCAGGTTATTTGGGGGCTTATGCTTCTTTCCCATTTCCACCACCTCCAAAAGGATTCATTTATCATCCATAAAACTCTTCCACCTTGCGAGTATGAGTGTATTGGCTTGATTTGGAAAACCACAAACGCCACCGTCTAAAACCTTCAAGAGGCCTTGAAGTGGTCATTGGAGGATCTTGTGGTTACCGATCCTGACTTGCATTGCCAGAGAACCTATTGGGAAGACAAGAGCCTGGTGTGGCTAGTAGTAGAAGGAGTTAGGAGCTTGCGTGTAAGGACATTACTAGATCAGAGGTTTTGTAAGTTAGTTTTGTATCACAACTTATTTCATATAGTGTATTTGGCGCTGGGCTTGGCCAGAGAGTTTTTCTCGTTATGGTTTATTTTCATGAATAAATTCATGTGAAAGTGTGTCTGGGTATTTGTGTTGGTTGTGTGCCTTGATATTTACAAAATCATAGCCACACAATGAATATTGAAACGAACTATTTAACGAACTTGGCTCATAAATTAATTTGCTAAATTAAAGTTGGTCAAGTTGCTGTTTCTATTCGCATAGTGGCAGTTATTCCATAATAATCGTTTTGTTATTGGCATTTCAGAGTTTAACTAAAACTCTACTATCTATTAATCCACTTCTGCCAAAATAATTTTATCAATTAATGTTACTGTTGATGCGAGTTTAACTAAAACTTGATTATCCACTTCTGCCTACCTAATCCATTTCTTCCATACGAGAACTAAATATTACTAACACTAGAACTCTATTATATATTGATAGAAATTTTCATGGTATCGCATTATTTGGTGTCTTATTCTCAATTTCTAGCATTAGTGTTGAAGCAGTGTAAGAAATCAAAAGGTGAAACAAGTTTTGTGGAGGTATTCCTTGGAAATCTAAGATTCTTCTTTTGGGTTTTAATTTTTTCTTATGAGGAAATTTCAATTAGTTGGATATAATTTTTTTTTTTCTATAAATGTTATATTTTTTTGATTTCCTGTGCATCGCATGTGTTTAGGACTAGAAATATATTAAAATGAAAGCATAATGAAGAATCCAAACTAGATTCTAATAGCATTCCAATTTTGTGTAAAGTGTCCTTCCATTGCACTCTAATTTGATGCTAAATGTCTTTAGATTTTAAATGTACTTCAATTTTGTGCCAAGTGTCATTTGATCTCTAATTTCTTGTCAAGTGTCTTTGCATGTAACCAAAAATCTATAGGCACAACAAAATCTCTAAACATGCTATAGTGACTTGTTGTGAGTTTGTGGTGGGCAAAATGTAATATCATATTTTATTTTATTTTAAGTTGTGCTCCATCTCCTTTTGTTATGAAAATATATATTGTGGAATTTGTTGTGTCCGTAGAACTCAACATATAAATTCATGTATCTAAACTTAAAAACCATTAAAAAAAAAAAACTAAATTAGTATATATTATGCATCTATATATCTAACACTTTGAATGTGTATAAAGCTTCTAACCTATTTAGAACTTCTTTAAGTCCGTTTAAAACAAGTTTTAGCCTATTCTATTTAAATCCCTTCTAAAACCACTTCTAGTCCATTTAAAACTAATCCAAAAAAATTTTCTTCAAAAAATAATTATTAGTTCGAATATAAGTTCTAAATATTTTTTTTAGAGACAATTACAACAACTTTCCTTGAAATTTTGCGAAATGATAGTATCTCTGTCCTATTTTAAAAAATGACACTCAACCCCTTTACATTTGTTTAAAAATGACAATTTGCCCCTCATTTTCTAAAAGGTAGAGTTCATATTAAAGATAAAAAGTTCCTTTGAGGGAGAGGAGTATCAATCTTTAAATAGGACCCTGCATTGTCATTTCATAAAACCTCGAGGGTTATTCTAATTTGTCCAAAATTTTGTCATTTTCTATAAAATAGAATGTTTATTTTCAATATTTTTTTATTATAACTTAATTTCCATAACTTATTTGAAAAATATAAATATAAAATAAATTTATTGAATCATAATAACAAAAATTACGTTAATTTTAATATACATACAATTATGTAATGCACGAATTTACAAGTTAATATAGATCATAGAAGTCATGAATCCTTATAAAAGTGAATCCTTATCTCACTTTCACAATTATGTAACTCCAACAAAATATGACCAACGTTATACGGTAGGTCTAGTGCACATCTAAAAATTGACATAACAAATTAAAGCCCCCGTTCTGTCAAAAAATTTAAAACCTCATACCAAACTAGGACCACCTGAAACAATCAAATTATTACATACGCATATTTTCTTGAAAAATTACACCATATCATGTTAAATCATGTGATAAATTTTCAGGCACTGTCACACTACCATACTGCTAACCTAGCATTTGAATACTTGCATGATGACTTTATGAGTAAATGATTGAATGGAACTTACTGATAAGATAGAAGTAAGTATATTGTCCACTTTTCTCATAAAAGCTTATTGTCCACTTTTAGTGTGTGGACGTGCTATCATACCATGTGATCCAAGATCTTCATTCTACAAATGTGATTGGACGACGTGAAAGACTAAGATTTCTTATTCATAACATTTCACGACCCTCACGCAAAAAATCCCTCTAATTTCTCCAAATTTTGACTAAAGGCACAAAAATTGTTACCAAAATTACACTTGGTGTAAGACAAAGACCTATGATTCGTGGTTAATAATTTAGATTTATCGCACCAACGATACAATATAAAAACTCTTGTGTTTAGTGTAATAGCTATGCTTCTGAATACCACATCATGGGCAACTACCACTGGATTAAGGAATGTGAACTGAAGGGAATGTTTATCAGCCTTTCCCAAGTCAGGAAAGACAATCTTCCACTCTTCCAATTGTATGACAACCGGCTCAATCCCAACCCCAAATGGACGACCTACTACGCATGATTACTTATCCCATCTACTTGTGACTCATCCCTTATCCCTTACGGGATGATAGCAAGACAGCTCACAAAGTCGAATCCTCACCTTTGACAGGTGTTCTCCACGAATCTAAGGGGTTAAGGCCTCGCAACCTCACCCAGCATTACACTCCAAAGGTGCAACGGCCTTCCAGATCTAAGGGCTACTAAATCACCACGTGTCCCCAAATCCAAGGGAGTCTGGAAGGCCACGTGCTATGACCAGAAGGCATAAAATGCCATTATCTCTCCTAATCTCAGATATGAACAGTACTTTTCCAATACAGAATTACTCTCTCAAGGTTTTTTTGGGAACTTACACTGACAAAGGCATCGGAGCCTCCTAGGCTGGCCCCAAACCGATGCCAACTCCAATCACTCTCTTACCTTTTGCAGGTCTTCCATTTCTCAGCTCGACTGACTGCAATCCATTGATTTTCCAGCATCATCAGTTGGCGCCGTCTGTGGGATACAGGCTACGTTCATCAGAGGACGAGTGTGTGAAACTTAGGGCAGAACTTGAAGAGGCCAAGGCTTAGAGCCTCGACTACAAAAAGACTGCAGAAGGCCTTACTGCTGAAAGGGGGAGTCTGAGGAGCCAAGTGAAGCAGCTGGAAACTAATCTTAAAAAGAGGGACGACCGTCTTTCAGTCTTGGAGTCGGAACGTGATGAGTTGTTGCATAAAGCTGAGGCTCTTCAAGGAGAGATCTCAAATGCGAAGGAGACGGCCATTCTGGAGTTCAAGGCTTCCGAGGATTTTCAAGATGACACCCATCGTTACTATGTTGCAGGTTTTGAGCACTTTAGGAAGAGAGCTACTCTTGCCTTTGGAGGTGCTCACGATTGGTCAGAGGTGAAAATTTTTGATGAAGAGGAGACCACAGCTGTGGAGGAAGACAGTGAAGAAGAGGAGGAAGAGGATGACGTCTAGTCAAAAGAGCGTGTGGCCACTCCACCTGACGTCCCTTCCATTCCTCCAAGTGGTGATCAAGGAGGTGACTTGATGGCTGGTCCCATGGATGGCCAGATCGCTTCGGTGGACGACCAGGCTACCCCTCCACTAGTTGGCGATGAGGCACCATAGCCTTTATTTTCTCGTACTTTAGTTTAAGCACTTCCGTTTTTGTAGATGCATCTTGTTTCCAAACGTTGCTATGTTTGCCCTTGGGTCTAGCAAGGGTTTTCCTTTGGACGGACAATGTTGTTCTGACTGGGGTCATGTTTACTCCTTGTAGAAGGGGTGTGACCCATACTTTTGTGGACAACAATCTCTTGACTAGGATCATGTTTACTCCTTGTGGAAGGGGTGTGACCCATGCTATTGTAGACAACAATTTCTTGACTAGGGTCATGTTTACTCCTTGTGGAAGGGGTATGACCCGTGCTTTTAATCAAGTTATGTCTGTAGGCTAGTCATCTTTGTTGTTCTTTCTTGAATTGTCATTTTGCCCCCTACTCATACCAAACAAAATGTTGTCTTTTACTTTGTGAGAGTATTGACCGCGTTCAGAAGAGGGGCATCTATTTTCAATGACCTTCTGCTGGAGAATGCACCACGCGAGCGTAACTTGATAGTTTTATAGGGGATTCATGCTTGACAATCTTCTTCCGTAGGTGCGCCCCATGGGTGTCTGACTTGATAATATTTAGAAGAGCGTTCTTGACAATCTTCCGTTGTGGACACACCTCGTAGGTGTCTAATTTTTGCTGATATGTAGAAGAGCAGTGTACTTGACGGTCTTCTGTTGTGGATGCACCTCATGGGTGTCTAATTTTTGCTGATATGTAGAAGAGCGGTGTACTTGACAGTCTTCTGTTGTGGATGCACCTCGTGGATGTCTAATTTTTGCTGATATGTAGAAGAGGAGCGTTCTTAACGATCTTCTTCTGTAGATGCACCTTGTGGGTGTCTAACTCTGAGAGACGCTTGTTCAGCTAATAATTGATAATATTTGAATGACAGCAAGCATATTTAGACAATCATTTAGATAAAGACAGTCTTCCGTTCATGAGTAAAGGATATTGTTTGAATATTATGAACTTCTTTAACATAAAAAAGGTAGCTAGGGGTGTGTACCTCAAGGGTAGTACTTCTTGAGGTGCTCAGCGTTCCATGGGTGAGGAAGCTTCCTTCCATGACGGTCTTCCAGATGATAAGTGCCCCTCCTGTAATATTGGATGACCTTGTAAGGACCTTCCCAGTTGGGACCCAGCTTGTCCTGTAACGGGTCTTTAGTTGCTTGGGTGACCTTTCTCAGGACCCAGTCACCAACTTCAAAACGTCGAAGCTTCACCTTGGTGTTGTAATACCTAGCCATCTTCCCTTGGTAGAGCGCAATTCTTTGTGCTGCTTTTTCCCTTGTTTCATTCAGAAGATCGAGGTTCAGTCGAAGCTACCCCTCATTTTCTTATTCTTTGTGGAAGGTCATCCTTAAGGTGGTGAGTCCTATTTCTACGGGAATAACAGCTTCTGTGCCAAAGGTTAGCTTGAAGGGAGTTTCCTTTGTTGGTGTTCTAACAGTGGTTTTGTATGCCAACAACACACTCGGAAGCTCTTCCACCCACATACTCTTTGCCCCCTCTAGCCAGGTCTTAATTTGTTTGAGTAAGATCTGGTTTGTAACTTCAACTTGACCGTTGGCCCTAGGGGTGTCTAAGGGACGAGTAGTGGTTTTTTATGTTCAACTGACTACATAACTCTCTGAAGGGTCCGTTGTCAAATTGCTTCCCATTGTCAGAAATCAAGACCCTTGGGATCCCAAACCGACAAATGACGTCCTACCAGACAAAATTTTTAACATTCTTTTCGGTGATTGTGGCCAAGGGTTCTGCTTCCACCCATTTTGTAAAGTAGTTGATTGCGACCACCAAAAATTTCGCTTGTTTAGTTCCGATTGGGAATGGGCCCATGATATCCAGTCCCCACTATACGAAGGGCCAAGGCAAAGTTATGGGTGTAAGCTCTTCTGGCGGTACCCTTGGTACATTAGCGAAGCATTGACATTTGTCGTAGGACTTCACATACTGGGTGGCGTCGTTTAGAAGGGACGGCAAATAATAGCCTGCTCTTATGAGTTTGTGCGCCAAAGCCCTTGCCCCTGAATGGTTTCCACAAATTCCTTCATGGACTTCCCTGATGACATAATTCGCTTCTTCCGACGTCAAACATCTGAGGAGTGGTCGTGAAAAACCCATCTTGTAGAGGGTGCCCCCCAGTAACTGGAAGTGAGAAGCTCGTATTCTGAGTTTACGTGCTTCCGTCTTATCTGTGGGCAATTTCCCTTCTCTAAAATAGTGGATTATGGGCGACATCCACGAGTCGTTGTCCATGATCGAGTTCACAGTTTCTTCCTTAGTTGACGGCATTCCTTAGACTTCGAGGAAGCCATTGATCTCTTCTCCTGATGATGCCAACCTAGCTAGTCGGTCGGCGTCGATATTTCCTTCCCTTGGAATGCGAAGGAACTCTACCTTCTTAAAGTGTGAGAGCAAAGTCTGGACGACTGTCAGATATTTTTTCATCCTATCTTCCCTGGCTTCGTATTCTCCTTTGACTTGCCCTATGATTAACTGGGAGTCGCTTTTGACGGTGAGGTTCTTGATCCTTATATTTTTTGATAATTTCAGTCCCGCTAGAAGGGCTTCATACTCCGCTTCATTGTTTGTAGCACGAAAGCGTAGTTGGATGGCATACTCAAGCTTATCATTCTCGGGGGAGACAAGGATGATTCCGGCTCCACCCATATCCTTAGTGGATGATCCGTCAATGCTTTCCGTCCAGACCTCGTCCTGCTCTAATTCATCCTCTTCTTTCCACAGAGGTGTGAATTCTGCTATGAAGTTAGCTAGGGCTTGGGCCTTTATTGCCGTGCGTGGCCGGTAGTCGATATCAAATTCGCTCATCTCTATGGACCATTGCACCAGCCTTCCAACTACATTCGGCTTATTCATGGCCTTCCTGAGGGGGTAGTCGGTCAACACTATTATCGAGTGGGCTTGGAAGTAAGGCTTGAGTTTCCTTGACGCGATTAACAAGGCGAAAGCCAATTTTTCCATGTTGGAGTACCTTTCTTCGGCTCACCTTAAGGCCCTACTGGTGTAGTACACGAGCTTTTGAATACGTTTTTCATCGCGGATCAGCGCCGAACTAACTGCGGAAGTAGATACAGCCAAGTACAGATACAATTCTTCGCCCATTTGTGAAAGGCTGAGTAATGGTGGGGAAGATAAGTAGGCCTTCAATTCCTCAAAAGCTCATTGGCATTCTTCCATCCACTGGAAGGCCTTCCTGAGGGCTTTAAAGAAGGGGAGGCACTTGTTTGTGGATCTGGAAACAAACCTATTCAGAGCGGCTGCCTTTCCTGTCAGGTTCTGAACCTTTTTTACGGTCTTTGGAGAGCTCATCTCCAAAATGGCCTTGATTTTGTCCAGGTTAGCCTCTATCCTGCGTTAAGACACCATGAAGCAGAGAAATTTACAGGAGGAAAAACTGAAGGCACACTTTCCAGGGTTCAGTTTCATGTTGTAACCTCTCAGTGCTCGGAAGGTCTCATTCAAATCAGCAAGGTGGTCTTCATTCTCCTTGCTCTTTACTAACATGTCGTCCACGTATACTTCCATGTTCCTCCCTATCTGGTCATGGAACATCTTGTTCACTAGTCTCTGGTAGGTGGCCCCAGCGTTTTTAAGACCAAAAGGCATTGCCTTGTAGCAGAAAAGGCCCCTACTTATGATGAAGGCCGACTTCTCTTGGTCTTCTTCTTCCATTTGGATTTGGTTATAGCCAGAAAAGGCGTCCATAAAGCTAAGTAGCTTGTGTCTAGCATTGGAGTCTACTAGTCGGTCGATTCTTGGAAGGGGATAACTGTCCTTGGTACAAGTCTTGTTTAAATCCGTGAAGTCAACACACATCCGCCATTTTCTAGTGGACTTTTTTGCCATTACCACGTTGGCCAGCCATTCAGGGTAGTAAACCTCCCTTAAGAAGCCTATCGTCAACAACTTGTCTACCTCTTCCATTACAGCCGCGTTCCTTTCAAAGGCGAAGACCCGTCTCTTCTGCTTGACGGGGTGTATGGATGGGTTGACATTTAGCTTATGGACTATCACTTCAATGCTAATGTATAGCATGTCTTCATGGCTCCACGCGAAAACATTCGCATTTTCTCTCAAGAATTGCACTATCGAATCTCGTATTCCTTTTGGCATTGAGGTCTCTATCCTGGTCGTCTTCTTTTCGTCGCCTTCCACCAGTATGACCTCTTCCAGTTCTTCAGTCGGTTCGGCAATATTTCGCCGTTCTTCCACGATCAAGGTTTGGTGGGCTTGCTCTGTGCTTACAGAAGTTAAATAACATTCCCTTGCCATTGCTTGGTCTCCCCTCATTTCCCTTATCCCATTCTCTGTTGGAAAACAAACTAGGAGGTGGTATGTTGAAGTGACAGCCCGTAGGCGATTTAGAGTAGGGTGTCCGATTATCACATTATAGGCTGAAGGGCAATCCACCACTAAGAAGTCCACCTTTTTGGTTGCTTGTTTTGGGTAGGTACCTGCTGTGATTTGAAGGGAAATCACTCCAAGTGGGTAAACACTGGTTCTTGCAAAACCAACCAACGGGGTTTCGATGGGTCGTAATTGATCTTTGCTGATTTTCATTTGTTGGAAGGCCATCAAATATATGATATCCGCAGAGCTACCATTATCGATCAAGACACGCCTTGTGGAATAGCCGACAATCTCTAGGGAGACGACCAATGCATCGTCGTGAGGGTGGAAGACTTTGCGAGCATCTTCCTCTGTGAAGGTAATGGGAAGGTTTTCCAACCTAGGAATCTTGTCGGTCTTCTGAGTTACCAACACGTTGTGTATTTGGCAAGCATAGGCTTTTTGTGAGGAACGAGAGGTTCCTCCTACTGCCATTCCACCGGTTATCATGTGAATTTCCCCTAGTAGGGGTCTGGGATGTGCTTCTACTGGAGGTCTTTGGTGACGGGCCACTTGGGGACGACCGTCTCTTTGATCCTTTCAACAAATCTCTGCAATTTTCCTTGTTTAATCAGCTCTCTGATCTGTCTCTTCAGGTCGTAACAATCTTCTGTGTTATGGCCATGATCCCTATGGAAACGGCAGTACTTGTCTCTTAACCTTTTATCGGGGTTCGTCGTCAGCTTCCCTGGCCACTTCAAAGCTGGGTCGTCTCTAATTTGCATAAATATGTTATCTACAGGAGCATTCAGAGGAGTAAAGTGGTTGAATCTCTCATTAGGTCCCCTTCCACTTCAATCCTCATGCCTCCTACCCCGGTTTTTCTGCATTTTGGGTTTTGACTCGTGGGACTCTGGTTAACGGTCGACATATTTAGATTTTCTTTTCTTTCCTAAAGCTTGGTCCCGAGCTTGAAGGGCTTTCTCCCCATTCATATATCATTAAGCCTCATACATCATTTCTGTCATAGAGTTTGGGGGATCTTTATAAACCGAGAACAGAAAATCTCCTGACTGGAGGCCAGAAATGAAAGCTGTCAATACCACTTTATCGTGTGCCCCGTCAACCAACAATGGTTCTTTATTGAACCTGACGAGATAAGATCTTAAGGTTTCATCCTCCTTTTGTTTGACATTTAGAAGGTGTGTGGTAGGCCGTCCATACCGTTGTCCACCAATAAAATGGTTTAAAAATGAACGGCTAAGTTGAGCGAAGAATCCCACCGAGCCGGACGTCAACTTTTTAAACCATATTCTAGTGGATCCCATGAGGGTGGTTGGGAAGGCACGGCACATGATCTCATCCGGGACCCCTTGAAGGCACATCATAGTCTTGAAGGACTCCAGGTGGTCAAGGAGGTCTTTTGATCCGTTAAAGTTTTCAAAAGAAGGCATTCGAAATTTGCATGGGAGAGGAAAGGAAGTTACCGCTTCTGTGAAGGGAGAGTCCGTTCTATGGACAAGGTCGTCCAGATTTTTAGCCACCCGTCCTTTAAACTCGTTCTTCATTTCCCACATTTGTGCCCTCAATCACCTTTATTTCTTGTTCCCACTTACTCGTCGATTCTTCAATGGTCATTCTCGTGTTTTCGCCCTTCGTTTCATCTTCTTGCTCTTGCCGCTGCTCTTGTCGGCGTTCTTGTCGAGACTCAGCATCGCCTCCCTCCTTGCTCTTTCCCTTTTCGTTTTCTTTCTCCCACTCAGTTTTGCACCGTAGGAGTTTTTGGTTGAGGACCTGGTTCTTCTAGGCGAGCCCTTGAAGGTTGGCCGTGAGATCTCGCACTTACTTCTCCATCGCAGCCACTTCTGGAGATTGGCTACTGGAGGGGAGCAAATGTGCATTGACTTCCATTGATCGCGTTCTGACCATACAATCCTTTCGTAAAGGTGCGGTGAAAGGCAAAATGCACGTTTCCCACAGACAGCACCAACTAATGATGTTGGAAAATCAGTGGACTGTAGTCAGTCAAGCCGAGGAATGGAAGACCTGCAAAAGGTAAGAGAGTGATCGGAGTTGGCACCGGTTTGGGGCCGGCCTAGGAGGCTCCGATACCTTTGTCAGTGTAAATTCCCAGAAAAACCTTGAGAGAGTAATTCTGTATTTGAAAAGTACTGTTCATACCTGAGATTAGGAGAGATAATGGCATTTTATGCCTTTTGGTCATAGCACGTGGCCTTCTAGACTCCCTTGGATTTGGGGACACGTGGTGATTCAGTAGCCCTTAGATCTGGAAGGCCGTTGCACCTTTGGAGTGTAGTGCTGGGTGAGGTTGTGAGGCCTTAACCCCCTAGATTCGTGGAGAACTCCTGTCAAAGGTGAGGATTCGACTTTGTGAGCTGTCTTGCTATCATCCCGTAAGAGATAAGGGATGAGTCACAGGTAGATGGGATAAGTAATCATGCGTAGGTAGATCGTCCATTTGGGGTTGGGATTAAGCCGGTAATCATACATTTGGAAGAGTGGAAGATCGTCTTTCCTGACTTGGGAAAGGCTGATAAACATTCCCTTCAGTTGCCCCCCCTATTCTGTGGTCGTCCGCGTAGACGACGTTCGGAATATAAAGAGTCAGGGTCATAGAGGTAATTTTGCTTACTCTTCGCATTGAGTGTCGTGGCAATAATGGGATGGGATGATTTCCAATACCTAGGACACGCGTCGGCCTAGGGATGGATGCACGTTCCAAGGCTCAACTGTCCCATTAATCCTCAGAGAAAATCCATTTATTTTGTCTCTTTCCCTCTTTCTTTCAAAAGCTCGGACCTTTCTTTCTCTTTCTCTCTTTCTTGCCTATCGGGGACTTTGCCATTTCGCAGGGGCTTTACTCCAGCGACCATTTTCGAGGGCTTTTACTCCGGCGACCTCTTTTTCACCGGTAAGTCATTTCCTTTCCCCTTCATTTTCTCTTTCTTTGCATTTTGGCCGTTCTTCGAGTAGCCGGGGAGTAAAAAGGGGTTCCCTTTATTTTCTTTTTTGTCATTCCGGTAGGTTTTTTGCGGCGAGGTTGGCTTGGCATTGTCTTTAGGGACTTCATTTTGAGTCCATATCGCTTCAAGTGGGGATGACTCCTCGGAGTCATCGTCTTCCGGTGAGAGGGATTCACTTGTGGTGATATCCGGATCTGAGGATTCCGGTAGCCAAGGACGGTTTTCCAGGACCACGGGGTCGTCCACACCGGCCTCATCGTCTCGAGAGCCCAACTTGCCTATTTTAGGTCGTGACCCAGCTAAGCCCTTCATAGCCGAGGGGGTATCCTCTAAACTAGTCGAGAAAGACATTGGGAGGTTGAGAAAAAGGTACCAAATCTTCGAGAACATAGTACTCAGGTTGCCGGAAAATGGCGAGTGGGCATGCTCGTCCAATGGGGAGGATGTTATTCTCTACGAGGAGATTTTGGTGGCCGGTCTGAGACTGCCGTTTAGACCTTTTGAGAGGAGGCTACTTAACCATCTCGGGTTAGCCCTCAGTCAATTAAATCCGAATGCCTGGCGGTTGGTGATTGGTCTTCAAGTTCTTTGAAAGATAGTCAACGAGGGGAAACATGAGTTGACTGTCGACGAATTTCTTTTTCTTTACAAATTAACATATATGCCAGCTTCGCCTGGGATCTGGGGTTTTACCTATCGTAGGGGCTCTCTGAGACTTATCTCGGACCTTCCCAATTCTAACCGGAGTTGAAAGCTAAAATTTTTCTTTCTGTGTGGGGACAATTGGGAGTTTTCCCCAGAGGAGGCAATAGTCGAGGACCCTTGTGGCCTTCGCTGGTCTTAAGGAGTTCCCCCTGTCAATGGTGCAATTTTGGAACATCTGTCCTGCAGCCTGGACAATGACGCACATGTCAAGAAAGAAAATGTCCTCAAAAATCAAGAAAAGAGGGGAAATGAAGTTGACCTTCAAAGAATCCTGAATTAACATATGAAGAAGATCCATTTTGTCAATCAGATCGTAAACCTCCAAGTCAACCTTTTCATATGCCTCATTCACCTTCTTCATCGCCCTAGACGTGCCATTGTAAATGGTGGGATTAATTTCCCTAGACGCCAACTCCTTCCTTTTTGATACACTCGGAGAAGGGGGAATTTCGTGGTACACGTGGACCTTCAAGGACGCCTTACCTTTGGCAAGAGGAAGGGGCTTATTCTGACGACCTTCCTTGGTCACATCACCTTCCTTTTTTGAGCTGGTGCCCTTTTCCATGACCACCTTCTTCCCTGACTTTGGTTTCTTGGAAAAAAGTGCACCTGTGTCAAGAAGATCTTCCAAGTTCTGAGCCACCTCCCTCAAACGTTTGCGTTCCGCTCTGGTCGTCATCCCTACAACATAAAAGGGCGTCAAGCAAGAGCCATATGAAAACGATCTGAAAGAGGTAGTAGAAGCGAGTCACTTACTTCGTTGGTAGGATCGAATCACCTTCTTAACTTCTAGACTGGGCTCAAGACCAAGGGACCACTGTGCCAAACTCGACGGGGAGAGAAGGTCAACCAATCTGACCAGTCTTTCCCTTTGGTAATTTATAACTCTTGAGAGATGCTCCTTCAACTGGTCAGATAAGGAAGGGCAGAGAAAAACTACAAAAGAAAACATTCGTAAGGTGAAATTCTGGAAGACCATCAACAAAAAGAATTCATATGTGTAATGCTTGAAATGCCAAAATTGCACCATTGACAGGGGGAACTCCCTAAGACCGGCAAAGGCCACAAGGGTCCTCGACTATTGCCTCTTCTGGGGAAAACTCCCAATTGTCCCCACACAGGAAGAAAAATTTTGACTTTCAACTCTGGTTAGAATTGGGAAGGTCCGAGATAAGTCTCGGAGAGCCCCTATGACAGGTAAAACCCCAGATCCCTGGCGAAGCTGGCATATATGTTAATTTGTAAAGAAAAAAAAATTCGTCGACAGTCAACTCATGTTCCCCCTCGCTGACTATCTTCCAAAGAACTTGAAGACCAATCACCAACCGCCAGGCATTCGGATTTAATTGACTGGGGGCTAACCCGAGATGGTTAAGTAGTCTCCTCTCAAAAGGTCTAAACGGCAATCTCAGACCGGCCACCAAATCTCCTCGTAGAGAACAACATCCTCCCCATTGGACAAGCACGCCCACTCGCTATTTTCCGGCAACCTGAGTACTATGTTCTTGGAGATTTGGTACCTTTTTCTCAACCTCCCAATGTCTTTCTCTACTAGTTTAGAGGATACCCCCTCGACTATGAAAGGCCTAGCTGGGTCACGACCTAGAATAGGTAAGCTGAGCTCTCGAGGACGATGAGGCCGGTGTGAACGACCCCGTGGTCCTGGAAGACCGTCCCTGGCTACCGAAATCCTCAGATCCGAATATAACCACAAGTGAATCCCTCTCACCGGAAGACGATGACTCTGAGGAGTCATCCCCACTTGAAGCCATATGGACTCAAAATGAAGTCCCTAAAGACAATGCCAAACCCAACCTCGCCGCAAAGAACCTACCAGAATGACAAAAAGGAAAATAAAGGGAACCCCTTTTTACTCCCCGGCTACTCGAAGAATGGCCAAAATGCAAAGAAAGAGAAAATGAAGGGGAAAGGAAATGACTTACCGGTGAAAAAGAGGCCGCCGGAGTAAAAGCCCTCGAAAATGGTCGCCGGAGTAAAGCCCCTACGAAATGGCAAAGTCCCCAATAGGCAAGAAAGAGAGAAAGAGCAAGAAAGATCCGAGCTTTTGAAAGAAAGAGGGAAAGAGACGAAATAAATGGATTTTCTCTGAGGATTAATAGGACGGTTGAGCCTTGGAACGTGCATCCATCCCCAGGCCGACGCGTGTCCCAGGTATCGGAAACCGTCCCATCCCATTATTACCACGACACTCAATGTGAAGAGTAAGCAAAATTACCTCTACGACCCTGACTCTTTATATTCCGAAGGCCGTCTACGCGGACGACCACAGAATAGAGGGGGCAACTGAAGGGAATGTTTATTAGCCTTTCCCAAGTCAGGAAAGACGATCTTCCACTCTTCCAAATGTATGACGACCGGCTCAATCCCAACCCCAAATGGACGACCTACTACGCATGATTACTTATTCCATCTACCTGTGACTCATCCCTTATCCCTTATGGGATGATAGCAAGACAGCTCACAAAGTCGAATCCTCACCTTTGACAGGTGTTTTCCATGAATCTAGGGGGTTAAGGCCTCGCAACCTCACCCAGCACTACTCTCCAAAGGTGCAACGGCCTTCCAGATCTAAGGGCTACTGAATCACCACGTGTCCCTAAATCCAAGGGAGTTTGGAAGGCCACGTGCTATGACTAGAAGGCATAAAATGCCATTATCTCTCCTAATCTTAGGTATGAACAGTACTTTTCCAATACAAAATTACTCTCTCAAGGTTTTTCTGGGAACTTACACTGACAAAGGCATCGGAGCCTCCTAGGCCGGCCCCAAACCGGTGCCAACTCCGATCACTTTCTTACCTTTTGCAGGTCTTCCATTCCTCGACTCGACTGACTACAGTCCACTGATTTTCCAGCATCATCATGAGCTATGTTATCTTTCACTAGAACTATATACCGATTAGAGGTCCCATCTTCTTTATCCCCCCCCCCCCCCCCATCACTATTGAGTAGGTGTGTCTTTGTTTTATTGCGGCTTAGCCTAATCTCCTCCTCATTCAACCGTCACCTAACGCTTCTAGGCCACCATAGTGAACCATGATTGGTGCCACATAATTGACTGTTAAAAACTCTTATGAGAACCAATCAGAAATGAGAGAAGTTTATCTTTCATTGTGTACCAACTTTTTTTAAAAACAACATCAACAACAAAAATATATAGTTTCTTTTCTCTCGGTCTAGGGTTCCCTGGGTCCTCTAGTCGTCAGTAGAATCCATCTCCTTGCCCAAGTGCAAGTTTTCGTATCACCTCTGGTGTTTCCCTACCAGTAAGGCCCCTCTTTTCTTCCCATTAGACTCTGGTTATGTTATTTTGTTGGTATCTGATGGATGGAAGTCTAGTTAGGGTGATGATCACAAAACATCAATACATCGGTTTAAAGAGAGCAATTCAACAACACTTAGGACAATGAGACTTTCATCTTATATAGACTACTAGACACCCATTGGCAAAGGATATATCTGTTGACGAACAGATATATCTCTTATCAAAAGTCATAACCTATCCAAGAGATATGTCTCTCCATAAACTAATGTACCATTTTGTGAAGTTACACAATCCACCAAGTGGGGTAATTGCATACATAAGGGTGCACCATATTATGGTGTAATCACCCATCATGATCATACACTTACATCTCCTACTTGATCGCACCATAACAAATAATCTAAGATCTGATTGGCATCGAATATGGTCACCATTGTTTTGCCTCATGCCAACTTTCATCTATGCCTTTCCATAGATCGGGGCCAGTGCGTGATCCTGACTTTTGTGTACACATTTTCCTCACTTCACAATGACCGCACCTTTCCTCATATACTATTTTTGTAGTATACTCAAGATGACTTCCAATTCACTTTCTTTCAAGTGAATGACTTCGGCACACATAATCTCTCTTGTTCCCCTGTTTGGGAATACAACCCACACCAAATCGGTACAAACGACTTCAGTCGTACACACTAAAGTATGTGTCGACCTGTACTAAAATTTATGTTTTGTACTTCCTCTAAGCCAAAATTTCCCTCAAGGTTTTCCTAGAACAACTTTATAAGCAAATTTTCACTATAACAAGCTCAATTGTGTCATGGTGCATATCCAATTCGTTTTACATCTATACATCAACTGTGACCTACGTCTCTCGCTAGTGCTATCATGCAACCAACCTAACCAATTATGTCCCCTTGCAGGAGCTACTTAGCCACGTTCATCCAAGCATCCCCAGGTCCTTTCGTCATATGCAATCCAAATCTATGTAGTATTCACCTAGGCTTATAAATCCACAGAGTCTCATTCTTACAACATGCACTATGAATTCATCCAGAGTCAAACTCTTTATCAAATAATCGGCCACCATCTCAACAGAGAGAATAAATTGGACTCATATTTTCTCTCCTTTTACTTTATCTTGAATATAGTGATAATTCACATAGATGCGTTTTCCCTTAGAGCTATTTACTTCACCTTTTTATTAAAAGAGATAGCGGATTTGTTCTCACTAAACACATCACACCGATCTGTCTGGTATACCCAAAATTGTCGACAAATCTTTTAATTCAAACCATATCACTTACTGTTGTGTTGCATGATATATATTCCACCTCCATATGCTTAGCAACACAACCTTGTTTCTTACTTAACCAAGAATCAATTATTCCACCAAATAGGAATGCATGGCCACTTGTAGGACTTCCAATCATCTACGTCTCCCGCAAAATCCACGTCAGTATATCCTATTATTTCCATATCACTTGTTTTGAAACATGGTTTCATTCTCTTAGTGCCTTGGAGATATCAGAATATTCGTTCAACTACATGTCTCCCTAGATTAGATTGATATCTATTCACTAATCCTACAACATGACAAATTTCCGGCTTTGTGCCTATCATGGCATACATGAGGTTGCCCAATGTTTTGGCATATGGGACCTTTTTCCATAAATTTCATCTCTTCCTCATCTTTGGGGCACATGTTCTTACCAAGAACATTTCCTTTACAGATAGGCGTGCTCAAAACTTTTGCTCCAACCATGTGAACATTTCCTTGGGGATTTTGTGAATGAACCAGATGAGGAGGATGTAAAGTGGGGTGACAACTACCTGAGAAATAGGGTATCTATGGATTTAGCAAGCCCTTGTGTCGTAGGAGCTCTATTGGTTTGGGGGATGGCAAAATTGGATGGGTATTGTTCAAATACGAGAAGCTCCTAAAATTCTACTACTAGTGTGGTAGTGTTTCCCATGGTAAAAAGATTGTGCCTTCTGGCTTTGTAGCAAAGGAACTCTGGACCCCTCCTACCAACAATATGGCCTATGGCTTCGTGCTGCACCAAGGATACTGCCTCGTCGAGTTTCGCTGGAGGTGGATGGGCTTGATAATAGGCAACCCCTAGAGAACCCAGAAGTGGCAAGAGCAATCGTTGGAAGTGGCAAGAGCTTCCCATTATGTATGTTTTCCCTTCAAAATCCTATTTAGGTCGAGACTTATTTTTCACAATACCTTTATCGTTTTCCCTCACATATTTTGAATGATGTACTTTTCATAGCTAGAAAAAGTATGGCTTTTAGGTTGCAAGTGCCTTATATGCATAGGGGTTTGGTTAGTAAACATTATTTAGGAATAGCCCAGTAGTACAAATGAAAGCCAATTGTAAAGTTAGGCGGTCTTGGGTACCTAACACCTTCCCAAGAACTTACCTTAGCTCCAAACCTAGGCCAAGGCTAGTACCTTTGTATAAGGATATCAAAGTTGTTCATGGAAATATAAACAGATGACAACTCCTTTCTCTGCCATAACCCCCGAGGTTAACAGGGTACTCCCGATCCCATGTGTTCAAGATGAGCCCACATTAAAGATCCTGATCCCTGTCTCATGGTGGTCCATTACTTGAAGACCCCCATTGAAACCAATGTAATTGTGCTCGAGATCCGAGGGCTCACAATATGTATTATAATGATGAAATGGAAATTAAAATGTGATTTTTCAAAAACTTACGTAACTACACAAGAAAATGGGAGATAAAAGGTTGTGTTCTACAAGTTGTGGTTATGTTAAGTGAACATCCTGTCCTCGTCTTTTTTTATTTTTGATTTTATTTTTATTTATTTGCTCGAAGTGAAACTTATAAATAAAGTTTATTCCTACAAATTTTCTAGAAATCTCATTATTTATGTTAATTACATTGTTTTAATAATTTACCATGCATTTTTTGTTTAATAATAAAAGTTGAGTTTTACACGTCGTGGATGTCCTTTCTTGATATATATGTATATATGGTAATTACACTTAACCAACTTGTGGTTTGGGATGAGTTTATTTTGTTTACATGTGGTTTAAAAAGTGACACTTTATCCACTTGTGTTGGTGTTGGTTTACTTTACCTATATGTGATTTCAAAAGTGACACTTTACCCACCTATGGTTTAGAGGGGTTTACTTTACCTATCTGTGGTTTTCAAAAATGATTCTTTATCCACTTGTACTTTTCTAATATTCGGAAATTTTTATCTAACTATTGAAAACCACACATAAACAAAGTGAACCCACCACATATCACATGTGGGTAAAGTGTCACTTTTGAAATTACAGGTAAGCAAAGTAAATATACTCTAACCACAAATTGGCAAAATATCACTTTTAAACCATAGGTAGGCAAGATGAAGTATATATATATATATAATGAGACATATAATTGTCGCTATAAATAAGAACTAGAATTTCAACAGTAGTAATTAAGATTGACAATAATAGAAGTAAGTGGATCAAAATATATATATTTCGTTGTTCTCCTTATGCCATAAAGCGTATTATATTTACAATAAAATTATTAACATAGTTTAACAAAGTCTTATTATTATGATTAAGACTCGGTTACCATAAATTTTCAAGATACTTATAAGTAGTTTCATTACTTATTTGAATAAGCTATTGTTATTTTGTATTTGATAAAAGTCAGTCTTACACAATGAACATCCACCACCTAACTTAAAAGAATATTTATTTATTTTTTATATTATCTATTGTATTATTAAGTTTCAACTATACTATTAAATATAAGCAAATTTATGCTTGCTATTTGCTATTACCGGTAAAATAAAAGATATTGAATAAAACAAAACATCTGCATGGAATTAGAGGATGGTGGGCTCATGAACAGCTAGAGAGGCATGGGATCGAGTAATAAAGCATCACACGTATCTCCAAACAGCAAAAGGATCCTACACTTTGGGGTGCACTTCAAATTTGAATGAATATATATATATATATATATCAACAGCCTTATAAAAGGGCCACTATCCATGGCTTATACATGGTGGAGGACATGCCCATCATTTCTATCAGTGCTCTGAGAAACCGCTAATTAGGAAAATTTCAACCATTTACTAGTTAACAAAATGGACCTACCAATCAGGCCCCAAAAAAATGAATTTTGCTACTTCATTAATGAAAAGAAGAAGGAGAAGGGGTAGGGTTAGTGAAATATTTGAACACCCAATTGCATGAGCTACAAGAAATTAAGACAACCACTCCTAATACAACGGGGACCCATATACCAAACTTTATTGAATTGAGGGGCATCTGCATTTGTACGATTTATTATTAACACAAAATCATCCAAATTAGCCCAATCAGAATTCAGAAATTATTGCTATCAAATTTCATATTCATTGGTCATTATATGGTCAACTACTGGTCATGATGTGCCCTATTTTTATTTATTTATTTTTCAAAGTGACCGATTCACTACTACTTGCGTTTCAATTTTTAACTACTAACTAGTTATTAGTTTATCTATTTATTTATTTTTAAGATAATTAAACATGGGTTATTACTTATTAATACTCATACCAAATCCAATAATTATGACAATCATTTAGTAATTGGATAAAACTTAGGTACAGTTCCTTAGGTCAAGTATATTAGATTCTTAGTTGAATTCAAATACATTGAATTTAAATATTCTTGGAAAAGATAACATTGTTTTGTATTTCATTGGTTAATGCAACCATATATTTGAATTCAATTGGGGAACCTAATATACTTAACCTAAGTAACTGTATCTAAATTTTATGATTCAATGTGTGCTACTTCTCTCAAAAAATGAAGAAAAAAATAAAGAACGAGAAATTTGTGCTACAAATATTTGGAAGGTATTATCTCTTACAAAGGAAATAAGATAGGTTTTACATATGTGTTGCCAAGTGTTGCCAAGAACCTTATAGCTTAGTGGCATTGATTGGTCTCTTTTATAAAAAGAACCTTATATATGTGTTGGATTCATGATCGTAAACCCTAAATATATTTAAGAGGGTATTACATACAACAGTTACATAAGATAATTCTGAAGAACTTTGATCCTCTATTAAATTATTATAAAGTGGTAGAACGAGTTGTAATATGCATTTCAAGAAATGTAAGTCAAGGGTTCGACTCCCCATGACAACTCATCTCTTTGGGGCAGTCCTAGGACCATTAAGTCTGGTAATTACCTGGTACGTGTAGGACGAGGAGACTAAGATACCCATGAGATTTGTTGAGACGAAATTTCGGATACTTATGTTATATATATATATATATATATATATATATATATTCAAGGAAGTATCAATATTCTAAGAGAAAATATTATCAAAGAATTCACCTAAAATAATATCATACCTAAATGGATGCATTTATTTTATTTCATTTTAATACAGGGGAGAGAAAAGAGAAGAAAAAAAAATACATATTTAATTTTCACTTAAAGAAATATAATTAGGATAGAGTTTACCTTTACATTGATAGTCATTAATCATCACGTAGTGGGTTTGAAAAATATTCATTGAAACCGGTTTAGAAGTAAACTCTATCTAATTTAACTTAAACATAGTGTACATTTGGGAGAGCTTATTCTCATTAATTTATTGGGTTTAAAAAATAAATTGGACAAAAGTACAATTCCACTTAAAATAAATAAATCTTTTAAAAGTTGTACAAAACCAAATGCACTAAGCTTGACTCTAACTCTTATTTTAGTTAATTTAAGTTTACGCGAGGCATTGATGTCTTGTGACCCTACGAAAGGTACTTCACTGTAGAGCAGCCAGATCCAAACCAAGGTCCTAGAACAGTGACAATTTTGTGACTTCGAAGGATTTTATTTTATTTTATTTTATTCTTGGCTACTGGAGGGATTTTATCTGTTACAAATAAACACCGGCTCAGTAAAAATCTTTTTATTCTTTCTTAAACTCGTTTTGAGGAATATTTTGGGATTTGTAATAAATACCATATATAGAAAATATCTAGAAAGATAAATTAAAAAAAAAAAAAAAAATGAAACTGGAATATCCCACACTTTTTTATGCATCGAGAAAAGTATCTGAAAATCCAAAGCAAAAAGCAAAGAAATGCAACTCATATGATCCAATCACAGTGTTACTATGCCCATTACTGTACAGCCTGTAAGCGGCCATGAAATTCAGTTATTAAGCCGACATTTGAAGATAATTCCAAGCATCCCATGTGGGATTTTTCCTTTTATTCTTGTCAATCTTTGTGTCTTTCTAGTTGTTCCTACCTTGTTTTCCTTCTCAGTTTCTCTGTTTTGCCACTGAATTAGAATCTTTCCTGAGAAGATCCTAACCGAGTTTCCTTGCTATTCGGTTTCCCATCATGTGGGAATCAGAGACTGAGTCAGTTGGAGGTCGAGACTATGGGAATGGTGTTTTTAGTTCAAGCAAGCATGTGGTCAAGACTGATGGGTTTGAGCTAAGGGAAGAGTCTTGGTATGTATGAAATATGAATTAAGGACAAGTATCTTTGAAGAGATTAAAACTATAGTTAAAGTCAATGTTTTTGTATCTTAATGCTAGTAGATAAATGCTTTTAGAACAATTAGCATAGTTCAGAGCATGTAAGCTTTAGGAAAGTTATCTTTTGTTCTCTACAAATGCAAAATAGTGTCTTGGTATAGTTTAATTCATCCACGATGATGTTTACAACTATGAATTTTCCTTTATTCATGCTAGTGTTGGTGTGTTTGTTTTGTGTGAAGGTATGTTGCAACTGATATTCCAAGTGACCTTCTAGTTCAAGTTGGGGGTGTTAATTTCCACTTGCACAAGGTAGTTAATTTTCTGGCCAACCCAAATGTTTGAATTATAGTTCTTGTAGCTTCAAAATTTAGAGTTTGTTTCTAATAAATTATGTACTAATTTCATGGCTTTCTCTCTCTTTCTTCTTGTGCAAGTATCCCTTGCTTTCTAGGAGTGGAAAGATGAACAGAATCATTTATGAATCACGTGACACAGATTTGAATAAGATAGGTCTGGATGAGCTACCAGGTGGACCTGATGCTTTTGAGTTGGCAGCAAAATTCTGCTATGGAATTGCTGTTGATCTAACGGCAGCCAATATCTCTGGCCTGAGATGTGCTGCAGAGTTTCTTGAAATGACGGAAGACTTGGAAGAAGGCAATCTTATATTCAAAACCGAAGCATTTCTAAGCTATGTAGTTTTATCCTCATGGAGGGACTCTATAGTAGTTCTAAAAAGCTGTGAGAAGCTCTCGCCGTGGGCGGAGAACCTTCAAATTGTCCGAAGATGCAGTGAGTCCATTGCTTGGAAGGCTTGTGCCAATCCAAAAGGAATAAGATGGGCATACACTGGAAAGCCCCCAAAAGTTTCCAGCCCCAAGTGGAATGACATGAAGGACTTGAGTCCCGGTAAAAATCAGCACGTTCCTCCTGATTGGTGGTTTGAGGATGTTTCTATCCTTAGGATTGATCACTTTGTCAGGGTCGTTACTGCAATTAAGGTAAAGGGAATGCGATTTGAACTGATTGGAGCTGCAATAATGCATTATGCAGCTAAATGGCTTCCTGGTTTGATAAGTGATGGGACTTGGGCAGGAGATGAAGGAAGCAATTGCAGCAACAGTAATACTAGTAGTAGCAGCAATAGTTGGAAGGGTGGACTTCATATGATTGTGGCAGGAACTAAAGATGATCTTCCCACTGTTCAGGCCAAAGATCAGCGAATGATCATCGAGAGCCTCATCAGCATAATTCCACCGCAGAAGGATAGTGTCTCGTGCAGCTTCCTACTTCGGCTTTTGAGAATGGCAAACTTGTTGAAAGTGGCTCCAGCTTTGGTAACTGAATTGGAGAAACGAGTGGGAATGCAATTTGAACAGGCTACATTGGCAGATCTTCTTATTCCTTCTTACAATAAAAATGACACGATGTATGATGTGGATCTTGTTCAGAGGCTTCTGGAGCATTTTCTAGTTCAAGAACAGACAGAAACTTCAAGTCCGAGCAGTCAATCTTTTTCTGACAAACACATGTATGAAGTTAGTCAAAGAGGTTCTAATCCAAATGCTAAGATGAGAGTGGCAAGGCTTGTTGACAGTTATCTTACAGAAGTGTCCAGAGATAGGCACCTCTCCCTAACAAAGTTTCAGGTACTGGCAGAAGCTTTGCCTGAATCTGCAAGGACCTGTGATGATGGACTTTACAGAGCAATTGATTCATACCTAAAGGTAATTTCTTATTCCTAAAGTTACTATTCTTAATGGGTCTATGCTGAGAAACATTGCTCAATGTAGACAATACCTTATACATGAATTTAGTGCATATATAGAACTCATTTGCAGTAGTGCAGGCTAGCTCATACCAGCTCAGTATGCTCGATTATTTAAGCAGTATAATTATAAAATTCAAAGTTCTCTGCCACATTATATCAGAGGAACTCTACAATTCATTTGCATATTCTATACGCACACATCATGTTACAAATATGAGCATGCATCCAAGTCTGCCTACCAGAAATTCAGAATTATAATTGAAGTGGTAAACATGCACATATATTATTAATATGTGGATGTAAGCAGGAAAACTTCAATCTGGCCAAAAACAGGAAAAGTTCAGAGGAATGCAATAAACCATAATCTGAGCCAAAAACATATGCCATGTGAAAAATTAATCCTCCATAAAATCCATAGAGAATGTAGGCACAGACATACTTATTCTATAATAATATCATATATTTTTAGTAAAAAAATATCATATATATGCACAATCATGATGCAAGTAATGCTCTGCATTTGTTTGTGAAATGCATGATATGGGATCCATAAACATGTATAAGTAAACAAAATTTCATCAGTTGACTGAAACAAAAATAATAATAATATGAACAATGTTATTTTCCTTTGGTTTGAAGAATTGAAATATATAGTCTAAAAGGTACAAATATTTTTGTACTGCAAATTCTCTTTATTTGAATTCTTATCCGTCTAGCAAAATAACAGGCACATCCAACACTTTCTGAGCATGAAAGGAAGCGACTTTGCCGTGTGATGGATTGCCAGAAACTCTCAATTGATGCATGTATGCATGCTGCCCAAAATGAACGGCTTCCATTAAGAGTTGTGGTGCAAGTCCTCTTCTCTGAGCAGGTAAAGATAAGTAATGCAATAGCCAACAGCTCCCTGAAAGAAACTAGTGAATCTCACTTCCAGCCAGTGATTTCAAACCGGAAAACGCTACTTGAAGGAACCCCGCAATCATTCCAGGAAGGATGGACAGCTGCTAAAAAGGACATTAACACACTCAAGTTTGAGCTTGAAAGTGTGAAAGCCAAATACCTTGAGCTGCAGAATGACATGGAGAATCTGCAGAGACAGTTTGATAAAATGTTAAAGCAGAAACAGACATCAGCATGGAGCAGTGGGTGGAAGAAACTGAGCAAACTTACAAAGATGACTACTTTAGAAAACCAGGATATGGGGCCTCAGCTCCCAATTGCTGCAGAACAGGCTAGAAAGACTCCTAGAAGGTGGAGAAATTCAATTTCCTGATAGATTAAAAGGTTGCAGTTGCCAAGAAAAAGATACATGTTTCATTTTGATCTTATGTTCCAAAAGTTTGTTTCCCTTTTTTTTTTTCTTTTTTCTTTTCTTTTCCCCCTCTTATTTGTGGGAGTAAATGGAGCCTTCGTTTACATAGCATCTGCTTTGGAAAATTACCTTTATCACAGTATTTCACCAAATTGTGTCTATTTTAAGTGTTTGCAGTATTTTTGCATTGTTGATATGAACTATTTTTGTGTCAATTGTGGAAATGTACTTGGATGAAAGGCAAAGAGGCCTCTAAATTTACATATTTTCACATACCTCATATGATTGATTGAATTACTGCCTGCCATGGGGGGAACCATATTGAAATGGAAAGGAAAGAGCAACGGATCAAAAACTTACGGCCAATGTCCCTGTCATACAATGAGCAGAACACACAAAAGCATGCGAAAGTGCTTCAAAAAGGGACATTGTTTCCAGCTGAGATTGTAGGCAGTTATGTGAGTCCCACCATCAATATTACAAAGCACTGGAAGGGACTGAATTTTCTAAATTTCACTCATCTTCCAGAGTTGACTAACTTCATATCTTGAACATTGTCGATAGCAAATGACCAGATACTAATGCCTTAAAGATAGTTAGACCTACTGATGGCCTAAAACCTAAGAATTCACTTACCAAAGGAAATTACAAAACTACATCAAGGTTCCAATGATATGAGTAGAACAGTCCTTGCAGGGACACAAAATCTCTTTGCACTGCTATATTCCCTAGAATCCAAACTGTTGAACTCTAGAAAATTCAAGCTCCTAATGGCAATGAGAGTATTCTGTGTAAACTTTGCTTGATAGGCTCATTTATGTTGTTTTTCTTGGTTTTATATATCCAAAATATGAAATCTCATTATATAATATATAATAACATACATCACATACACGGCAGCGGAAAAATTAGTTCGATCTATTCATACATAGCATTTTACACATGAATAAGCAAATCTGAAAAATCTTTAATCTTCGGAAGCATACTTTTGTAGATTTCTAAACTTTTTACCTTTGATGATTTCTTGGATCTCTTGAGCAGCACTTGAATCTTCTTGGACCTTTGAGTGTCTAACTATATAAATGGTCAAGAGTATAAGCTCTTTCCCTTGAAGAAGATGCAAACCAAGATTCCTACTAGCAAGATTGAAAAGCAATTTTTGTTCCTTCTCTCTCTCTCTGTGTGCTAGCCGAAAATCCAAAGGCTATTTCCCTCCCTGTGAATTTCTTTCATGTGTAAATACTTTTTGTCAACCCCCTAGGAGTTTTTCTTATATATCTTGGAGTGGAACCAGAAGAAAAATAATAGACTTAGCTCCAATGGGCCTAGGACTTTTCGTTATCTCATAACTAGCTCATAGGTTACCATTAATTATATTCTAAAAGAATATAATTATACTCTAGGTATATATTTAATTACACAAGGCATCCTTGACTTACTTTAATTGCATTTAAACCCCTCCATTAAATCATACATTGTGATATGAAGTCATTAATTAAAAATTGTCACTTCAATGTCACTAAATCTTATTTCATGAATCTCCAATTTAATCTCTTGATTATTCCTATATCCATATGGAATCTAATTCCTTAGAATATAAACTTAGTAACAAATTAACTACTTACTAGAATTGTTGACCAACTTTCCGTATAATCAATTTCTTAAATCTATCTTAAGGGGATGCTTATATCTTTAAAAGAGATTATGGACTCCTTCTTGAGAAATAGTGTTTCCAGAATATTACATGTGATCACCCAACGTATTGGGATTAGTTTGACTGTATATGATCGCACCATTTTATATGTCAAAGTAATCTACATTTCATATTTAGGTTCACTATTCGCTCAAGATTTAGAGTCAATGTCTTAAATAGTTTGTGAGTTAATTAATTTATTTGACAGCAGTCTATATAATAATTACTTACGGTGATCCAATTCAATGCATTCCAAATATATCAACGTATTAATCAAAAGTCACACACTTCTATAATTAAGACAAATCATTGTAATTAATATGTTATAACTTAAACAGATGAAATGCCCAATTTCATCAAAGACACACGAACTTAGATTTATAAATTTACAATTACTTGTGATTTATATCTTCTATATCTAAATCATATTTTCATACCTTAATCACATTCAATACATCTTGTGGAATTTACATAATATCAAATGTATATTTATTTATTCTCTTAAAATAAAACTCTTTTATTATTTAAAATTATCATACAAATTGAATTTTTAGACTTTTTTTTTTTTTTTTTTTTTTTTTTGATCTTGAGATAGAAATCTACACTACACACACGCACACACTATTTGGGGAGGGCAGAGGGGATTTGAACCTCTGTCAAATGGGGGGAAGGGATTCCCTTGCACCACTACACCACTAGGCCAAATGCCTAGTGGGCAAATTTTTAGACATATATCCCGAGGGTTTTGACCTTCTCTGTACAAAAAGGATTCAATTTAAGTGATCAAATTAGAAGCCAACTCCAGTTCCAAGGGGCCACACTTGGAGGATGATAATTGATAACTACATGATAAATCATGTCATAAATAGAAAGGACGAAACATGATAAGAATTCTACTTTAAATAATATCTCATCTTATACCGAAAAAGGCATTTCTGATGTAACATGTCGAGGTAAAAGGTTCTGTGTCTGAGACTGAAAATATGGTAGTTTTTTTTTTTTTTTTTTTTGATGAGAGGAAATATGGTAGATTATTTGCCACACATTCGTTTATGTATAACAGTTTTTATGAGTCATCAAAAATGCAGCCTGTGCAGTTCCACTGTTGAACAAAAGCTATCAATATGTTAAAATTTAATGATAGTCGATGCACTTTCACATAAATGATGATATAAAACATACCACAAGACACAAAAATTTAATCAACTCCATACCTACATCTATAGATAACGCCAACCAAAATGTAGACATATTTTAGCCTCAAAGTCATCTCAATTCCAAAATCCACCAAATTGTTTGTTAGAGATATATTAGGCTATGAAGCTCAAAATCAAGTGTAGGCCCATTACTTTTAATAGAAACAAACTTAGTTCTAGTTAGACTAGGTTTGTTTAGTATATATACCCTACTTGAATCTCAATGTAATAGTCAAAAATTATAGTAAAGATATAGCCATTAAAGGCTTTCGTATGTGAACGTAACTGTAGGTCTTCATGACCATACTACCGTTTCTCTCTAGCACTCTCATATTTGACATTGTATCAGAACATCCATTCTAACATTGATCTGAGTATCTGTTCTAACATGGTATTTGAGCCAAGTTAAAACTTCGTGAATCCGTGAATCTGTGGTCTCTAACATCGGTGAATCTGTGACTTCTATCAGAGCCAAATTTTCTCTTGGTTTGTTGCAATACTCTCCAGCTGCCATCAACAAATCCACGGTTCATCCAAAAATCACAAAAATCTCCAACATTGCCTTTGGACCCAACCGTGCTTCTTCACATTTGTTAAAGATATCTTTAACAACATCAACAACGCCAATAGCAACCAAGTATTAGATCTGATCCTCTCACGGCAAGCAAACAATATCTTAGTGTTTGTTGGTTCTCAATAGTTTACGGTGGATCTCCGGCGATGTCTCTTGGTTGTTCTTGTTGTTTTGGTGGTGACTGGGTATTGTTGTTTTCTATTGTTGTTGAAGATCGGTGCTTCATGGTTGTTGCTCTTAGATGGCTTGCAGTGATTCTCGTGACTCATGTTTATTTTTGCACTATCTCGCCGTTTCTTGGAGTTGTTTCAGTATTTCTTGTTCTTGTTCTCATTGACCTTGGTTCTTGTTCTCAGAGCATCTCAGCTCTTCCTCTTGCTTAATGCTTGAATGTGTTCCATTTGTAAAGTTAGATGACTAAATTGAAATGATCAAAGCTCAAGAGGATTAAATTGAAAATTGACTAAAGTTAGAAGGTGTCATTTGTAAAGTTTTTTTTTTTTTTTTTTAGCAATTGAGAAATTAGATTTTTTTTTTTTTTTTATCTGATGTGATTTTTTTTTTTTAATTATTAAGATGATGTGGCTTTTTTAATGCCAATTAAATATTTTTTAATTATTTTTTTAGCCATGTCATCTTTGAGTATGTCATCTCAACATTTAGATTGTAATGTCATCAAATTTGGTAACCGAGGTAACAATTGAGACCAAAACAAAACTTTGTTAAAAACTTGAGCACCAAAATGAAAAAATTTCAAAACATAATTAACCAAGGGTAAAACTTAGGTACAGTTCCTTAGGTTAAGTACATTAGATTTATAGTTGAATTCAAATACATTGAATTTAAATATTCTTAGAAAAGATAACATTGTTTGTGTTTCATTGGTTAATGCAACCATGTGTTTGAATTCAATTGGGGAATCTAATGTATCTAACCTAAAGAATTGTACCTACGTTTTACCCATTAACCAAAACGAAAATATTTCCAAAATAGGACCAAAAATATACTAAAAGTGACTTTTTGCCTTGATTGAATAAGGACTTAATGTGGTTAAAATGAATAATAATCTGTAAATGATTGTGGATGCTCAAAATTTCTTCGTCTACCACGTGCCGCTTTGCAAATGGACTGAACGTGGACTGAGCTATTTAGAGGGGATGTTGAGCTCAAAACTAGACACCAGGCCTTTTGATTTACCCGATGGCTGACGGTGCTTCCCTCTTGTTTTCTGATCTATTAGGCTACATCGCTCATGAGAGAAAGATTGCGGTGGACGGACAAAATCAGCACCGCAGATTAAAGTGAAAGAAAACAACACAACTGCGGAATTGATGCCATAGATCAAAAACTAACAGTCATAAGCTTTGTTTTATTAAGACATCCAGTGACAACAACATATAAGAAATACATTACAGATTTGCCAATAGACAAAGAGAGTCAATCCCGCAGACTAAAATTAAACACAACAAATTTAGCTTTTTTAAGGGGCTACAATGAGTGGCAGTAAATATAACACATATAACAAATGATGAAGCTCAGGAGTCAGCGCCGTAGACTAAGAAACTGAGCACAATGCACTTAGCCCTCTCTGTGACTTGCAGAAATAGAAACAGATAAGAAAGTTATAGTAAAACATGGAACTTAGGAGATTTGGGAAGTAGGAAGAGAATCATTTACTGTGCAAAACGTACATGAGTCAATGTCATTAAGCGGGTAAGTATTTGGTGAGTAAGTGTTGGTCTTTTGGCTGCAGCAGACTAAAAGTGTTCAGTCTACCGTAGGTCTGCAGGAAGTGTCCCACAGTATTTTTTGGTTATCTTCTCCCTTAAAGCTTTTGAAATCAGCTCTCATGGAGTAATCAATTTCAGACTGAGATTTCAGCCCCCAACCAACCAACCAACCAACCCATTCTCTCTCTTTCTCACCCCTATTTATAGTGGTGTTCATGCCTTATGGTTTCATTTATTATCCTCTTAATCATGAGAATTACTGTTTATCCGAGAAATAAAGGGGCGGGATTTGACAAAGTGTGTTTGAGATTAAGATGATGGTTTTTTATCTACTGCAGATTTGATTTTGGTCTGTGGCAGACGGCTGATCTTCAGCTCATTTATGGTGTTGGAGGTGATGAGCATTTAATGCTTAACAATGGGCTGAAGTAATTAAACTAACTTGACTCATATACGTTTTGCATTAATTAAATTTGATCTTACCATTTTTGGCATTGTTCCCCAGCAGATTAATGCTTTTTATGTTACGGCAGATCAAAGAAAAATCCAGTAAATTGATTCCCCTACCTCCAAACCGTTCTTCCTAAACTCCATGTTGAGGATGAGCAAGGACCACCAAAGTGCTAGACTACAGTGGTCATTGCCCTTGAGTGGTGTGAGCTTAGGCGGCCATGGCAACCTTCTTGATCTCTTTAATTCTTGTTTTATCTTCTCCATCACTTCACTTTCTTCAGCTGGTGCTCCCGCAGACGTTTTTCTGGAGGTATCTACGGTGACTGTTGGGTAATGGAGAAAACCAGCTCTCTCTCCCATAATCATGAAGCCTGGAGATCTGCCTCTTCTATCTTGGAAATGTGCACTCTCTAATGCCTCGAGCTCCGCACTGAAAGAGGAGGGAAAATGGGCATCACGTGGGAGCCTTTTCCCTCTCTTTTCTTTGAATTATTTTGAACAATCTGATGTTATTTCAGCAGACTTAAGCTTGAGGTTGAGTGGGCCGGTTTTGGGCCTTGGGCTTGATTAATGGCTTAAAGCCACTCCTCCTTATTTTCTTGTTGCCACAGATCACTAGGCCTAATGGGTTTCGGGCCCTTAAGGAAGTTTCTGAGGCTTTGGGCTTGGTCTGTCGTTGACAAAAAAAATGGGCCTCTACATTTAGCCCCCCTAGCCCAGACCTCACGTGATGTGTGGTTTAGGTGAGTATGTCGTTCGGGAAAATATGTGCACCCATGCATGTCATAGTATTTCTTTTCCCTCTCTTTTTTTTTTTTTTTTTTTTTTTTTCTTTTTTTTTTGTACGTGGGTTCCTTCTTTCATGGGAGTTGTGGTAGATAGGAATGTCAGTTACTGAAACCTTCAGGCCTATTCTTCTTCTCCAAAGTATCTTCTGGTATTAAAAGCCCCCATTATTAGAGCCCCAACCACCAGCCCCCAGACATTTATTATGGCCAATATAAAACTCTTTGGATTACCAAGAAGGAGAGAGAAAACCAAGTGAGAAAGCTCGAGCACCCCCCCCCCTGATTTCCTTCTTCTCTTCTTTTTCCTTCACCGTATATATATTTTTTTTATTCTCCACTGCACCCATGGCTTCTTTTCCCTCCGTTCCTCCAGCCAGCCCCACTCCTCAACCCACTACAGGCGAGCGGTCAAGGATTCCTGGGGCGGCGTTGACGGTGTCTACCGAGGCAATGGTTGACGTCCCCGTGGTTCCTTCCTCCACTCCAAGCGAAGTCACGCCTGTGGCTCCCTCTTCTTTTTCCGGCAAAACCAACGACCCCAGGGAGGGCTTCGTTTTCCCCTTGGTGGACCCATGGTATGAGATTTCCCCATTATTCCCATTTAAATTCCTTAATTTCTCTCCTCCTCGGGAAGATTGAGATTGGACTGTCACGGGGTCATAGGTCGCGGTAGACCGAGCTTAAGTCCCGAGCCTTGATGAGATTTCTGATCTGTTGATCCAGAAGGGAGACATCCAACCGGTTCCAATTGATTTTGATTTCCCTTGCGCCGCATCTAAGGATTGCTCCCATTTGGTGGACCTGGAAATCCTTGATCTTGACTTCTGGGACAGTCTACGAGAGGCAGGAGTTCATTGGTCTATTCTGATTTCTAGAAGTTGCAGTATGTTTAGGGACACTGAACAGCTTCGTAAGGTGCTGAGGAGGTGGTGTCCCTCCACCCATACTTTCTTCTTCTCTTGGGAAGAACTCACAGTGACTTTAGAGGACATAGCCAATCATTGGATGCTTCCCATGCTTGGTGAGTATTCCTTTTCTGGTATAAAGTTATCTACGAAGGAAGAAGAGGTTGTTGTAGCTTTGCGGAGACAGTTGTCTACTAGAATAAGCAATTAGCCCTCACTCTTCGTTCACCGTGAGGAAATTCCAGTCTGCCGTGCTACCTTCGTCCTATATTGGCTCTGTAAGTGTATCTTTGGCAATTCTCCTTATTACGCAATAAATACCATTTACATTCCTCTAGCTGTAAAGATATCTACCAGTCATTGCTTCCCCCTTGCCCCTTTGTTCTTGGGCCATTTGTACTCGCTATTGGATTTGCTTCATGATTGCGAAGTTGAAGGGGATTCCTGCTATATTCTGCTCGCTGCCTTTAACACTACAGTGCTACAGACTTTCTTTTGGGAGAATTCAGTTAACTACCTTTTTGTTGCAAAGGATAAGGTAGCTGCATGGGGTAAATTCTCTGATCTGCCGCAGCAATTTTTAGACCGTTTTCTGAACTTTCGAGATAACTTGCCATTGGTCTACCATTGGGTTGGTCTAAAAACCCGTGACCATGATCTTGTTGCTCCCCTAAACCATGAAGAGAATGTGTTATTAAGGCCTTATGGGGATGATTACCCCGGTTTTGCTTGTGTTTCTGTTTTTGGTCGGTTCAATCAGCCGACTTTCTTGATTTATGATTTGAGAGCCGATGACTACCGGAGCTTGGCATATCTATCTACCATAAGCCCGAGGTGGTTACCAATTTTATCTGCCACAGGTGTTTCCTTCATACCTTACTGCCCACAAAGAGTGAAAAGGCAGTTCGGCTTTGACCAAGATATGCCTACTGGTCCACAGGAGGCCACGTCTTCCATCCCCGATCTGGGGCTTTTTATTAAGAGCTGCGCATTTGCTCATTGGGAAGGGGAGATCAGCCGTATAATGGTCCCAAGTGGCCACAGATTCGGTTTCAATACTCCATCTATGAATACTTACTGGCAGCAGCTAACTGATGCTATGGTAGAATATGTGAATATTGGTAGGAGTGATAAGACTCCCATATCCATCCACCGTAAGCCACAAACTTCCAATCCTTGTCTTTCTCCTCCCTCTCAGTCTGCCATATCCTACAGCAACAGTCAAAAGCTTGGGTTTGCTGAATGGGATGAGATCAGGGGTGATTGGATTGCATACATCATACATCTCCCGGCGCGTTGGAGAGATTCTGTTAACATTGTGGAGGAACGCCTCATTATGCCCTCCAAGCGGGAAAAAAGGAATAAAAGGGACGCTCCCGTGGACGTAGCTATGGAGAAGACGTCTAAAAAGCCAGCCCATTCCCTCGAAAAGACTCCTCCCAAGAAAACAAAAGCGGGAAATAAGGGTAAGTCTGCCACTTCAGTGTCTGTTTCTGGAAAGAGATCTGCCACAGCCCCTATGGAAACAGCAATTGAGTCTACGACTACTCCCTCTAAGGCTAAGAGTGTGGTTGCAAGCTCTTCCAAGAAGAAGTCTGGTAAGAAGAGTGTTGCCTCTCGTCCCACGAATGGTCAGAGGAAAGCTAGTACATGTTCCTCTTCTCCAGATGAGGAATAGCCGTCTGTCGCTCCGACTTGTTCTCCACCTAAGAAGAAAAAAGTCGGTTGTTCCTCCTCCTCCTCCTTCTGGTGCTGCCTCTCGTACAAGGAGTAAGAGTGGTTTTAAGATAAATTCGTTCTCTTTTCTTTTCATCTATTGCTTTTACTTCATTGTTCTTTGCTGTGTTTTCTCATTCTTTTATCTGCGGTAGGGAGCACACAAGCTTGGCAAATCTGGTGACATAGTGGTGGTTGTTGAGGTTGCATTTGAGCATCCTTCTTTCCTTTTTTTCTTTTTTTTTTATCAGATCTGTGTTGTCTAACTTTTGTTGTTTTAATCCTTCGCTTAGGATTCTAACACAATTGCAGATGATGTTCCCACAAGTTCCTCTTATGGAAGTGATCCTTTAATAGCTGCCGTAGATCAAGGTGAGGACTTGGGAAAAGGTGTTACAGATAGCTTCGAGGCAGATGTTGGGTCTGCGGAAGGAAGTCATTCCGTTTTCGGTGATTCCTTTTTTGATGTTACCCCAGATTCTATGCCTGAAGAGCAAATGATGTCTACGGGATCTACCGCAGATGTTGACAATATGCTAGAGGCCGATGAGTTGAACATTGAGTCTGCTGACTTAATGAGACATAACTTAGCTATTGTTGCCCATGCTGGCCATTCCTCTGAGCATGGGTGTGATGGCGATGATGCCGTGGATCTTGACCCCGTCCCCCTATCTTTTTCTGTGCCACAAACGATTTTGACAAGTGGAGTTACAAGTATGCTTCACCCCATCCCTACTCCTTTCAGTTGTGTAGATAGAGAATTTATTTATGCATATTTTGTATGTTGTGTATTGATCTGCTGTAGGTTTTGGTGCCTCTATAGCTTACATTATAGAGGGAGTTTCCCTTTTTGGGGCTACTCCTTGCTTTAGTGTCATTCCAGCTGGTGGTTTCGTCATTCCGGCCAGTCGTATTACTAGTGATGCTCCTTCAGTTGCTGGTGAGGTTTTTATGCCCGAGGAGGTCCATGTACAAGGTTTTGTCAGGAGTGAGTATGCAACGGATTTGGGAGTTATCCCAAAGATCAGTAGCAATGTTGCCAGTGCTGTAGATCATGGCGTGCAAGCTGAGGGTGCTAGTGCTTCTATGGCAGCCACACCCGCCATTAATGAACACTTGGATAATATAGGTGAGTTTGAATTTCCCACCTCTTTCATCCTTTTGGTAGTTGTATGTTGTATTTTTCAGACTTAGTCATACCACATCGAATGTTTCGTGGAATTAACTATACTGTTGTGAGATGTCCTGGTAGAACTGATTGTGTCATGTTCCTAACATCCCATAGACTTTATTAACATCATACGGAGTGTTATTCTATTGACTTGATTGTTGTCACCACTCTGTTATTTCATAGACTTAGTTGTTGTCATATGAAGTGTTGTGTTTTATATATATTTGGTTGTTATCTTACAGAAAAATTTTACTTTCATAGACTTCATTGTTATCTTATGAAAATCTTTTGCTCCATAGACTTGGTTGTCGTCAACTAAAATATTCTAATTTCACAGACTTGGTTGTTGTCATGTGAAATATTTTGATTTCATAGATTTGTTTGTTATCATATGAAATATTTTGTCACCATAGACTTGGCTGTCGTCTCACGAGAGATTCTGTTTCCGTAGACTTGCTTGTTGTCTTATGAAAAATTCTGTTCTCATAGATTTGATTATTGTCTTATGAAAAATTCTGTTCCCACAGACTTGATTGTTGTCTTATGGAAAATTCTGGCGTGGAAGGGTGTTATCCAAGATCTCATGGAAGTCGGGTTCGACTTGGGATTTATGATCGGGCATCTGCGGCAGACAGCCCAGTGTCTTTTTGGCAAGAAGATTTCGGATGAATTCTAAGCTTTTAAGCGTCAGATTGCCCTTTTGCAAGGCTCTCTAGCCATGCTGATAGCTTATCAAAGGGAAATGACATCTACGGGAGGGATGGCTCTCGAATTTGAGCACGGCAGATCACTCTTGGATAGCCTTTTCAATTGACCTTTTCAGTTATCATGTTTATTCCCTTGCAATGACTGTGTTCCAATCTTGTTTTCACACATTTATACTTATGTTTCGTAATGACCAAGTTTTGGTCTTTCTTTTGGACGTTTATGCTCACTTTTTGTAATGACTAAGTTTTGGTCTTTCTTTTGAGCACTCATGGCTATATTTTGTTTATGTCAAACTAAGTATGGAATTTGACTATGGTATATCTAATCTACTGCTTGCATAGTTTTATGTCTCTCCAAAAATTTTGTAAAGATCAAGCGGGAATTTTCCGTTATTTTGCCAAGATATGGATATTGCGCATCATTACTCGTTAAGCAGTACATACGAATTCACATTGTTCTAAGACAAAAAGATACAAAATATTTAATTAGTAAAAATGCATCTTACGAGTAGTAGCACTTTAACCACTTCCTGTTGATGGGGTCTGCCAGAATGGTGCCGTCTGCTGTGGATAATTTATAGTAGCCACTATCATATGCTTCGCGGATTAAGTATGGCCCTTCCCAATTTGGTGCAAACTTGGAGGGTGAAGGAAGACTTCTTCTCACATGGTCTACTTTCCTCAAGACCATTTGACCCTTGGCAAAAATCGTGGTCTGCAGCGTTTTCTCATAAGCGTTGGAAAGCTTTTGATGGTACCGTAGACTACGGACTTTGGCCAACTCTCTTGCTTCCTCTAGACTTTCCAAGTCTGCCACTCTCACTTCCGCGCAAATATCAGCATCAGCTTCTAGGTCCATTCCATGCAAAATCCTTGGGTTAGGCACCAATAATTCTGTGGGGGCGATAACATCGGTACCGTAGATCAGGGAAAATGGGGTGAAGCCTGTTACCGGCTTAGTTGATCCATGGTAGGCCCATAATGCGTCTGCCAGATGCGAACTCAAGCCTTTCCCATAGTCAAAAACCATTTTACTCAAAATACGCAACAACATGCGATTAGTTGCTTCCGCTTGTCCATTGCCTTGGGGGTAATAATGCTTGGATCTGCGATGCTTGATCCGATAATGCTCCAAGACTTCTCTAACACTTTTGTTAACAAAAGGGGTACCATTATCACTAATGATTTTGTAAAGAATTTCAAACCTTGTGATAATGTGTTCACGGATGAAGTTAGCCACGGCTGCACCAATTGCCTTGCGCAGGGGAATGGCCTCAACCCACTTTGAAAAGTACTCGATAGCTACCAAGATCCAAATGTATCCAACGGAAGGCGAATTAATTGGGCCAATGAGATCTAGCCCCCAAGTGTGGAAAGGCTATGGTGTTGCCATGTTCTGCAGACTGGTTGGATGTGTGTGAATCAGGTTAGCTTGCAGTTGGCAAGTGTGACAAGACTTTACGAAGTCTGCCGTGTCTTTCTTCATAGTTGGCCAATAATAACCAAGAGTCAACAGCAGCTGGTAGAGTCTGTTTTTGCCTTAGTGCTCCCTACACTCCCCGGAATGGGCTTCCTTCATCACTGTTTGTGATTTGGCCTAGCTGAGGCATCTTAAGGGGTCACCGTGGAACCCTTTCCGAAACAATATGCCACCTTCCACAAAATATCTTGTGGCTAATTTCTTTAATCAAACTGCTGCCTGGCTGGTCTATGGCAGAATGTTTTCGATGAGGTATTCAAGGAAAGGAGTGTGCCAGTCACTAGAAACAAATGTTGCATAGACTTGATCAGACTCATGTTGGTGCTGACAAAATGAACACTGCTCCTGTAGATTGGCTGCCTCCTTACTCATATTAGGCCAAAAATAACCCAGACGTTGGAGTCTACGGTAGAGGCTCACCCCATCTCTGAATTCACAAGACCTCTCGTGGACTTCTATTAACTTCTTTGCTGCCTCTCGGAGGCTTACACATCTTGCTAAGACACCTCCAGGTAGTCTACAGTAAAGATCACCAACAATCAATACATAGTCCTTGAGCGTCTTCAAGTCTGCCACACCTTCAGGTGACATAAGTTTAGCTTTTATAAGTGTTCTCCAATCCTCAGCATCAAGGTATTGTTCCTCAAATTCCTCCTTTAGCAGATCAGTGATCGGCGTGTTTCTTTTGTTGATGGTGACATCCACTTTCGGCCCTTCAAATGAAATTTGGGAACCCAAGGTTGCAAGAGCATCCGCATAACGATTCCTGCAACTCATGGCATGAGAGATCTCAAAAGTATCAAACTTTTCTTCTAATTTCTGAGTTAAAGCACGGTATGGTGCCAATGATGGTTCCTTGAGCGAGAACTCACCTTTGGTCTGGTAGATTATAAGGTTGGAGTCTCCAATCACCCGCAAATGCTTTATTCCCATCTCATGGGCAATGGCTAACCCGGTTATGTAGGCTTCATATTCTGAAACATTGTTGGAGCATGAGAAATCAAGTTTGAATGACTTAGCTATAGTCTCTCCATCTTCTCTAATCAGCACAATACCAGCCCCACTTGAGTTAGATGTAGAAGAACCATCAAATTTCAGAGTCCATGTAAAGTCTACCAAATCTGCCAAGAGTGCTTCTCCCACTCCTCCCGGTACTTCATGTAAGATTGATGAACTATCCTTTCTCGGGAATTGTGCGAGGAGATCTGCTATGGCTTGGCTCTTGATTGCCGTAGGAGTTTCAGTGATTATTTCATATTGGGATACTTACAAGAGCCACTGGGCTAGTCTACCAGAGAGGACTGGCCTGTGCAGTAGACTTCTGATTGGGTGGGAATTAGTCATCAATTGAATTTTATGGGCCAAGAAGTAGTGCCGTAGACGCTGTGAGGCGTATATCAAGGCCAAACATGCTCGTTCAGCCCCCGAGTACCTTGTTTCAGCATCTCTAAGTGCACATCTGACATAGTAGACTGGCTTTCCGGTCCCATCTTCATCTTCTTATGCTACTAAAGCCCCAATCGCTTCGCTATTGGAAGCCAAATATAAACGTAGGGGTTTGCCAGCAACTGGAGCGCATACAGTGGGGAGCTTTGTCATGATTACTTAGATCTTTTCAAATGCTTGCTGGCATGCCGTAGACCAAACGAAAGGAACTCCCTTCTTCATTAGAGGTGTGAATACGACTGTTATTGCTACCAAACCAGGAATAAATCTCCTGATGTAAGATAATCTCCCCAAAAAGCTCTTCAATTCCTTGTGAGAAGTTGGTGCCTTCATGGTAGCTATGGCAAACGCCTTGGCCGGATCAACATCAATTCCACGGTTGTGGACCAAGAAACCCAAGAATTTTCCGGCAGGCACCCCAAAAACACACTTGAGGGGGTTCATCTTAAGCTTATAAAGCCGGCATCTATCAAACAATTTTCTTAAGGTTTCAAGATGATCTTCTCTTTTCTTGGATTTCACTACAATGTCATCCACATAATATTCAATTTCCTTATGCATCATATCGTGGAACATGGCTGTTATGGTCCTTTGGTAGGTTGCACCGGCATTTTTAAGACCGAAAGGCATAACGGTGTAATAAAAATTGCCAATTGGTGTGCGGAAGGCAGTTTTTTCAGCATCCTTTGTTGACATGTGAATTTAGTTGTAACCACTAAACCCGTCCATGAAAGAAAACATGGCATAATCAGCAGCCGAATCAATCAATAAGTCCATGTTCGGAAGAGGGAATTCATCCTTAGGGCATGCTTTATTAAGATTACGAAAATCAACACAACATCTAATCTGCCCATTCTTCTTTTTGACCGGCACAATATTTGACAGCCACGGTGGATGCTGTATTGGTTTAATAAAACCAGCAGCAAGCAACTTTTTCACTTCCTATGTAATTTGGGCTTCCACTTCTGTATGGAAAGTCCTCATGGGTTGCACCACAGGTCTGGTACCGGGTTCCACATTCAAGGAATGGGCTACTAACCCCGAATCTATCCCTGGCATCTCATCATAATCCCAAGCAAACACATCTTTATATTCATGCAACAGATCAATCAAACATTTTCTCTCTTTGGCAAATAAAGACATGCTAATTGATACAGGCTTACTAACATCAGGATCATCACTTAAGTTAATTACCTCAAGTTCTTCTTTTGTAGTCATCTTTGGTTCGGTTGTGGTAGACTTCTCTTCCTTCACTGCCGTGGACTCTGTTTGATCTACCACAACTTCTTCAGAATTTCCAATCTGCTGTGTCAAATGGCATGAGGGTTGCAGACTACCCTCTTCAGGTGTGGAACCCTCATGCTATGGGCAATCAGGCCCCACGCACCTTCACAAACGATAGACAACACGTCCGTTAGGGAGTTGGACACGCACACATTGCGGTGGACTCCCATGCTCAACTTCACGTTCCTTCCTTTTCTTTTTTTCTTTCAAGCAGCTCCCGTAGATCGACTTCAGGATCATCTTTAATATCTTCCCAGGCAGGGAGTGGTGTTCCACATGGTTTCACAATTGATGGTTCTCCCGCAGATGCAAGGTCATTATAAAGGGCTGCTTCGACAAAGTGGGTTTCAGTTTGATCAAAGGGAGAGGAGTTCGCAGCAATACGGATTGGTTTCCCATTGAGTCTTCCCTTGACACACTGATAGTAGGTAGATGACACCAATTTGTGCTTATGCAGCCAAGGTCTACCGAGGAGCACATGATATGGAGCTTCGGCATTCACAACATGGAATCGTGTAAGTGCTACAATTGGCCCCACCCTCAAGACAAGTTGTACATGCCCCATCGTATATTCGGTTACTCCTCCGAATCTAGTTACTTCCATGGGAGACCCTTGAATCTTCTGTTGCGATACATTTGCAGCTTGGAAAGTGCTTAATGGAATGAGGTTTAGGCATGAACCAGTGTCTACCAGAGCATGTCTAACTTGGACATCTTTCACTACCATAGACAGGTAAAGTGGACGTCTATGGTCTGGGTACTGAACTTCCATGTCTTCATCTGTGAAAGTTATGGCATTTGTGGTCTCCAAGAAGGCAGGGCTGGCATGCGCTTCTGCGGTGAAGCAAGTAGCTCCAGATTTTGCTGCTATTGTGATAAGTGCTTCTGTTGCAGCATTTCTAACTTCAGGTCCAAACCCCAACTGATTGAATAATGACTTAAATTTTGGACTTTTCTGAAGGGTCCTAACAGCTGCTGGTACCAAAGAGGAACTTTCTACAGCAGACTCCTCTACTTCCATATCGCTCACATTTCCGTGGATCACCACTGACACTACAACCGTGTTCTTGTCTTTCTTGTAATTAGGAAAGGGTGTCTTGTGAACTTTTTGTTATTCTTCTGAGAGTTGTCAAGTGCCATCTTGAATTTTACGGTTGACCTCCCATTTGAGGGTCTGGTAGTCTACCGTAGGATGATGCACATATCTGTGGTAACGGCAATACTTGGGATCTTTCTGTTCTTCGGCAGTAGGTTGCTTGGTGATTTTTGGAAGCTTAATCACCTGATCTTGGACTCATTTATCAAAAATGGCCAACATTTCTTCAGCTGTGAAAGGCAATGAGGGCCGCTCTTCGTAGACCTTCTCTGTTGAGTTCTTTCGTTTGGTGCCACTGGCTATGGCTGTGGTAGACACAGTGAGGGTCTGCGGTAGACTCTTCTTATCTCGGCCTTTCTTTACTTGGGGTTTAACGGAAATAGCCATCTTTCTAGCCTTTTGGAGTAAAAGGACAAACCTTGTAATGTCTAAGTTCTCCAAATGGGTGCAAAATTCAGGCAGCATGTTGTCAATGCACACTTCAACTAGCTCCCCCTCTTGGTACTTCACATGACAATCTAGAGACACATCTCGAAAGCGGTGGATGTACTTTACCAAATCTTCCCCAATCTGCTGCTTAGTGCCACGCAGATTGGCAAGAGTAATCTTTTCTTCAACATGGAAATATTTGATGCAAAAGCTCTCTACCATACCTTCCCAAGTTCTGATAGACCTAGCAGGTAGCACCGTATACCAAGTGTATACCCTATCTACTAGGGATTTTGAGAACTCCCGTAGACAGAAATCACCATGTGCAGCAAAGGGGCCCATGGAATCTAAGAACTTGCTGATGTGTTCCATGGCACTCCCCTTTCTACCATCAAATAGAGCAAAGTTAGGTGTGTCATACTTCTCTAGGTATGGCTCTTTCAAGAGTTCTATGGGATAAGGGGGTCTCCTAACAAAGTGTCTAGGCTCCTTGAGGGGCCTTTCTCTTTCTTGCTTGAGTAGGTCTGCCACATCAAACATGATGACAAATGGTGTATCAGTTTTATTGTGTGACTCCCTCTCTTCATGGTTACGGTTGTTATTCTTGTTTTGGTGGTCTTTCTTGTTGCTATTGACCTCCTTCAATTGCTTCAAAGACTCAGCCAACTCCATTTAGGTCTGCTGCATTCCTTTAATCATTTCAAAAATAAGCGCCATCTGCTATGGCCCGCCAATAAGGGTTTCTTGACCACCAAGATCATGTCCGCCACCAAAGGGATTCTCACCTCCGGCAATGTGTCCACCATCGAGGGCGTGCGTCTCTCCCATAATATGGCTATGACCATGGGATTGCGCTTCAGCATGAGAGTTTGCTACTGAATTCTATCTGGTAGACTTCTTGGGTGACATGGTTGTAGCCCCCAAAGACCGTAGATCAGTTTCAAAAGGGTAAAACGAGGGAAAATTACAACTCAACTCCCCAATGGGGTTGCCAAAATGTGGATGCTCAAAATTTCTTCGTCTACCATGTGCCGCTTTGCAAATAGACCGAAAGTGGATTGAGCTATTTAGAGGGGATGTTGAGCCCAAAACTCGACACCAGACCTGTTGATTTACTCGATGGCTGATGGTGCTTCCCTCTTGTTTTCTGATCTACTAGGCCACAACGCTCATGAGAGAAAGATTGCGGTGGACGGACAAAATCAGCACCACAGATTAAAGTGAAAGAAAACAACACAACTGCGGAATTGATGCTGTAGATCAAAAACTAACAGCCATAAGCTTTGTTTTTATTAAGACATCCAATGACAACAACATATAAGAAATACATTACAGATTTGCCAATAGACAAAGAGAGTCAATCCCGCAGACTAAAATTAAACACAACAGATTTAGCTTTTTTAAGGGGCTACAATGAATGGCGGTAAATATAACACATATAACAAATGATGAAGCTTAGGAGTCAGCGTCGTAGACTAAGAAACTAAGCACAATGCACTTAGCCCTCTCTGTGACTTGCAAAAATAGAAACAGATAAGAAAGTTATAGTAAAACATGGAACTTAGGAGATTTGGGGAGTAGGAAGAGAATCATTTACTGTGCAAAACGTACATGAGTCAATGTCATTAAGCGAGTAAGTATTTGATGAGTAAGTGTTGGTCTTTTGGCTGCGGCAGACTAAAAGTGTTCAGTCTACCGTAGGTCTGCAGGAAGTGTCCCACAGTATTTTTTGGTTATCTTCTCCCTTAAACCTTTTGAAATCAGCTCTCATGGAGTAATCAATTTCAGGCTAAGATTTCACCCCCCAACCAACCAACCAACCCCTTCTCTCTCTTTCTTACCCCTATTTATAGTGGTGTTCATGTCTTATGGTTTCACTTATTATCCTCTTAATCATGAGAATTACTGTTTATCCGAGAAATAAAGGGGCGGAATTTGACAAAGTGTGTTTGAGATTAAGATGATGGTTTTTTATCTACTGCAGATTTGATTTTGGTCTACGACAGACGGCTGATCTTCAACTCATTTATGGTGTTGGAGGTGATGAGCATTTAATGCTTGACAATGGGCTGAAGTAATTAAATTGACTTGACTCATATACATTTTGCATTAATTAAATTTGATCTTACCATTTTTGGCATTGTTCCCCAGTAGATTAATGCCTTTTATGTTACGACAGATCAAAGAAAAATCCAGTAAATTGATTCCCCTACCTCCAAACCGTTCTTCCTAAGCTCTATGTTGAGGATGAGCAAGGACCACCGGAGTGCTGGGCTATGGTGGTCGTTGCCCTTAAGTGGCGTGAGCTTGGGCGGCCATGGCAACCTTCTTGATCTCTTCAATTCTTGCTTTATCTTCTCCATCACTTCACTTTCTTCAGCTGGTGCTCCCGCAGACGTTTTTCTAGAGGTGTCTACGGTGACTGTTGGGTAATGGAGAAAACCAACTCTCTCTCCCATAATCATGAAGCCTAGAGATCTGCCTCTTCTATCTTGGAAATGTGCACTCTCTAATGCCTCGAGCTCCGCACTGAAAGAGGAGGGAAAATGGGCATCACGTGGGAGCCTTTTCCCTCTCTTTTCTTTGAATTATTTTGAACAATCTGATGTTATTTCAGCAGACTTAAGCTTGAGGTTGAGTGGGCCAGTTTTGGACCTTGGGCTTGATTAATGGCTTAAAGCCACTCCTCCTTATTTCTTGTTGCCGCAGATCACTGGGCCTAATGGGTTTCGGGCCCTTAAGGAAGTTTCTGAGGCTTCGGGCTTGGTCTGCTGTTGACAGAAAAAATGGGCCTCTACAATGATCTCACAGGGTAAGTATTCAGCAGAAAAACAAATCGGAATTCTGAATTCGTCCAGCATGGTTTGAATTTCTTCTGTGCCTTCTAAAACAAAGGCATACTTTATTTTAACAGCACCAATTTCAAAGATCAACTTGATCACATGAAATTGGATCATCAGATCCACAACTGTTTCCTGATGATTTATACAAATATTTCATAGTTCAAGATGCTGTAGGATGCTCGTGGGCAATGTCTTAGAAACTCAGTCAGAAATAAGCAAGGCAAAAGGTCTATGGGACCATACAAGCAACAAGCCCTCAAAATACAGTCACATATTTGATACCTTAATTTCTGTGTAGTCAATAAATTACACCTGAACATGTCACAAAGATACAAAATGTTTCATGAGCCAGATGAAAACCTGCTCGATTATGGAATAGCGATTGAATAAAACAAGCAAATAAGTTACAGATTCTTCACATTGGCACATTAAAGAATATTTTTCAAAATCTAATTATCCTATGATAATAAATAAATAAATAAACTATCCTGTGGCTACCCTACCATTTAAATTCTTTTATGGACTGCTGGACATCTTACACCCTTCCTGGGAAAGAATGATATGCTGGAAAACCATCATAAGGCTCATCAGCGGACATTTGTAAATTGAATCTCGACCGTGATAGAGTACTGGTGAGATTTGATCTTCACATGGAACAAGATTAAATCAGTCAAAAATTCTCTCCCCTTTGGAAAACAATAAAAACACCAGACAACTAAAGATGCATAGCAACCCGGGTATGTAAAACACTACTCTCCAGCTATCTGGACTTGAAAGATCTGCATTAGCAGTTTTCGCAGCTTCAAGAAGCCTGCCAGTGAGGTCAACTCCAATAATGCCAGCAAAGGTACCAGCAGTATTAGATACTCCCATAACAATCCCTGCATATCTCGGAGCAATATCCAGGTGGTTCACTGCAAACCCAGCTCTTCCTAGTGCCAAGAAACCAAGAGCCACAGAAGAACAAAACACAGCCCCACCCGAAGTTCTGAAGACAGGAATTGCCATCAATGCAAGAGAAGCAACTAAGAATCCTACAGTGTTCAACAACTTCCGGATATTAGTCACAGACAAGATCCTCTTGGTAATTAAGTGGTCAGCCACCACACCGCCAATATTTGAAAATATAAACATGTTAAAATAAGGCATCATTTTAGATGATCCCATCTCCTGAAGGCTAAGCTGCAGGCCTTGCTCAAAGTATGTTGGAAGCCAGTTCATCAACACATACAAAGCATAATGGAAGGTGAAATTATTTACCACAATTGCCCAAACTGGCAAGCTGAGTAAAATTTTTTTCCACGGGATGTCGGCAGTTCTGGCAGAAATTACTCCATTCTCCACTTTCATTTTCTGGTTTCCTTTAACTGGCAACAAAGATTCACCAAAACCAGCAGCAGTGGCTTTTGGATGTTCAGACCGAGGAGGGTCACTAGCATAATTGAACCAAAGCACGCACCACATGGCACCTAATGCCGCCTCAGCAAGAAACACAGATTGGGGTCCTCTGTACTTTACCAAGCTTGGAAGGAAAAGCATTCCCGCAGCTGCACCAAGGTACATCCCGGACATTGTTAGAGAAACAGATCTAGATCTTTCATGGGGTGGAACCCACTGTGCTAGAACTGTGTGGATGGAGGGGAAGATGAAGCCTTGTGCCACACCAACAAGCAAGCGGGCAATCACTAAAACTGTGACTTTATTGGGGTCTAGTGGGACTAACGCACAAGTCAATGACCATAACACAAAAGAAATAAGGAGGACCTTCCTTCCCCCAATTCTCTGAGATGCCCATCCACCAGGCACCTGAGAACAGGCATATCCACAATAGAACATAGAAAGTATAGTTCCTTTAGTTGATTGGTTTACCCCAGCAGCATCAGCAGCAATTGTATACGCAATAGAGAAGCCCACACGTTCTATATAGCAAACAGATGTGCTGATAAAGGTTAAAATGACAATCAAGTAACGCTTTGGAAATGTCATCATCCTCATACTTCACCTTTAGTTTGGTCTAGATATTTACTCTGTCAATTGTCTTCAAATGAGCCAGTCTAAAAACGGCTCTTTATCTACAACAAAGTGCTTCCAGAAAAGACGGCAACAGCTTCATGCCTATCAGATATTGGAAGAAAACAAAGTAACTATAGTTCATATTTGTCAACAGGAGAAAATTAACAAAATAGCAAAACATAACCAACTTGCAAGGCAATATAGACAGAAATCTACTCACAAAGAGCCAAAAATGTATATAAAATTGTTTTCCTGGATACCAGAAAATGGAAAATATGCATTAGAGAAACCCACTACTTCATCTCTAAATGAAAATCCTAAGCAAATCTTTTTCTTGTAACAATCCCATATATCTCATTCTAATAGATGGCCATAAGCATATAGAACATGATCCCAAGTATCTGATGACGATAATTGCTATTAATAATAGATGAGTAAACAACTTCCTGTATCTCAGTCAAGAGTCATCGATCAGTGTGTGCGTGCAACAGTGCTGCTAAATCGGAGACTATCATACAGACATCTACTCATAACTATGGGTTCCACCAGAAATACTAGGCAGAAGAGCATGAATGGGATTGAAACAAATGCAAGAAGAATATCGGATAAGGTATTCAAAGAAGAAATTTGTTCAACTTTGACATATGAAAACAAAATCTAACTCAAGTAATTGGCAACAATGTCAAAGCCTAGGAATGGTATGAGTAAAATTGCTTGCATATCAAAAATTTACAAGAAAAAGGTCGCACAGACACTTCAAAACTTAAACAAGAAAGATTATGTAGGCACACTAAAAGGCCCTCCCATCTAGTTTCAACTATACAACTGGTCGCTAACCCATGCAATGCACGTGATAGTTAAATAAAAATTACATATGCTTATTTTGTTTGAAGGTAAAATGATTGTCATATATAATTATGCAAGAAATACAATTGGAGAAAGATCATTAATCAACCTCATGTTCATCTAAAAGTAATGGAGTTAAAAAAAATGGGTGATTGCACAAGATAACATTTGTATAAGGGAATCTGAATGCTTGGAAAGGCTCGAATTATACATGCTTGGAAAGGCTCACAAACAGCTGGAGGAACATAATAATATTATGAATTCGCTCAATAAAGGCTCACAAAATAGGAAGTAGCACACAATTCTTGAATTTGAGCCATATAAAAACACTTGCCTAGAAAGCAACAATTCCATATCAAAAGGAACAATATATGAACACAACAATAAGCGTAAAGAAATTAATTATGCAATAATACATTTTTTAGATCAAAATAAGACTCAACTTCCACTTGAAACTTACAACACATCCTGGTATCAAGATTTTCAGAATCTCATAAAGCAAGATGAATACCAATTAACCAAACAAATGGTTTGTAAAAAAACGAAATTTAATGTACAAGAGTTGTCCTCTAGTTGTATTAAAACAAACTTTATTTTCTTTAATCACGAAATAAACATAACAAATAATACTTAAATAAGAGTGTTTGAAAATCAAGTTTACATACACGTTTACCCCAGGTCCTCAACTTTCATATGAAGTTTTAGCTTGAGGTTCATCTGAAATCTTATATAGTTTCCCTTGTATGATGTATCCAAACTTGTCTGCAAGTTACTTTTGCCCAGCCTGGGAAAAGAGTAAAATTCAGAAAACAGGCAACATTAGAGCTTTTAATCATATAAAGATCATTGAACACTTAAAAACAAAGACAGAAAGTATTCAACATAGATCATCCCAAGATTAGGGAATAAATACTAAGGTAGGAAGTTGTACTCTGGAACTGCATATATATTTACTGGAGGATCACAAACTAATGGTTTTATGGTCCTTAATAAATTTTGAAAAATTACTTAAGGAGAGCTTCTCGAAAAGATGGCTTTGCAGGAACCATTTATCACAAAAATTGGCACATTTTGAAATTCAAATGTATGAATTGTCCCTTATTGTCGTTCTCTGTCAAAGAACTAAATGGGATCAGACCATATCATTCAAGAAGTAAAAAACCCAAGAGGTCAGCCATTGTAAAATTACAATCAATGCAATTTTTTTTATAATCAAATTAAACCCAAGCTCTTCTATATCATACACATTCCAATCATCAATAACTTGTTACCCAAAAAAATAAAAAATAAAAAAAATCATCAATAACTTGCCTATCACAAACAAATCTCATTCTGTATTGGCATGATCAAACAATAAATACTCCAAGCAAAAATTGAGGCTTTTTAAAAAAAATTTAGTAAGCCATTAATCTATAGTGATTTTGATTTCACTCAAACATTTTGTCAAACACTTTGAGAATGATGTTGCCTTGCCTTAGTGGTGTTGCATTGAAATGATTGTGTATACAAATGTTTGCTATAAACTACAGAATGCAGTGAAAGCCTTGATATTAGCAGTTCTGGGAATAAAATGAACATTAATTTATTTCATTATCAGCTTCTATGATACAATAATCCATGCCGAAAAATAAGATTTTAAGAAATGAAAATTCAAATATGAAAATGTGATGAATATAGGCGGCTTACGATGTGAATTGTGGAAGAAGAGAAGATCTGATTAGCGATTAGAGTAGCACATCTGTGGGAAATTGGAAGTCAAAGTATTAGTATTAGTAATACAATTGGATGATTTCACATGCTCTATCTACGATTGTTGTTAATGGAGATTGGAGAGAGAGAAAGAGAGGGACATAGATGTTTTGAAACTCTCTTTCTCAATTGCGCTTTCTATCTCCTCTTTCCAGACTATCAATACTTATTTTCGTTGATGGAAATGGATCACTACAAAATGTAGACCTCCATTTGCTCACGTTACGAATCATTTCGTCAAATTTTTAGATTTTAAATAAAAGTGTGGGTTTGACTATAATATAATAACACTTTGTGTAAACACATAATGTGTATATGATCAAAATATATATTTAGAAATTATTTTATGAAAAATATGTTTCCATAAAAAAAATAAAATTGATAATAACAAATAGATAGAATTACACTAACAACTGAAAAATAAAAAGGAATTAGATAATGTATAATAATTAAGAAAAAATAGTTATCTTTAATTGATAAAACAGAAAATAAGTTAGAGTTAACTAAAAATAAAATATTACCTTAGTTCAATTGTCTCTTAGAACCCCTTACAGTCATATAAACATACAAAAATACAGAAATAAAAATAGATCATGATAGAAAAATAAATAAATAAAAAATAAAAAGAAGTAGAAAAACAAAACGTGTACGGGATTACCATTGTTTAGATATTACGTAAGCAGATTATGGAAGAATGAGGAATCTTCAATTTAACGTACTCTATTTATCTTTCTTCTATCAAGAAGTATGTCTGTTCACCAAATGATATCTTAAGTGATTGTTCACCAATCAATACCTTTTCACTAAAAGAGTACTCCTAACACAAAAAATTTGTTATTATTTATTTTTATTTAAAAGTGTTTGGCAGTTATTAAATCAAACTACTTAGAAAATTTAAACAATGTATGAATTTTTTTTTTATAATCTTTAAGAAGTCTTTTAATATTAGGAGATTGTAAGATTTTTAATATGATATTTTATTAAGATGTCTTTTAGTAGTAGGATAGTTATTTTAAAGAATTTGTTATTATCTGTTTTTATTTTTAAAAAATTTCATTATGATATTTTATTAAGATATCTTTTTAGTAATAGGAGACTTATTATCAAGAATTTGTTATTATTTATTTTTATTTAAAAGTGTTTGGCAGTTATTAAATCAAATCGTTTAGGAAATTTAAACAACGTATCACTTCAGAAATTTAAACAATAGATAGACATGCAAACCACTTAGGAAATCTAAACAACGTATCACTTCAGAAATTTAAACTATAGATAAACATGACACTTGTCATGATGTGAGACATTCTAGATTTTAACGCTCATATCTTCTGTTTTTATATATTAGATAGATATAGACGACTCCTCCTCCTCCTCCTAGGATTGTAAAATGAATGGACCAGTTTTTTAATAGATTCAATTCGGTTTGGAAAAAATCTTGTTTATTTAGAAAACGAGTCAATAAGCTATACTACTAAATAAGTTTAGGTTTTCATATTGGATTGTGTAAGTTTATAAATAAGTTAATAAGATATCAAATTATTATTTGTAGTGTATTGATAATATAAATAATCCATTTTGTTATGAAATTATATATAATTTTTAACAATACAAGTTTGTGAATTTAATTTTTATAAGTTCATAAATAAAAATAATTTTGTCTAATTAACTCAAATAATATAATTTATACTATAATTTATTTATTAATTATTAGCATATGTTTGTGAATGGATACAAAAATTTAGTCTTGGTGTTTACTATATATAGGAAAAAAAATGTCTAGTAAAGAGGTCCCCGAATGTCTTTCGCATGCTTATAACGACCGAACTATAGATGAATGGAAGACATAATAGTATTATGGAACCAAGTGATGATTTGGTGACTTTTACAATTCCAGTCTTCAAGGCGATGAGAGAAACTTTTGTCATCTTCATCAGGAGAACAGACAAGAGATTTGATGTCACCACTAACAAAGCGCACCATAATCGAGGGCCTTTGAGAAATCTACACATGTCTTGGACCCACATGATGTAGTTGTGTGTTAAGACCGTAACCCCTAGGTTAGCCCAAGCCTTGCATGGCTAAAATTATATGCTCCAGTTAACCTAACTATCTTTATATCCTTGCATTTAAATTTACATTTGAGTCAATTTTCATGTTCATTTAGGTACATGCTTAATATGCTTGTACCAAGTTATTTAGTGTGCATTAAGGGACTTGTACATAGTTTGTTAGTGTGTGCAGTCCTTAGTTGTACTTAGTTTGTTAGAGCTCCTAAGGCTTGTACTTGACTTGATCTAGATTGGCCAATTAGAGCCTTGATCTAGAAGGGCCAATGGGAGGCAAGCATGCACTCTTGCCATGCAAGCCGAGCCTATATCTTCCCCATTGTTTCATTCTTTCATTTTTATCTATGGAAATATATTGAAGCTTAGTATTTTGTTTCTAGCTTAGCCATAGAATAATTTCCTTAGTTAAATCCTTAGCATTTTCTTGTGTGATTGTTTCAATTGGATTGAGAGGGAAAGGTTGAGAGATCAATTGAGGTTGAATTATCTAGAATCCTTTCATTGGTATCAAAGCAAGTTCAGATCATAGTGCAAGAAACCAAGCTCGGAGTGCATATTGGAGTATTGAGTGACAACATTCAAGAGCTTCAAGTGCAATTGGATGAGCATGTCAATCGGTTTGGAGCCATTGATGCGAGAATGGAGAGAATAGAGCTCTCATTTGCTTCTATGCAAGCTCTGTTGGAGGAGAGGCTACCTCCAAGGTAGCAAGCACCACTGGTTCAACCCAAGCCACAAGTTGGAGCACAATTGGGTCAAGGTGGAGGAATGCAAAATGTTGGAGAGAAAACTCCAATTGTGGAACAAGTTGAGCCAATTCCAATCGATGCAGAAGCAAGGAATACAATTCCTAGAAGACCACCAACTCATGAGGTATTTCCTAACCTCAATCAACCAAGGTAGCCAAGGCCAATGGGTGAACCATTTGAGCCTAGGCAAGGTAGGCCAATCAGTGATCCATTTCATGACCCGATAGGAGAAGCAAGGTTTGGAAATGTGTTTCCAATTCAACCTCAGCCTCCACCACCATTCTGGGGTCAAATGGAACATCAAGAAGAATAGCCATGGTAGGGAAGAGAATTCCAGAGGTAGCAAGAGCCATTCCAATATCTTGTTCAGGTTCCACAACAACAAGGCATGGCTAGTCACTTTAGGGAGCCAAGAGAACCACCATGGGTTCAAGATGAGTTTGAAAATCCTTGGCATGATCCTAGAGGAGAAAGAAGAGGCTATGAAAGGCAAGGTGGAGTACAAAATAGGGAGCACTATGGACAGAATTAAGGTTATCAACCATGGCAGCAAACAGGGATGGAGCTACATGGGGACCAAGGGTGGCCATGGCCCCTGCCAGCTCTCCAAAAGAAACCCAATAGTAGGTAGGAGTGTCTGTGTAGTGCAGAGAGAGAGAGCGACAGCAGAGAAGCGCCCTCCCTCGTCGGTTGACTCACCCGTTCCCTTCACCTGAAGCAGTGAACCAGACCAGTTCTTCTTCACTTCTTCTAATGGGCCTCCACCTGCTACTGCTAATAAGTTCTTCGTATTCTTCTTATTTCTTTTCTTTCTTTTTTCAGTTTCCTAACCCATCAATTCTACTTTTTGTCTTCCCAAGTTCTACCTTTTGTCTTTCCCAAGTTATACACAACTTCTTCTTTTTTTTAGCTTTTATTCTAGATTTTAACTACACCTACACGACTACACCAACTCTTTGGTTTGTCAATTACATTTTTTATTAAGGTTTTGTTTTTTTCTCTCTTTACAATGTCTTGTCTCCACGTGGACATCTTTTTCTCCATTGCTATTGTCTTCATATTGATTGATTTATTGTGGTGGTACATGCTAAAGTCAATATATTAAAGTTCTTAATATATGTGGGTATGAGTTTGCTTTAAGTTCTTAAATAAATAAATAAATTTGTTAATGAAGCATAGTAAATTTTAGCAACAAAAAATAAATAAATAAATAAAAGCATAATGATTTTTTTCTTTATTTTTTTTATGTAATACAAGCTAAAATCATAATATAATCTTGATTTTGCATAATTTTTTTTTTTTTTTTTTTTAAATCTATATCTATACTATAATGTAAAATCGAAACTTTTTTTATTTTTGTTGACTTATATATTATGTCACATAAGTTTGTGAGTTCTCACAATTTTATTAATTTAATATATACTTGATAATTGAATTTAAATTCTATTCTATATTTAAACTTTTCATTGGAATCTTGACACATCATATTTTCTTTCAAAGATAAAATATATAGTTCAATATACAAATACAATCATAATAAATGTCTAATACTTGTATATATAGTTCCATATACAAAAACAACCATAATGAATGTCTATTACTAAAGTTTTATATACAAACACAATAATAATAAATGTCTATTAATAATTACCATAATTATTAAATTTCATATTTAGACAAAAAAGAGAGACAAATTTATATTATGTTAAACTTTCTCCTATATTGTATAGGTTACCAACTAGTATCTAATAATAAGTGAGCAATCAAAACCGAGACAGGCTTAGGCAACCCAAACCTCAGGGTCAGCCATGTACATCGGCCCCTACTCATAGAAAATCATGGCTACGTCCCTGGCAGCAAAGGAGACAAGCAATGCTGCCTAGGCCTATGAAGCTTGAATTTCCTAGATTCAAGGGGGGTAATCCTACTTCATGGATTTATAGAGCTATTCAGTTATTCCACTACTATCAAATATATGAGGCAGAAAAAAGGTATTACATGCCTCTTATCACCTTGTTAAGGCTGTCCAACTTAGATTTGGGCTAGCAAATTATGATGATCCCATGGAGTCTTTAACAAAATTGAAGCATACTACTATTGTCATTGCATATAAAGGAAAGTTTGAATCATTGAGCAATAGGATTAGAAATTTATCTAACATGCATAAGTTAAGTTGCTTTATAAGTGGCCTTGGCAGTAAAGATGCAGGGACCTAGAAGCTTGGGTGAGGCTTATGCCTTAGCCAAAATACAAGAGGAATACTTGGCTACATGCAAGAGAAGCCAAAGGCCTCATTATGATGCAAACATGGGCAATTGGTCCCAACAGAATCAATCACAAGGCAGTGAAAAGGTTGAAAACAAGGGGTATCAGTCTAGGCAACCCAACCCTAGACCTCTCATGGCTATACAGATTTTAACACCTATGCAAATGACAGAAAGAAGAAAAAAGGGTTTGTGCTATCATTGTGATAAAAAGTGGAGTGTTGGCCACAAATGCAAGACTATGAAGTTGTACATTATGGAAAAGTGTTGAGGAAGATGAAGAGCTTGAAGATTCTGTGGAAGATGAAACAAAATTGGTTGAAGAGGAAGAGGAACCAACTGAGATTACTTTGTGAACCTTGCAACGCATGTTTGTTTAGAAGATTTCCAAGATATCGCTACACCACCAAGCGTAAAGACATATCCACTCGTGGATTTTATGTCATTTGTATTAGATATCCAATTCACATCACTATACCCGTCTAGTATAGCTGGATATCTCATGCCATAGTTTATGGTGTATTTCAGATACCTTAAAACCCTAACTATTGCCTTCCAGTGATCTTCCCCTAGGTTACTCGTGTATCTACTCAGCTTGCTGACAAAATATGCTATGTCTGGTCTTGTGCAATTCATTATATACATAAGACTGTCAATTACCCGAGAATACTCTAATTGAGATATGACATTCTCTTTATTCTTAGTTAGATGTAAATTTACATCAACAAGTGTATTCATTGGACTGTCATCATATCTCCCAACTTTCTCAAATACCTTCTTAATGTACTGTGATTGAGATAAGACAAGTCTATTAGATGTTCTAGTAATCTTAATTCCTAGTATCACATCTACAACACCTAAATCTTTCATGTCAAACTTACGATTTAACATTCTTTTGGTAGCTTTAATGATATCATTATTGCTACCCATAATGAGCATATCATCAACATAGAGACATACAATGACATAGCCACTTGTGGTATTCTTGACATACACACACTTGTCGCATTCATTGATTCTAAACCCATTTGACATCATTGCATTATCAGATTTCTCATGTCATTACTTTAGAGCTTGCTTTAACCCATACAAGGATTTCACAAGTCTACACACTTTCTTTTCTTTCCTAAGAACAATAAACCCTTCTGGTTGTTCCATATAAATCTCTTCATCCAATTCACCATTCAAGGATGCATTCTTAACATCCATTTGATGTATTTCTAGGTTATGCAACATTGCAATAAAAATTAACATTCTAATGGATGTTATTCTTGTATCAGGTGAATATGTATCAAAGTAATCCACACCTTCTTTTGTTTGTAACCCTTTACAACAAGTCGTGCCTAGATCCATCAACTTTCATTTTCCTCTTGAATATCCATTTATATCCTAGAGGTTTACAACCAGGTGATAAGTCCACCAGTTCCCAAGTATGATTTTGTAGGATAGATTCAATCTCACTATTGACAGCCTCTTTCCATAAAGGAGCCTCTGGCATGGACATTTCTTCCTTGAAGCTTTGAGGTTCATCTTCTAACATAAAAGTTAGAAAATCTGGACCAAACGTTTTTAACGTTTTTGTCCTTTTACGTCTAGGCTCAACCTCATTCCTCTCTTCCATCAACTCTTGATCATGAGAAGTACTAGACATAAACTCCAACTCCCTTTTAAGATGATTTGTTCTTGTGTAGGTTTACATGAAAATATTTCCTAAAAAAATTATGTATTCTTAGATTCAATAATTGTATTCACATGCATGTCAGGAATATCAGATTTTTGAATCAAAAACCGATATGCACTACTGTTATGGGCATAACCAATAAAAACACAATCAACTATTTTTGGTCCTATCTTTATCTTTTTGGGAATAGGAACCGCCACTTTTGCCAAGCACCCCCACACTTTTAAGAATTGATAGGAAGACCTCCAACCTTTCCATAATTCATAAGGTGTCTTGTCTAATTTCTTTTGAGGTAACTTGTTGAGAATATAATTAGTGGAAAAGAATAGCTTCCCCCTACAAGTTCTGTCGTAATCCAAAACTTATCAGCATAGCATTCATCATCTCTTTCAAGGTTCTATTTTTCCGTTCAACAACTCTATTTTGTTGAGGTGAATAGGGAGCAGTGGTTTGATGAACAATACCATGTTGTGAACAAAATTCACCAATAGGTGATTATATTCCCTACCTCTATCACTCCTAAGAACCTTTATCTTTTTATTAAGTTGATTGTTAACTTCTTTCTTATAATGAATGAAACTCTCTAATGCCTCATCCTTACTTCTTAGCAAGTACACATAGTAGTACCTTGTGCAATCGTCTATGAATGTGATAAAATATTTCCGACCACCTCTAGTTTGAATCAATTTCAAATCACATACATCACTATGTATTAATTCTAGAGGTTCACTACTTCTTTCTATGGAATGAAAAGGGAGTTCTCGTTAATTTAGCCTCCACACAAATTTCTCATTTATAATTAGCATCAATTTGAAATTTAGGCAATAAATTTAGATTGATTAATCTATGCAAAGTTCCATAATTAACATAACCCAATTTTTCATGCCAAACATCAGATGACTCAAGCAAATAGGCAGAAGATTTGTTCTTATTCTCATTAATAGAAACAATGGCTATAACATTCATTTTGAAAAGCCCATCGCTTAAATACCCTTTTCGCACAAGCATTCCACTCTTAGTGAGTAAGAATTTGTTAGACTCAAAGACTAACTGAAAACCATTCTTACTCAACAATGAACCAGAAACAAGATTCTTATGGATATTTGGCACATGTAGCACATCTTTCAGAGTAAGATCCTTACCAGGAGTCATCTTAAGAACCACATTTCCCTTTCCTTCAACTTTAGAAGTTGAAGAGTTTTCCATGAAAAGTTGTTCTCCATATTTCACAGATTGATATGTAGAAAACATTTTCTTGTCTGAACATATATGACAAGTGGCTCCAAAGGTTCATACTAAAGACATCTATTGAAATACCCTTTTCACACAAGCATTCCACTCTTAGTGAGTAAGAATTTGTTAGACTCAAAGACTAACTGAAAACCATTCTTACTCAACAATGAACCAGAAACAAGATTCTTATGGATATTTGGCACATGTAGCACATCTTTCAGAGTAAGATCCTTACCAGGAGTCATCTTAAGAACCACATTTCCCTTTCCTTCAACTTTAGAAGTCGAAGAGTTTTCCATGAAAAGTTGTTCTCCATATTTCACAGATTGATATGTAGAAAACATTTTCTTGTCTGAACATATATGACGAGTGGCTCCAAAGGTTCATACTAAAGACATCTATTGAAATACCTTTTTCGCACAAGCATTCCACTCTTAGTGAGTAAGAATTTGTTAGACTCAAAGACTAACTAAAAACCATTCTTACTCAACAATGAACCAGAAACAAGATTCTTATGGATATTTGGCACATGTAGCACATCTTTCAGAGTAAGATCCTTACCGGGAGTCATCTTAAGAACCACATTTCCCTTTCCTTCAACTTTAGAAGTCGAAGAGTTTTCCATGAAAAGTTGTTCTCCATATTTCACAGATTGATATGTAGAAAACATTTTCTTGTCTGAACATATATGACGAGTGGCTCCAAAGGTTCATACTAAAGACATCTATTGAAAGAGTCTTTATATTAGTAACAATTTGTCTATCACTCTCAATCTCATTGGGAGTAGAAGTAATAGGGGCACCGATTAGCACCACAACAAAATTTACAATAACTTGTTCAGTAGATATTTTGGTTAAACAAAATTTTATCCAAACACAATTATCAAAAATCAATTTAAAAGGACATACAAAAATTTTGATTTTAACAAACACAGTGATCGTTCAGAGCAAACACACTATGTTCTACCAAAACAAACAAGTTATATAAAAGGGAAACAATGTGAAACTATCAAATATACATAATACTTTACGCAACAAAAAAACTGTATGAAACGGTTGCAAACGTTGTAAATATATATGCCCAATATGCCCAGATTCAGTTTTCACAATGATATGCCGTAAAAACTGAAATTCGCAAACGTCAAGAAGAATTATACGCAACCAATATTATTTTCCGTTAACCACAAGATTAAATTAAAAATAATGAAGTTTGTCTTAAGATTGTTGGGTATATATCTTATGATTTTGTAAAATAAACAACACTAACAATAAGAAATATGTTACAGTTAATAAATAATAAAAACTCAAAATGAATGCAGAATGAATAAATGTAAACTGATCAAGGTTAGTGTATCACACTATGTCTTTAAGACAGATTTCGTCTCTCACACTATTATCTTGGTAGTGCTTTGAGACCCTACAATGTTCAATGACACGTAGAAGAAGCACAAACAATCTCTGTGTCCAACGAACGTAACTAGTGTCTCTTTCTCTCTCTTGACTTATGCAAATAAGACTCTCAAAATAGTAGAAAATAACTAACTCAAAAAGCAATTTAAAAAATTAACTTCTTAAATGAATGAGAGAATACCTTATTTATAGATAGAGTCACACCTGTTCGGAAAATATGTGAGATGAACAGTCACAACTATTCAGAAAATACACAACATTTTGTGGGAAAAATAATGTATTAATAAATACATAAATTGAATGGACTGGGCCTAACTCACATGGACCCACTTAACCCACTTTTAGGAGGCAATTTCTTATTTATTCTTAACCATTTTTCTCACATGCTAAAATTTCTTGAATTTTTTATTTTATATTTTTGAGATTTTTCTAAAGACATAGCAACACAAAACTCATCCAGTGAAAGGTTCGAGTCATTTGAGTACTTAGGAGCTTAACTCAGAAAATGCTTAAATTTCTTGGACTTTTTTGGGATTTTTGTACAAACATAGAAACACAAATCACCGAGTGAATGCAAGTTTCGAGTCATTTACGTACTTAGAAGCTTAACTCTGTGACTTCATTGACGTTTGCATTGTGTGGTTCCAATTCAGAGTTGACGGAGGAGGAGGGATTTGAGCCCCAACGGTCGGCAACGATGTTGAGTAGTTTGAGGCTTGAGCACCAATGCTAGGCAGAACGAGTGTGAAAGAAAGGAAGGAGGATGAGGGATTCAAGCAACGACTATCGACAATACCGTTGGGTGCTTTCGCACTCGAATATCGACGACCGGCAGAGAAAAAAGAGAATGAGATGATTTTTTTTTTTTTTTTATGTTCAATTTAATTTAATTATATAATAAATAAATTTTAAAACGAATATTTTACTTTAAAAATGATTTTTAATAATAATAAAATGGTCACACGTGACCACTTTCCATCATCCATAATTGACAAAATTTGGATGAACATGACAATATTGCCAATTCTTATAGCTTAATAACACAAAATTGAAAATAATGAGGTTTGTTTCCAATTCACCTAAACTTGTATTTTTTTGTAATCAATCAATATCAATATCTATATAATATATAATAGCAGAAGACATGAGCGTTGAAACCAAGAGTGCTTTACATAATGACAAGTGGCATTGATGTGGCATACAATGTCTTTAATTTTGTCAAGTGATACGTTGTTTAAATAAGTGATATCTATCAATCAACCGTTTCTCATAAATAATCTTCACCACTTTTTTCCAATTCTAATCTCTGTTTTTCATTTGCAGATTTTCAAGCGCAGGAATGGTGGTCGCAACAAGCACGGCCGTGGCCACATCAAGTTCATCCGCTGTTCCGACTGCGGCAAATGCTGCCCCAAGGTATTTCTTCAATTCCGTATTCTTTGCTGCATCAGTTTATATATATATATATATATATATATATATATATATATATATATATATATATATATATATATATATATATATATATATATATATATCTGTTTTGTCTCTCTGTTTTTCATTTGCAGACTTTCAAGCGCAGGAATGGTGGTCGCAACAAGCACGGCCGTGGCCACGTCAAGTTCATCCGCTGTTCCAACTGCGGCAAATGCTGCCCCAAGGTATTTCTTCAATTCCGTATTCTTTGCTGCATCAGTTTATATATATATATATATATATATACTAAAAGAATGTTTTAATCTATTAAATTCAAAAAAAAAAAAAAAAAAAAAAAGAGATCTGAGACTGAAAGCCTGAATACCGTAGAGGAAAGAGAGAGAAGGGCTGTGGTTCAGACTGAAAGAACGCTGGAGCCTGGAGCTCGCCTCACCGCCCAGTCCCTCACGCGACTGTGGTTTAGACTAAAGAAATTAAAGAAGAAGAAAAAATTGAAATAAGAAGAAGACTGAAATTCAGAGATGAAGAAAAATGAGCGAAGGAAGAGTTGTTGGTCTCAAATGCAGATCTGGTGGCGCAGTAGAAAGAGGAGAGGAAAAAAAAAAAGATAGAAGAGGAAAAGAGAATAAAAGAAATGATAAAAGAAGAAGAGAATGTAACTTGAAACCTGTCAGCACAAAGTTTCTCCACGTTGTTCTGTGTTTTCTCTAGACACTTCTCGCGAGCACCGAATAAATTTTATGACTTTTCCAAGATAAAACGTAAATTCTCTCTTTGCAGCTTTGGATCTGTGCAAATGTGTGCACATCTATTCTCACAATTATACCGCATGAGACGTGGCTTGAATCCAATGGCTCAAGAGTCATTTCGTCACTCAATTGACTAATTAAATTGTTAATTTTATGAAATATAAGCATAACTTTTATTTAATGCGACATTTAATACATAATCAGTTATAGGTGATTTCAATAATTAAAAAAATATAATAATAATAATAACGATTTTCATTTTATTAGATAATTTGTATTGCAATGTATTAAAAAATAGTTATTATGTGTCTTTTTATTTGTTGGTATTTTGTTAATACAAAATAGATGCTACTTTAGTTTTTCATTTAAAAAAAAAAAAAATTAGCTCATATTTCGGCCTCCACCCAATAAAAATCCTGGCTACGTCCCTGCATATATATATATATATATATATATATATTATATATATATATTATATATATATATATATGTATGTTTCTGTTTTGTGATTGTATCAATTAGTGATGTGTGCTTGCTGAATATGTATGTAAATATTATGTTTATGTATTTTTATAATGCCGATGTTGTTTGCATGTCAATGCGTGCTTTGATGGGAAAGGGGTAGATAATGTGTTTGTTATATTAATTCATTGTCTCTTCTTCTTTTTTATATTATTAAACTTGTTTTTTTTTTTTTTTTTTTCAGTTTTTGTTGATGATAAAGATAAAACTTTTGTTTGTTAAAAAAAAAAAAACATTTTTTGTTGAAAAAAATAAAATACCGTGCATGCTTAACAGTTTAGAGAGGATTCTTTAAATAATGGACAAACCTTAGGAAGAGTTAATTAGTTGTTGTATTTAACTTCCTGATTGAATTCAATTATATGATTTTTTTTTTTTTTTTGATGACAAAGATAAAACTTAAAAGACAAAGTATTTGAGTATAACACCTAACTTAAAAGACATAGTATTTGAGTATAACACCTAATACAGGTTCTTTAATTTTTTTTTTCCATATAAATACAACTTGAAACCTTGACGTAACATTTGTTTTCCCTTCTATTTCAAAGAGGTACTTAAATATTCAACTTTAATATTTTGGTTTGTTAACTTCTATATGTTTTCTTCTTGGTTTGTTAACTTTCATGTGTTTCATTAAATAATCTATGTTGTATTAAATATTAATTTCTTTTTTCTTTTTTAAACGTGTGTTTTATATATATTTTTTTATAATAATGTTAACAGGAAGGATGCAATGATGCATAAACCAATATTGGACGATTGTAAAAAAGAATTCAGGGGATTGACCATTCATAAAAATGGTGCAATTAGTAGTAGCAAGGTATGTGTTAAAAGTACCCACATGCCTTCTTTGAATGAATGCCTTGAAACTAGAAGACATTAAAACTTTCATTTAATTAAAAAACATTAGTAGAATGTGTTTGTGGTGTTACACTTATTTGAACATGGCTTAGATTGATGACACCGATCTTTGGGAGATGTGGAAGACCAGCCAGTCAATATCGAACTTAGGATCTATTGATAACAAGGTACATGTCTTAATGTTATGTTCGATCATCATCATTTTTCGATTATAATATTATTTGAATTGGAATAACAATTGTCATCTATATGGATTAGGTTGTGAAATTACAAATATATTCCCTCGGTTGGGGATGTACTGTTCAAACTGACAAGATACACCTATGGAGATTAGTGAAGCGAGTCTTGATCTCACAATTATATGAAAGGTGTGTCACTTCATCATTTTGGATTGGGTATTAGCTAATACGTTATCCAAACATTTACAAACTATTTTGTTCTTCTTCAATTGACAGTTCAAACGTCCATGAGAATAAAGACAGAAAAAATAAAAGATTAAACGATATGGTGATAACACAGGTATAGAATTATTACTAATCTATTTCTACATGTACTTTCATGAGACAATTATTTTAAAATTTGGATGCTAAATGGCAGTTTTTAAAGTCCCAAGCTGACATAGACCATTTAATGTACAAAGAGTTATGCAAAACCGTCACAAGGTATGTACTTATAAATTCTACATCAATCATATTTTTCATCTGTATGTTACCAATGGAAAAATATATGTTTTTGAAGTTCCAATTAATAATACAAAACTAATATATTTTAAATTTTGAATTCAGGTTAATGACAAATGCAGCTGGAAAACAATTAATGCCTAACTTAAGATATTGATACTTCAACTTCTTCCTACTAACCTATATTTGTATTTTCATATAAACTTTTTCTATGTGTTTAATGTAATTAATCATTATACATTTGACTTGATGTAATTTCTTTCAGATATATTTCAATGGTTTAAATAATAGTAATTTATATACACAATATAGTACATTAAATTTTATTATAAATTTAGCTACTATACCTACAAATTAACATATTTTATTGTTTTTGTTATTCATATTAAATAAGTGTATCCCGCGCATTGCGCGGGTCATACGCTAGTATATATAATAGCAAAAACCTTTAACTGAGGTTCTGCCAAGTGTCTTTCTTTTCATAGTGTGAAATTCTGCCAAGTGGCATGTTTATCTATTGTTTACTTTTGTCAAGTGATACATTGTTTAAATAAGTCATATCTATCTATCATTTAAATTTCTAAAGTGATTCGTTGTTTAAATAAATTGACTTAATGCATTTTATTTATCAAACAGTATTAATCAATTCCAGTCAAACACTTTTAAATAAAAACATTTAAAATAAGTCTCCTACTACTAACAAACATCTTAATAAAATATACTTTCTTAAGTGGTATGAGTAATAACGTTCAAATTATAATACTAACAATAACAACAGATAATAACAAAATTTTATTAAAAAAATCCAAAATATTTCTCCTACTACTAAAAGACATCTTAACAAAATATACTTCTTTAAGATAAATGAAAAACAGTTAATTTAAAATATAACTCCCAAGCAGCATGACTAATAGTGTTAAATTAAATGATCTCTTCATTCTTCTACTACTAAAAATTACACGTCTCTTCATTCAATCTTCTTCAAAGTTCGGCCACATTCACAGTTAAAAGAATCTCTCTCAATGATCATTAATTTCAAAGAGTGCCGAGAACACTCTATTGCTTCTCTCACTAAAATTGGTGTTGTATTTCCATCCCTTATTGTTGTGGTCTTTAACAACATTAAATGATCCATAATTTCGGTGTGAGTACCTCAATTAATTCTTTGTTCTATGGTTCTTTTTTTTGTCTTTCCATATTTTTTTCCATTGTCTATAGTGATACAAGTTCTGATATTTTTTTGTTTTTCTATCATAATTTTTTCCCTTCTTGCTTTTGTATGTTTGTCTGTTTCTTATAGACAACAATATATTTTACAAAAATATATATTAATGATATTATACTTGATGGAATATATATCAACAATCATCTTTTATTTCTTGAGCAATTTTAGAATTTTTATCATATCATGTTTATCTTATTAGAGTTATAGTGGAATATTTGAACACTCAGTAAAAATAGTGATATCCACTACCATTTTATGCTGAGTTTTAAATACTTCACATATAAATTATCCCGCGCTTTGCGCAGATTATATGCTGGTTTAGAATAAAGAGAGTAATAAAGTGTTGGACTTACCCAAATGATAAAATAAATAGTAAATTGCATTTTCTCTTTTTATTTATTGAGTCTATTTAACCTAGCCCTTGTGACCTAGTGATACTTCTTGGCGTCTCCTATAGGGATAAGGATCCTCTCCATTTGGAAATCTCTCCATTTGTCCATTTCATGGTTCAGATTTTATTTCACAAATCTAACGATATATAGACTGCCTTGTCATTTAAAATTTTAAATGATGTGGCAGTCTGTACACTATTAGATCTGTGATATTTAATCTGGACCATGAAATGGAGACTCTCCATTTTATTTCAAATGGAGAGGATCCTTATCCCTCCTATAGGAGACGTCTAGGAGTTCTATACCCCACAGGTGGGATTTGCTTGCTATTGTCAAAAAAAAAAAAAAAAAAAAAAAAAAATTATTATTGAGTCTATTTCAATCCACTACTAATTTATAAAATTAACCAATATCTATATTAATGGATAGAAAAATTGCAATTTGTCCTAAAATAAAACAAAGAAACGGTAAAAAACGTGGCCTTGAACCAAAGTTTCTCAGCTCTAGGGTTTTAGACCTAGTCTTGCCCTAGCCGCCAGTAGAAAATAGTTTCTTGCCCTAGTGCAAGGTGTTTGTTCCCTCCGGTGGTTTTATCACAGGTAGGACGGAGAGTGAGTGAACATATCCAGTAAACAGTTATTTGTCTATTGGTGGAGTTTTTTTCTGTAGAACAATGGAGGAGATTGATGGCCTTTGGAAACGTTTTTCACTCAAAGATCAGGAAGATGATAAGTTTGATTTGTCCTCGATGGCACAACAGGACAAACCAACTTTGGCTGCAAAATTCTTTACTCGGAGGCCTATCAATATTGAAGCGGTGGCAAGAACTTTTAAGCCACTTTGGCAAACAAAAAACAATTTCTCGCTTCAAGACGTTGGAGACAATATGGTACTGGTGGAGTTTGAAGACCGCAGTGATCTGGAACGAGTTCTTATTGGTGAACCATGGTCATATGACAAATACCTTATTGCTTTTCAACGTGTGGGGGACGGGAGAGAAGTAGAAGATCTTTTATTCAACAGGGTTGATTTTTGGGTGCAGATTCATAATCTTCCGATCCTATGTATGAAGAAATCCGTGGCAGAGAGGTTAGGAAGATCCATTGGAGAAGTGGTTCGGACCCAAGTGCAGGATGAAGATACCGGGAATGGGAGATGCATGAGAGTACGGGTTAAAGTGGATATCACCAAACCACTAAACAGGGGGCGTAAAATTGGTCTGGCAAACGGTGGTGAAGGCTGGGTTTCGTTTAAATACGAACGCTTGCCAAATTTTTGTTACTGGTGTGGCATTCCCACGCATGGAGAAAGGGACTGTGAGGAGTGGCTCAAAACCACGGATGAAGAGAAAGACAAGGATCCCGAATATGGAGTATGGCTCAGAGCATCACAAGACCGTGTTCTTCGCCGGGTGCAAGTCACGGTGGAGGGGAGGTCTCGCAGCACAAGCAAGCCCATGGGGGGGGAACAGGCGGTGCCGCCATCACCACAGGCCCCAACGAAACCAGCAGTGGTGCACTCTCCACCAACGGAGCTTGACCCTACAGATATGGAAACTACGGAGGATCTGGGTGGAATTAATAAGGCAACGGATTTTGCGGCTCAAAATTCTGCAACATTTGAGGACCAGTTAAGGGCAATTGATATGGCCCTTAACTATACATCTGTCATACCCGAAAAATCAGGTACAGCTGGTAGTAAGCAGTCAAAAGGGCCAGATGAGTGGATTGGGCCTGGAAGCCCAATATTGATACACAACAGAGCTGCATCATCTGCTAAGGATGCAAGGAGCCCATTGGGAGAAATTACAAATAAGGTGGCAGCTTCCACTCCTAAGCCCAATGTGGGGACTTGGAAAAAAATGGCCCGTGCTAAGGGTCAAGGAACTCATGACACCAGAAGAATTTTCAGTGGCAGAGAAAAGAGCATGTGATGAGGTGGTGCAGGTTGAGGAGGAAGAGTTGAGAAGCCAAAAGACTGCTCGGGTTTTGGAGAATGATTTTCTATCGGCGGCGGCTGGTGCACAGCCCCGCCGAACCCAATGAGTTGCCTTAGTTGGAACTGCCGTGGGCTTGGGAACCCAGGGACAGTTCAAGAACTCGCCAACATGGTGCGGGTTAAAGATCCCTCGGCCATTTTCGTCATGGAAACATGGTCGCATGAAGAATACTTAGAAAAGGTACGTTGTTTGTTACATTTTAATAGCAAATTAGTTGTTCAGAGTAATAATAAAGGGGGCGGCCTAGCCCTTTACTGGAAAGATGACTTTCAGGTTACTATCAAGAGCTACTCCAGTAGCCACATTGATGCCATCATCAAAGAAGGATCAGAAGACGCTTGGAGACTCACTGGGATATACGGGGCTCCTGAAGCACACAAGAAGAGAAGAGACATGGGCTCTATTGAGACACCTTGACAGTAAATTCCAGCTACCATGGTGCTGCATAGGAGACTTTAACGAAATTCTCAAACTTGAAGAGATGAAAGGAAGGTTTGCCAGACCAGACCGTCAAATGCGAGGCTTTCGAAGTGCTCTTGATGATTGTGGTTTAGTAGACCTTCGATACCGGGGATTTCCGTTCACATGGTGCAATAACAGAGATCCTCCTTTTACTACATGGGTTCGTTTGGACAGGGCAGTAGCAAATATGGAGTGGTTACATCGTTTCCCTATGGCCCAAGTGGAGCATATTGATGTCTCAAAATCAGATCACAAATGCCTTTGGTTGAGCTGTCTTCCACCGGTGGTATCAAGAAGCAAACGAAGACCATTCAGATTTGAAGAAGTTTGGATGACTGATGGGGGGTGCGAGGAAGCTATTACAAAGGCCTGGGAGATGTCAAAACCGGGTACAAGGATGTTTAAGGTGTGGCATAAGCTTAAAGAGTGCAAGAAACAGCTGGGAGAATGGAGCAGAAAAAGTTTCGGCAATATTAAGAAACAGATAGAAATTCTGCAGCAGAGAATAAAACAGGCCGAGTCATTAGCTATCCAAGACCGAGTCCATGCAAACATCAATGGTCTGCGGAAGGAGCTCAACTCGCTGCTGGGGAAGGAAGAAAAATTCTGGAGACAAAGATCCAGAACCTCGTGGTTGGCTCAGGGGGACCGGAACACAAAATATTTCCACGGAAGAGCTACACAGCGAAGAAGGCGTAATTCTGTTTCCAAGCTGTGCGATGAGAGGGGTAGGTGGCATGAGTCCAATGAGGAAATAGCCGAGCTTATGATAGAGTATTACACAACTCTATTTACCACTTCAAACCCAACACATTTGGCTGAAGCAACATCAGAGGTGCAGAAAGTAGTTACACTGGAAATGAATAATAATTTGACTCGAGAGTTTAGAGCAGAAGAAGTTGAAAAAGCAATTCAGCAAATGGCTCCGTCAAAAGCCCCAGGACCCGATGGTATGCCTCCTATTTTTTACCAAAAATATTGGCATGTTGTTGGTAGTGATGTAACCACGGCTGTATTATCATGCTTAAATTCTGGTAGTTTATTGAAGTCTATTAATCATACTTTCATTACTTTGATACCAAAAGTTAAAAATCCTGAAAAGGTGACTGATTTTCGCCCAATTAGTCTTTGTAATGTAATTTACAAATTGGTGTCTAAAGTATTGGCAAATAGACTGAAGGTAATTCTTCCCCAGCTAGTATCGGATTCCCAAAGTGCTTTTGTACCAGGGCGTTTGATCACAGATAATGTTCTGGTTGCCTTTTGAAACTCTCCACCATATGCACCACAACAAAATTGGGAGAGAGGGAGCCATGGCGATGAAACTTGACATGAGCAAGGCCTATGACAGGGTGGAATGGAGTTATTTGGAGCAAATAATGAAGAAGATGGGTTTTCATCAAAAATGGATCGGTCTCATGACTGAATGCATTAGCTCTGTATCCTATTCCATTTTAATTAATGGGGAGCCTCATGGTAATATCCACCCTTCCAGGGGATTGCGCCAAGGGGATCCCTTGTCACCTTACCTCTTTTTACTATGTGCAGAAGGTTTTCATTCTCTTCTTAAGAAGGCAGAATCAAATGGCGATATTCAGGGGGTCTCACTTTGTAGAGGTGGGCCAAAGATAACCCACTTATTTTTTGCAGATGATAGTCTCTTATTTGCAAAGGCCACTACAACAGCCTGTGAAAAAATCCAATCTATGCTGGGGCAATATGAGAAAGCATCGGGGCAACAGGTTAACCGTGACAAGACTACTATCTTCTTCAGTAAAGCTGTTCCAATTCCCACTCAAAATGCAATTAAAGAGTCACTCAATGTTCCAGTTATCAGACAGTATGAGAAATATTTGGGGCTTCCTTCTTTGATTGGAAGAAAGCGAGCAGAGAGTTTTACTCAGATAAAGGAGAGAGTGTGGCACAAGCTCAAAGGATGGAAAGAAAAATTGCTATCCCAGGCTGGTAGAGAAGTCCTAATTAAAGCAGTAGCTCAAGCCATACCTGCATATTCGATGAGTTGTTTCAGATTGCCTCTAAAACTTTGCAAGGATCTAGAAGCCATGATTCGTAGATTTTGGTGGAGCAACAACTCAGACCAACAGAAAATACATTGGGTAAGTTGGAAAAAACTTTGTGAACCAAAGAACATGGGTGGCATGGGCTTCCGTGATTTACAAAAATTCAATGAGGCACTCCTGGCAAAGCAGGTTTGGCGACTCATGCATGATACCTCATCACTCTTCTATCGGGTTTTTAAGGCAAAGTTTTTTCCCAATTGTTCTATATTGGAGGCTGATCCCAAGATTAGGGGTTCATATGCATGGCAAAGCATAATGAAGTCCCGAGAGCTTCTTATCAAAGGTGGGGTTTGGCGAGTGGGAGATGGAAGAAGAATAAAGATTTGGAAGAACCGCTGGCTTTTAGAAGATAATCATAGAACTATCATTACTCATGGCCCACAATTGCTCCAAGACTGCACCGTGGACCAGCTGATCATCAAGCCGAAGATGGAATGGGATACGACTCTGATAGATAAGTTGTTCCTCCCTTATGATGCTGAGGCAATCAAGAGCATTCCTCTTAGTGAACGTGCTCCACCAGACAGATTTTATTGGCCAGGGACAGCTCATGGTTCATATACGGTAAGGAGTGGGTACCAAGCACTCCTCCACAACGAGAAGCAGCAACTCCCTGGAAGCTCCACCACAGATGCTCTTCAACCAATTTGGAAAGCTGTGTGGTCACTACGGATCCCCAAGAAATGCCAACTCTTTGTATGGAGAGCCTCTCGTGAAGCCCTACCTACAAGAGTGAACCTGTGCAAACGCCATATCCCAATCGACCCCAAGTGTGAGAATTGCCGAAAATGTCCTGAGGACGTGTTGCATGCAGTCTGGAGTTGCCCCGTGCTTACACCAGTTTGGGACAAGGAACCGTGGATTCATAGCCTTCGAGCTACTCCAATTATGGACTTCGCAGACCTGTTCTCCAAAGTTCTTGACATTGGCACATACCAGAATACCGAAGTTTTCAGCATCATAAGCTGGTCCCTTTGGCAGAGGAGAAACAAACAGAGGTTGCACCAAGAGGTAGAGGCTATTGATCAAGTCTCCACAAGGGCAAGAGCCTACCTGGACGAGTTTGTGAGTAGCATTGAGCCTCTTCAACCTGCGGAGCCCACCCCAACTCTGGTTATCAAATGGCAACCACCTAGTAGACACAATTTTAAGATTAACTATGATGGGGCAGTTTTCAAAGAGACTAATGAAGCTGGGATTGGAATTGTGGTGAGAAACAAAGCAGGTCATGTCATGGCCTCACTAGTTCAGAAGGTTCGCTACCCCCAGTCTGTAGAAAACATTGAAGCGTGGGCAGCAAAACGTGCAGTGCAGTTTGTATCTGAGATTGGTCTGAAGGAAGCAGAGTTTGAAGGTGATTCGAAGACAATTGTGGCAGCACTGAATGATCCTCAACACTGTCCCACCCATTATGGTCTTCTGATTGCAGATGCCAAGTCCCTGGCTCAGGCATTAGATTCCTATTGTTTTACCCATGTCAAACGCCAAGGTAATGGCTTGGCCCATGCACTAGCCCGTATGGCTAAACACACTGATATTCTAGAAGTTTGGATGGAGGATGTCCCTCCACCTCTTCAACAATTGTATCTGTCCGACTTTCCTATTCAATAAAATTACTCTCCTCTTTCCATCAAAAAAAAAAAAAAAAAAAAACAAAGAAACGGTTGGAAAAAAAAGGTGATGAATATAATGAAATCGGATTTGGAATATAAGCTGTGAAACATTGGAATCTCCGGTCCTTTTGGAATATATAGCCTCGCAACTCTCGCCTTGCTTCTCTTACTTCTTCTTCTTCTATTCAATGGCAATGGCAGGCTTAGCAAGTTTCACCAATTCGCTTCTCAGTTCACAATCACATCCTCCCTCGCTCTCTCATGTTTGGTCTCTGTCACCTTCACCATCACAAATCAGTCTTCGTACCAGTTTCAGATCTCATCCAACCCTTTTCACCACCCATTCTTCTCTGGACGCTGCAAATGATACCAAGCAAGACACACCATCACCTATCGAATTAAGTATGAACTTTTAATTTGCTTCACAAAACTCTCTCTCTCTCTCTCTCTCTCTCTCTCTCTCTCTCTCTCTCTCTCATTCTCTTTCATTCTTTGCACAGGATATGCAGCATTTCCTACGGTGATGGATATCAACCAGATTCGTGAAATTCTGCCTCACCGGTCAGTTCACTTTTTCTTCACCGTTTCGTCTAGTTGATTGAGAAAAACCCAACTTCTTTTATTGTTGTTTTGAATTCCCAAACAATGAAACTATTAGCTGTTGTTGTTGTTTTGGGTTTGGTTAGGTTTCCGTTTCTTCTAGTGGATAGAGTGATTGAACACAATCCTGGAGTTTCAGCTGTTGCTATCAAGAATGTTACAATAAACGACAACTTTTTTCCTGGCCATTTTCCTGAAAGGCCAATAATGCCTGGTGTTCTCATGGTTGAGGTATTTGCTTTTTTTTCTAAATTTAGAGAGCGGTGTTAATGATTTTATGCGGTTTACTTGGTTCTCGCAAGTACTAGAGTAAGTTGAGGTGTCTGACAGATTGTTGGTTTACCATTACTACTTCAATGGGTAATTACGTCTATGGAGCAAAACGAGTCTATCAACTCCTTTTGGCTGAGTTTTTTCTTTTTGGACTTGGCCTTTTCTAAAGCCTCATATAAGCTTACACTGTCACAACATTTTGGGCTATTGCTCAAAAATTGGACCAATGTACCGTACAGATATTGTAACCGAGCTTTAGTAAGCCAATTCATTTGATAAGGGGATTTTTAAAAATCAGTTTTAAGTATTATCTTGTTCATAAAAGATTGTGGTGAACCACCTGAGTGTCAGCCCAATTGGCTAGGGGGCATGAGGCTTACAAGCCTGGCTGGATGTCCTTGGTTCGATCCTTGAGTGATGCACTTTGACTTACCTTGTTGCATGTAGATAACTTCTGTGTGCTCGGTGTGATGCAACGGGGGGTTTACTCTCCAGTGGGTCCAAAGGGCCTTGCCTTGGGGAGGTTCCTATGATATCAAAAAATAAAATAAAAAATGTGGTAAAACTTTTGAATGGACTTGATTGCTAATCAGGAAAATCTAAGTATTTGATTGCCTAAACTAGAGGTGTAAGGATTTAGTTGGAACTTATTCTGAACATTGAAGTCATGTGTTGCTGGATTTAGGTTGTCATAGTTTCTTTCCTTTTTCATTTTCTTTTATGTTGATTGCCATGCCTCTTTTACAGAGGTATCTAAATGATGCAGCAAAAAAAGCTTAGATCTGCTCTAGTACAGACTTGAGATGCGAAAGGGCATTACCTTTCTAGCTTATAGACATGAAAGTGGGCATAGAGAAGAAGATCGACCAATAAAGAAATTGGAAGTAGCTAGTATGCACCTCAGGAATAGAAGTTGGAATGTAAATCTAGGTTCAAGAGAACCCAATAAGACAGCAGGTCTGGTTTTGGATATTATCTTTGCTAAAACTTCTTGCAAAGATTATAAACTACTTTGCCCGTCAGGGGTGAATGCCCTTGGATTATCCGGCAATTGGTTCTGGCAGGCGGGGTTAGTTGTCCGTAGGTTTTACTACCTAGAGGTAAGTCCAAAGGGCTCTTCTTTAGAAAGGTTCCCTACGTTATCAAAAAAAATTAAACTTCTTGCAAAGATTCTTAAAAGGCTAATGTATACTAGTCTTGATTACTCATGTGCCTTTGTAATCTTAGCCATTTAAGCTATTTAAAAGTCACTTGCTATTCACATGAATTTTCAAAAGAACAGGAATATAACAATACTAGTTTGTGGAAATAACAATAAAAGATGACAAGGCACACAAACAAAGACTACAATAAAATAAAGACTCAAGTAATGGTGGCTGGTGGGTTGATCATAGTTAATCAGTCTGGCCAGTTTGCCATGGATCACTTCATGGGTGCTCCTGCATCACTGATATATTATACGCATATACAAATGTGACAAGCATTTAGGTCTCCATGGCTGCACTGTTATACAGGGATTAAAATATGAATTGATTTCAGTCTCTCTTTGTGTTTGACCATTGATTTTATAGACTTTATAGTTTCCTTTGGGTGTCCCTTCAAATGTATCTTAGCTAGAGAGTATGACATGACATCTATTTGTAGTATTACTGTGGTTCTTGATGCATTGCCTCATTTTATAAAGAGCCATTTGAATTTACAACCAGATTGAACTGTTGTGCTTTAGTTTCCGATTGTGGAAGAAGTAGAACGCTATTTTCCTAGTTGTTTTCAGAATTTGATTTCTACTTTGTAATATTGTAACATATTGAGTTAAAATGGGATGAATTTCTTGACCTTGCGCACTGTAGAAATGCTGATAGTGAGCCCATTGATGGCTTAAGACCAGAAATGATGTGAAAAACATCTGAATCTAGAATAATAATTGATTGGGAATATATTTTAAACCCTATAGTTTAGAGGGTGTAACAAATTAAGCCATATAGTTTCAAAAGTAACAAATTAAACCTCTTTAAAAAATAAGAAATTAAACCCTATAGTTTTAAAAGTAACAAAGTAAACCTTGAAGTTTCAAAAAATAATAAATTAAACTTTTGTTTTACATACATGGGTTGAGGTTTAAGTTACTTTTTGAAACTTCAAGGTTTAATTTGTTACTTTTGAAACCTCAAGGTTTAATTTGTTACTTTTGAAACTTTGGGGTTTAATTTGTTATTTTAAACTATAGGGTTTAATTTGTTATTTTTAAAATTGTAGGGTTTAATTTGTTAAAACCCCTAAACTATAGGGTTTAAAATGTAATTTACCCTAATTGATTTTAGTGATTAAGGTTCCAAAGCTGTGAAGATTAAAACATGAAACCATCAAAATTTTATTGACAATTACTTGCAAAATGTTTAAAGATGAGAACATTATTTTGATGTTATAAGCATTTATATGTAGTTCCATTTTCTCCTGTGTATTTTATTTTTTAAATTAAATTGACTGGGATACAAGGAGCCAAAGTGGCAACTTTTAAAGAATTTTATGGTTCATAGCATATTGGTGTGGACACCAAATACAAACCCCCAATTACAAAGACATGGGCGTGAACGCATAAAGAAGACGGCCCATGATGTGGCCTTATGGATCGAGCCTGCAAAGTAGTGGGCCTAAAGATCCAATAATTTAATATTTAGTATTTCTTTTATGTAGTTTGTTATTTTGTTTCTCTATTTGGTTTAGGAATTAGATTCTTTTCTTTCACTCAAAGTTCCTTTTCTTTCAAGAAAAGTAAGGTTTTTGGCACCCTATTTAAGAACCTTTAGGTTCAGTTTTGTAAGACAGCTTTTGATGATTATTAATATTTTTATGGAATTTTTCCAATGGTTTGGTGCTGACTCCAAACAACCCTAGGTGCCTACTCCTAGTGGTTTTCCTCGCTCGGTGCTAACTCCAATCAAGGCCTAGGTGCCGACACCTAGGTTATATCCCTTTAATTTCCTGTTGTTTTAATTTATTGTTCAATTTTCTGGTTTTTCCTGCGTCACATATCCAATGTCTTAAGTATAAATGCTATAAGGATGCAGGTTTATGTGATCAGGAATACTTATAAAAAAAAAAAAGGTTTATGTGATCAGGAACAAATAAATAAAGCATACTTAAACATAGAAGTGGCATTGGGTAAGTAGCTGACAGGTTAAGGACATGAGTTATGTGTTTGTTGGTTCATACCGTGGCATCTACAGTGCCTAGTTTTCTAAAGGTGAATCCACCTTTGATGGTTTGTCTTGTTCAAAAATCATGGATTCTGCAAGACTTAGCTCTAAAATAGCCAATCCTCAGATTAGAGGGCTGTCCATTCCCTAAAACCACTGATTTTGTATCTAAGGGAGGGAGAGCCTTAAGCACATGACGGGGTGAGTTTGGTTATATTTTGGCTTCATTAACTTATCAGATTATTTTGTTTTGTTACATTATCAGATTTTCTTTTGGTATAAGTTTTTTCTTTTTTCATGTCCAGCTGCCTATAATCGACAAATTCAATGTAAGATTTGTTTCTTTGTTTCTATGAAATACATTTTTATTCCTAATATCAGAACTTATAAATACCTAGTCTCTGGTGGTTGCCATTATTTGTTGGGTAAAACTTAGGTATAGTTCCTTAGGTTTAGGTACATTAGGTTCTCCAATTGAATTCAAACACATGGTTGTATTATCCAATGAAACACAAACAATATTATCTTTTCCGAGAATAATTTAATTCAATGCAGTTATGTGTTTGAATTCAATTGAGAAACCTAATATAAGGAAATGTATCTAAGTTTTACCCTTATTTGTTTAGTCTCATTTTTAAAACACAAGCGCTTGGGCTCATTATGTGGGTAATTAAGACAATTGAATATTAGAGATAAATCGAGTCTGATTGGAGATATTCTCATATTGTAGCTGTGGGTAATCCATACTCCTGTAGGTGAGAGCTTATGTATATTTAACCCTATGACTACTGTTGAAACTGTTTAAATGATCACCGTCGCCACAACATCCTTGCCAATTCAAACTGTGAAGTGCTTTTAGTCATAAATCATGTCATCTTTGTGTTTACTCTTTGTTTCTCTCTTGTTTTATTGCTATATTTATCTGTAAAGTCTTATATTTACATTCTTTGTTATTTTCATTTCTTCCACATTTTGTCATGAAATGGCATGGGAAGATGATTTCTTCATCCTCTTCCTAGACAAACAGGTAGCATTGCCTTCATCTATTCCGGACTATAACTACATATCTTATGCGTCCCTACATGTTAGAACCAATATTTTGTAAAAGCTGTATTGATTATTTGATTTTAGTGTCAGTAAATAAGATAAATGGCAACTAATGGCAATGGTTGTTTAATTTAGGCAATGGCACAGGTTGGTGGCTTGGTTATGTTGCAGCCAGAAGTTGGAGGTTCTCGTGAAAATTTCTTCTTTGCTGGTATTGACAAAGTGCGATTCCGGAAACCAGTGATTGCCGGTGACACCTTAGTTATGAGAATGACACTTATCAAGCTGCAGAAACGCTTTGGGATTGCAAAGATGGAAGGGAAGGCATATGTAGGAGGTGAGGTCGTATGTGAGGGCGAGTTTTTGATGGCTACAGGCAGTTAATAACTTGCACCCCTTTTTTTAACCAATACTCTGGGGGTGGGAATGAGTGCTTCCGGAGTACTGAGCAATTACTCGTGGGTTTGGGGTCTTACCTAACAAATAAGATGAAAGAGGTTGTTATTTCTTAAAATATTGTCATTCATCTTACATAGATGGCTGAAGTAATAATAACTGTTCTTTAAAGATTTTCTGGGTTTGATTTTGATATCTGTTTTATTTATTTATTTACTTTTATTGGCTGAAAATTTTGATATATGTAACATGAAGATTGTTTTCTTTGCTGAATTGTAACATGAACATGTTGCATCTTTTATTATTTTACTTTACTGAGAATATTTAGATGGTATGGAGAATGTAGTCCACGAGAGTATCCAAAAGCGCACCAGTCAGCGACCTTTCTGAATTGGAATGAAAACAACCATTTGATGGGTGCTACTGACCGTGGACCTTATGATCTCTTCCAGCAGGGGAACCTAGAAACTGGTTGGAGAGATGGTTTGGTTCCATCTCTCCTTATCCCCCCATTTCTTCTTCCCGTAATCCTTCCCCACCCTCACCCTGCTCTTTTTTGGTTCGACAGTCTGCAGAAGTTGGACTTAACAGAAAATTTGCATTTAAAAATTATTGTAAATTATACTAATTTCGTTTGAGATTTAACAAATAAGTCTATATCGTCTCTCACCATTATTTCCTTAATAAAATATTCTTTTTAATTAAATATAAAAAATTATTCTTACTCATTTATACAAACATTAAAGGAGTGTCATTTCGCCCTTGGGTGTGATTTTTTTTTTTTTTTTTTTATTTTTTTTAAAATAGAAATTTTTGTTAGCAAAGTCAAGTATGAACTTATTTGTCGTATTTATACAAATCTCAAAGGAAGTGCTTCATCCAAAGTTTGAAGAGAAGTGTCAAGGCGTGAAATCTCAAATGAAGTTTAGTTTGATTCAGTAAAAAATAAAAAATAAAATTGTGTGCCCTCAGGATCACAAACTTCTCTGCTCATTAGTGGTTTATTGTGGGCTCAAATGCATCCACAGCCACAATTGCACATACACTTAATACTTAAAATCGACTCTCAATGCTTTCATAAGTTGTGGTAAAATCCAATTTTCGTTCCATTTGGAGTCCTTTCCCTAACAAAAATAAAATGAAGATAGGAGATTAGAGTAATAATAAACTAGTCAACATTCATTTATCTTACAAACACATAAACCCAAGAAGAAAGTAATTAAAATTCGAAGTTTGATGGAGGAACTCAGAGATCAATAAACCCAGGGTCGTGAATCTATCGTCTCTAATTCAATTATCTACATTCCAAGTTTCAAACTCATTTATTTTTTTGGGTTTTACAAGCCAAGAGCACCAATAGGTGTCTTCCCTTGTCCAGCCTCAAAGTAGAAAATTAGCATGGCAACCATGGCAAGCCTAGCATGTTTGATCTCAGCCAACTTCAGTCTCTCTAGCTTCTCCACATCAGGAATGTAAACACCATCCTGGATGCTGCCAGCAAATCCCAAAGGGTCAAAGAATTTGCCACCCGGGTAGCCCTGTTCCCCAGTTGCATTGGCAAAGTTCTCAGCTGTCCTTGACCACGGTGTAGCCCATTCCACAGACTGTGAATCCGGGTTGAAGAAGTCCACCCATCTCTTGCTCTCAACCCAGCCCATGAGGAGGAGCTGGGTGCCTAGCAGAGAGCCAAAGGAGAAAGGTGCAATAGCACCAGGGTCAGCTCCAGCTTCAAACCATGGGATACCACTCCATGCCTGCCCTACAAAGATTCCAACCACTGCAGCCATTGCCCACCTGCCGTGGATTAGCTCTGCTTCTCTGTACCATTTCAGGAATGCTGGGTCCTTGCCTAGTCCTAGTGGGTCAAAACCATAATCACCTGGGAGCCTGCAATTCAATTTTTCATGGATACAATGCATAATTTAATTAACAATAAGTCTTAAAGTACACAGCAACTATTAACATCATCTAATAAAAGTTGTGTCAGTAACCTACTCACATTAGTCTTCGAATTCATCATCCATAATAATTTTCAAAGAATAATTTAGGGGTGTTGATAAATGAAAACTTACGAGCCATCGAGCCACTCGGGGTCAATGAAGTTTCCACCACCTCTAACACCAGGGACCCAAGACTTCTTTGGTTGAACAGCAGCCACCACAATGAACCTCTTAGGCCCAGTAGTAGCACCAACTCTGGCTGATCCAACACCACCAGTGGACAACAATGTCTGGCTTCTGTTCCCTCCACACAAGAAAGAAGATCCCAAACCATTTACTACTGCACCAGAGGTAGTAGCCATCTCTCTCTCTCTCTCTCTCTCTCTCTTGGATGAAAATGGATAATCAAGTGTCAGAGTGAGAGAATCTAAAAAGAGGGTTTTGAAGGAGCCGTGTAGGATCATGAAATCTGGAGAGGAAATCTAGTCTACCTGTCCTGGATAGATTTCGGACCAATGGGAACAACACCTCCATCCGCATCCCCATATTGCCTCCAACCACGTGGACCACCATCCTTTTCCCTCTACTTTCGTCTTTTCCTCAATTTTTTTAGAAACAAAGTCCATTCATTTTAATCCCATACAAATTTCACAATTTTTATTTTTTTTCAATAGTTAGTAATTGATGTAGAATAAGTGGCGGAACCATAAATATTAAAATTTCAATCCATCACATGTTCTAAAAGCTTTTTTTAAAAGATTTTTTTTAAGGGTACTTGAAAAGATTAACAAACCAATGTAAGAAGTTATAGAACTTGAGATTAAAATTTAAAACGAAAGTTTTAGAAAAAAAAATATGGATAAGGTAATATTTAGAAAAGTTTTTATTTAAATATGTAGATAAATACAATATTCTCAGATTGAAATGTACATCTAGAAATACACTCAGTATGCAACCTGAGTTCTTTATTCCAACAATTGAATAAACGGAAGAAAAAAAGACAATTGAAGGTTGAGATTGCAAAGTTGTCACATGTGGTTGGGTGGTGGCATGTGGCACCAGCGAAGGAAGGAGGAACTGAAATCTCGTTCCTAATGAGAGGAATGTGAAAGTCTCGTACAGTGTCATACCTGAAAAAAATAATAATAAAAAAATAAAAGTAAAGTTAGAGGTGGAGAGGAAACAAAATAATGAATTAGAGAAACCAAATAGTGAGTAGGATTGAATAAAAAGAAGAATGAAATTTAAAAAGGAAGAAGTAGTTTATTTAGTTCAATACGCATTTAAAAAAAAAAGTCTCGTACTTGCAAACCAAAAAACCAAAACAAGAGTTAGTGGTGGAAAGGAAACAAAATAGTGAAAAGACAAACCAAATAGTGAGTAGAAGAAGTGAATAAGAAGAAGAAAATAATTTAAAGGGAAGAAATAGTTTATATAGTTCGATAAGCAAATAAAAATAAAGTTTAGAGGAATTGAAATCTTGTTCCCAATAAAAGGAATCTGAAAGTCTTGTACTTGTAGGAAAAAACAAGAGACAGGGCGGAGAGGAAACTAAATAGTGAGTAGGAGTGAATTAGAGAAACTAAATAGTTATTTTTAAAGAACAAAATGAAACATATGAAGAGTTCTTTTGGATAGGGGTATTTTTGTGAGCATATAAAAGTGGAGATTAAAACTGAGAGTACAAATTTGTCTAGGAATTTCCATAAATATCCTTATTTTTTATTTAGATTAGTTTAAAATTTTGTGAATATATTTTTCTAATAAGGGTATTTGGGAGAACATAAAAGTAGACATGAAGGAAAAGAATCCTCTTAATAGTAATAGATAAAATTGAAATCTAAAAAATAACCTATTATATATATGAGATGGGTTCAAGTTACACCCGGTATAACTCACAAAAGTTACACTTTTTTTAAACCGTAGATTTCCCAAGATCTAACGGTTAAAAAAATATCAAATATTGATCTCCTCATTAAAAATTTAATGACCGCCACATAAGCTACCTTGTTTTTAGAGATTTTTTTTTTCCTTCTCTCTCTTCATAAACGTGCATTTACAGAGGTTTTCCTTTTTCTTTCCTTTAGAGAAAACAAAGGACTGCAAAGTTTAGACACGCAGAGAGAGAGAGAGAGAGAGAGAGAGAGAGAGAGAGAGAAAAGACAAAGGAAGAGAAGGGTATTATGTATATTTGTTGACACCCCAGTTTGCAATCAATAATTTTACTTTTTTACACTTTAGTGCATAAAGGATAAAATGGTAATTTCACAAGCTTGAAAATTCGAAGTTGATCAATAAATTTAAAATTATATTTTAAGTGATCAAAAGTGAATTAAGAATGAGAGTGCATTTTTTGGATTGGAAATCGGATAAAAAACCAAGATTTTATTAAAGAAATAAATTCGATTGGTTGAAATGACGCTTACCATGAGCATGCATGCATAGGATTATTTATAAATTAATTTGATTGGTCCTTTAAAGGATTAAACTTAAATTAATTAATAATTAATTCCTATTGGTTAGAATACCCTAATATGGTACGTATTAGTGCACAAGACAATATTCAGAGGATAATTTTAAATTTAATTAATTTTTATATAATAGATAATTATTATGACAAGTAATTATCAAATTATTTAAAATAAAGGGATCCAGAAAATTAGTTGATAAAGGACTTCTATTTTGACTAGAAGTGGATTAAAAATGAAAGAAGTCGAAATTATCCACTTGAGTGCCGATCGGTACTCAAATTTCACGTGGGAACCGATTGGGCCTCTTTGGGTACCGATCGACACCCAGATAAGAATTTTATCAATAGTCAAACTCTTGTGCCACCAATCCGATTTTAAAACTCTAATAAGCCTCTTAAGGTTCCAGAACTCGGGATTATTCATTTTAGGGCTGCCATATAAATAGAAAATGATACTTATTTTCAAATGGAGGTTGGAAAAAATAGTCAGAGCAATCCTAAGCAAAATTCAAGAGAATTTTTACAAAGAGTTAGATTTTAGAATAAGGACACAAGTGTGTTCTTATATTTAAGTCCAGAGATTACAAAAGCCATTTTTTGTAATCTCTATTTCCAATCTTTCAATTCCATTTTTAATCTCTTTTAACCAAATTTAACAGTTTTTTCTCAAGAATCAATTTTCAGGTTAGATTTATTCAACTCGGATCAGGAAGCTTCCTTCCACAAACATATGCAGGTACTTCTTTCCTTGTTTGCAACCTTTCGGTGTTTCCATGGATGTATTACTATTAGATTATTTATTTTATTTTAAGATTATGTTATTCTTGTTTGTTCCCAAGTGTTTTTCTTTATTTGATAAATTGTAATATGACTTAGGAGCATGTTAGGATGAAAACCATAACTTTAAAAATGTTCAAAAAAAAAAACAATGGAGGAATCGGTTTTCATGAGAGTCAGCAACTGAACTCTCGGATTAAAATTGATCAGGTCCTAGGTTTTTACCTAGGCACCGATCGAGTCCTAGTTTTTAGCTGGGTACAAATTGGCCAATCTGGGCACCGATCGGCACTAGGAGTGACCCGATCTGATCCATTTAAGAACCGATCTAGGTTTTATTAGGATTTATATAGTCTTGTACAAAAAATACTTTCCCATTGATTCTGACTTATGTATTTCCGATTGGTTTTGATCTTAACATGTTATATTCGGTTGTCTAGATGTATGGTCAGAGATATTTTCTTGAATACTTTCAATTACTAGGTGATTAATCATATTTATTCATTTTGTTTTGCATGTACTATATATGATGTCACATCAATGCGAGTCTGGTTTGTATGCATCGAGTCGTGAACTATAGGTTAGGAGTTCCTTAGAGACTGATTTAGGCAAGTTGGATGGGTGCCTAACACCTTCCCATCCAATCCCTTAGCCCCTGAACCCTAATCTTAGGGGAAGTTAGATTAGTCCATGTATCCTTTTACTTCTGTTTTCTAGATTGTATTTAGGACACAAAACCTTGTAATTTTATTTTTCCTTAGATTGTATCTAGAGCAAAATCATGTAATTTATTTATTTCCCATAAAATATTTTATTATTTATTTCATCAATAAATAAAAGATTGTACTTTTTTTCTTAGCTTTTTGTACAAAAGTTAGGTGGCAACTCCATTTGTAATTTCCCCTAGTGATTAGGATGGAAAATAGTGAAAATCCCCATTTTGGGAACCATGTTTAGACCCTCATCTAAAAATAAATGGTTTTAGGGTTGTGGTTCTCACAGTATCTAGGGATTTTTTTTTTTTGCTATTCTCTCTTCCCTTATTCGTACAACTCTCTTTAGAGAGAGAATAAAAATTTGAACAAAAAAAAAAAAAACTCTTATCATCAACGTTAAACCACAAATAAACTTGGGTTTAAGAGAAGAAGGTTGATTGTAGAAAAAAAAAAATCTTTGATTGAAGACAAAAATAAATTATATATATATATATATATATATATATATATATATTTCTTGATTTTTTTTCCTATTATTCTTTGGAAATTTGGGGATGTTGCTAGTAAAAGGAATACTAGATATGATGAAGATTTTAAGTTGTGAGTTTTCAATTCAAGTCCTTAGTTTTTCTTTTAGGGTTAAAGGGATGTGAGAGAGAGAAATGGGGAGAGAGAGATATGTATGAAGAGATAAGGGAAGAGAGAGAAAAAAATGCTATAATGAGAGAGAGTAAAAAAATGCTATAAATTAGATTAGCTGAAATGAAAGATAATAAATGACTGGTTTATTCTTAACCATTAGATCTATTGAAAATCAATAGTCTAAAAAGAGTATAGCTCCTTTTGAAGTTACATTAGGTGTAATATATATATATATATATATATATATATATATATACCATGTTTATCTTTAAATAACTCAATTATTTTTTTATTCAACTAGTTTGTAAACTGTGAACTATCTTTTCAATTATATTGATTGTAATTCATATTATTTAAAAAATTAGTTCAATATTTTAAAATAATTTAGAGATTAAATAGTTCAGGTATACTAATATTTTAAAAATTATGAAATACATAAAAATTTAATCAATTTTAAATAATTTAAATAATAAACGTTACTTTTCATGCCTAAACATATACAAGTCAACATAAGAAAAATATTATTATAATAAAAACTAAAAAAAATCTTATTTTATTATAGATGACAAATGTAATCTAACTCTTAACCACGAAATCTGCCATTGGTATTTTTTTTAAAGATAAATAAAAATAAAAAATGTTAAATATACTATTGGTTCGTAATATTTAACAAAAGTTACACATTTGGTTTCTAATGTTTGAAACACGCACAATTGGTCCCTAAGTATAAAAAAGTAAGCGCAATTAGTCCTTAAAATGTCAAAAAATGAGTGTTATTGATCCCTAAATGGTGTGATTTATGAATCAATAACGCTTATTTTTAGTCTTTAAAGTTTAAAAAATGAGCGCTATTGCTTCATAGGGACCAACGGTGCACATTTTTGAAACATTAGAGACCAAATGTGCGCATTTCAAACATTAGGGATCAAATGTACAACATGTATAAACGTTAGAGAGTAATAATGCATTTAACCAAAATAAAAATACAGTGTTCATATCTCTAATTCTCCAAATGATTTTTTTTTTAATTGTTTTATTTTTGAAAATAAAGAACGTTTCTATTAAAAAAAATTTACTTATCTATTTTTATGAACATATATATTGAATATACTTTAATTTAATGAGCTACGTATGGTATAAGAGTAATAAGAGGAAAAATTATGCATTAATCATTTAGACTTATCTATTCTTAGGAATATATACCTTAAATACATTTCTATTTAATGAGCTATATATGAAAGAAGAGTAATAAGTGGGGGGAAAAATGATAAATATATATAGTTGGATTCACAATTTAAAATATAATAAAATTATTCAATAAATCACAATAATTTAACGAACTCACAAAAAAATAACATGAAATTCGTTTATCATCTCAATGCATTCGTATGAATAATAAATAGGCATGGAGTGTAGAACAACAAAAATAGTCAGAGAACTCCATCATGTGTCCTTTTAACAAACCTTTTTTTTTTTTTTTCTTTTCTACTGTTTCATTCCATTTAGAATGAAAACGCAGCATTGGTTATTTTTGAACCACGGGAAGTAAATTGCTTTGTGGTGGAGCTTAATGCTCCCAAACAAGGAAAATGAAGGTCATTGATGAAATGTGGCATGTAAATTTTCGCATTTGATGGATTTCGGCAAAAACGCGAATACGCAATTTGAGATACATGCACATGCATTTTGTGCTCGGTATTATCGCACTCAACTTCCAAAAATATCACATTTTGTTTATATTTATCATGTGTGGACACCCTAATTTATACCGATCAATACTCATGGTCCCTAATCTCAGTAAAGATTAACAAAAAGCTTTCATGGGACAATGACCACCCACTAAGTGAATTTTAACCATTTGAGGTGTGATCTAAAGTTTGGCCCATTGAGTTTTTCTTTTTTTGTGAATAGTTGATTAGTTTTTGTCTTTTCAATTTTTGATTTGTGATCTTTGATGCAAAATTGGAGAAATTCTTGATCTTTAAAAGATGTTTTTTTTCTTGATCCAAAATTCTATGCTACACACCGCGAATATGCGATTTGAGATACATGCACATGCATTTTGTGCTCGGTATTATCACACTCAACTTCCAAAAATATCACATTTTGTTTATATTTATCATGTGTGGACACCCTAATTTATACCGATCAATACTCATGGTCCCTAATCTCAATGAAGATTAACAAAAAGCTTTCATGGGACAATGACCACCCACTAAGTGAATTTTAACCATTTGAGGTGTGATCTAAAGTTTGGCCCATTAAGTTTTTCTTTTTTTGTGAATAGTTGATTAGTTTTTGTCTTTTCAATTTTTGATTTGTGATCTTTGATGCAAAATTGGAGAAATTCTTGATCTTTAAAAGATGTTTTTTTTCTTGATCCAAAATTCTATGCTACACACCGCGAATACGCGATTTGAGATACATGCACATGCATTTTGTGCTCGGTATTATCGCACTCAACTTCCAAAAATATCACATTTTGTTTATATTTATCATGTGTGGACACCCTAATTTATACCGATCAATACTCATGGTCTCCAATCTCAATGAAGATTAACAAAAAGCTTTCATGGGACAATGACCACCCACTAAGTGAATTTTAACCATTTGAGGTGTGATCTAAAGTTTGGCCCATTGAGTTTTTCTTTTTTTGTGAATAGTTGATTAGTTTTTGTCTTTTCAATTTTTGATTTGTGATCTTTGATGCAAAATTGGAGAAATTCTTGATCTTTAAAAGATGTTTTTTTCTTGATCCAAAATTCTATGCTACACACCAATAGGAAAAACAAAGCAATTCAAATGAAAATCACACAACCAAATTTAGAAATGTAAAACCAAATGATGACTTAATGAAGCAATTCAAAAGTCCTTGTGGGTTGTTGACGTACATTACAAGAAAAATCACTTATTACAACGAAAAAAGTCGTTGTAATAAGTCAGTTTTCGTTGCAATAATTTTTTTTGCAACGTCGAATAAGTCGTTGCGAGCTGTTGTAATAAACTCCAAGGCTATTATTATTACATCTATAATTTTGTTGCAATAAACAGTAGTTATTGCAACGACAAAATCGATGCAATACGTAATTTATCGTTGCTATAAAAGCTTATTGCAACAAACATTGTCGTTGCGATAGACCTTGCACATTATTCTCAAACACTTATTACAACGACATTCTCGTTGTAATACGTTATTGCTTCAGTATTGTCATTGCGATAGGCCATGTACATTATTTTCAAAACACTTATTATAATGACATTCGCGTTGTAATACGTTATTGTTTCAGCATTGTCGTTGCAATAGACCATTAACATTATTCTCAAACATTTATTACAGCAACATTCACGTTGTAATAAGTTATTGCTTTAGTATTGTCGTTGTGATAGATCATTAACATTATTCTCAAACACTTATTACAACGACATTCTCGTTGTAATAAGTTATTATTTCAGCATTGTCGTTGCGATAGACCATGTACATTATTCTCAAAACACTTATTACAACGACATTCTCATTGTAATACGTTATTTCTTCAGGATTGTCGTTGTGATAGGCCATTAACATTATTCTCAAACACTTATTACAACGACATTCTCGTTGTAATAAGTTATTGCTTCAGTATTGTCGTTGTGATAGACCATATACATTATTCTCAAACACTTATTACAACGACATTCTCGTTGTAATACGTTATTGCTTCAGCATTGTCGTTGCGATAGGTCATTTACATTATTTTCAAACACTTATTACAACGACATTCTCATTATAATAAGTTATTGCTTCAGCATTGTCGTTGCAATAAATTGAGTTTTTTTTTTTTAATAATTTTTTTTAAAATTTTCTTTTAACCTATTCCATAAATACATTTTTGGTGTCTTAACCTGATTTATATGCTAAATAAAATATATACAATCTCAATCCAAAAGTCAAAATACTTCATTAGATACTAATCCAAAAATATTATACACAAATTCCTCCCTTTAATGCAAAAAATAATTACAACTTATAAGAATTATATTTTTCATTCTAATCCAAAACACAAATATATATTTAAGCTTATATTTAAGCATATATTCAAAAGTATATACAAATCTCTCAATTTTGGCTTTAAAGCTTTCTTCCAAAAAGTGCAATCCATGCATGATTTACAACATACCTCTTTGGCTTCCTCCCTATAAAATTTAAAACATAAAAACAAAATCAATAAAAAGTCTCTTACACAATAAAACCATCACCAATACACACACCAAATCAATCTACTCAAACTTATAACACTATTATTACACAATGACACCAACACTAAAATACATTATTACTACACAATGAGAACATCAATATACAACATTAATACTTAAGCAAACCGTATATACCTCATTATTATAAAATACCACCAAAACCAATATACACCATTACACATCATTACTACAAAATAACACAAACACCAACACCAATATACACTATTAGTACATGTTACTACACAATAACACCAACACCAATACCAATATATATACACCATTACTACTAACATCAATATACACAATTACTATTACTACTCAAAACCCCTTATAAGACTATTACTACACAATGTCACCAACACCAATATATACACAATTACTACATAATGACAACATAAATTATACCATTAATACTCAAGAAAACATTATACAAACTATTACTAAACAATTACACAAACTTTAATATAATCATTACTACTCAAAGCCATATACATCATTATTACACAATACTAATATACAATATTAGTACTGTGCAATATCATTACTACACAATAACACCAATATCAATATATACACCATTACTACTAACACCAATATACACAATTACTATTATTACTCAAAACCCCTTATAAGACCATTACTACGCAATGTCACTAACATCAATATATACACAATTACTACACAATGACAACAGAAATATACACCATTAATACTCAAGAAAACCTTATACAAACTATTACTAAACAATTACACCATTAGTACATATGCAATATAAAAATGACTTAGCAAAGGTCAAGGGGTTGAAAAGATGCATTGAAATGCAAATTGGGCTTCGAAATTTATATATCATTACTACACAATGACACCAACATGTATATACACGTTACTACACAATAACATTAACACTAAAATATATTATTAGCACTCAAAACCCTTTATATAATTATTAATTGTGTTCAAAGATTTTGTATACCTGAGATTGGTTAGCTAATAACCTCATAAACTCCTCTCTCATACTTTGTCTGAGGCTCTCTAATTGTGTCTGGTTTTCAGCACGAAGACTCTCTATTTGTGCCTCTCTTTCAACACGTTCTTCTGCCCTCTCAGCACATTCTGTCTCTAGTAGTCTTCTTAAAGATTGAATCTCATTATTAACCTCGTCGCATACATGCTCTGCAGAAGTTGGAGGCCTTGACATATATCCTTGACCATGGACATATCTTGATTTAGACTTGAACTTGGAAATAACAATTGATTGGAATATTGCATCCCGCTCATTGCTAGATAATGTTCGACCTTCTTTCTCTTCCACTTCAGCAATTTTCTGTTTTGCTTCATCCTATTTGAAAAAACATAAATATATTAATTTTCTATTTTACTTCTTTCTATATTAAAAACATATTAAGACAAGTGAAACAAAAATGTCTTTAATCTTAAAGGAACTAAATACACAAAAAAAAAATTATATACTTACATATACATGTTGATCATCATTATTAACCCATTGACCTTTTGGACAATAGGTCATTGCCCACAATTCAAGAGCATCAGGCTCCTTTTGTGTTTCTCGATCCCGCTATGATATAAACAAAAAATTAAACAATCATCTTTTAATTGGTTAGTTATAACTATAATACACTACAAATATTAGAATTATATGTTTGAATATTATTGCTATTTGATCTTACATTTTCATAGCTAATTTGAGAAAACGATTTGCTCCCAGTACAATGAATGCTCGTTCGCTGCCCCCGATTAATAGCATTTCTAAGACTCACTTTCTGAAATAAACATTTTATGTCACACCTTATTAGATTATTTTATAATAATACAATATAAAATATCATATGCTATTAAAACAAAACCATATAATTAGACAAAAAAAAAAATAAAAAAACTAATTTTACCTTAAAATCATCTGTTTCAAAATATGCGATCATTGCCTTCCATTCCTCGATGTCGAGCTCCTCTGGTTTATTTCGAATTAAGGCTTCCATGTCACCTGTGTAAGCTTTGTGTGTTGCTGATAAATCAGCTCTCCAACCTCTATACCTTTCTTGGGCAATCTTGAAAATTTTAGCTCAAGCAAAATCATCATCCGCTAGTCTCCACCTTTCCTAATAAGGTCACAATATAATATATTTTTACATTAAAAATATCAATAACAATATACAATTATTTGAAAAACACATTATATTTTTATACGATGTTTAAAAAACATGTACGACTAACTTTTCCATACATACCAAAACTTTAGCCTTCATGGTGTTTTTTGCCTCTTGTGGTATTTCCTTCCAATTCTTCACACCAATAAGAGGCAAATGATGTTTCAGTTGAACCACCACTTCATCAACAAAACTGCGACAATTTACTTCTATAGGTCTACTTAATTTTGTTGAGAACATAATTGATAATTTTCCATCATTACTTTCACTAGCTTTTTTAGCTACCTTTAACCCTTTTAGAGCTCCTTAACCCCATTTAGGAGCCGGTGCAGAATCTACACTTCATACAAAATTTTCAAATCAATGTTAATACGTTAATAGGAAAAGGTATCCAAGTATAGAAATATCATAAATAATTACAATGAGGAGATATTATATTCTAAATAATGCATGCTATGAAATAAAAGTGTTATAGAGAGGGATTTCATCATATAAATAATGATACAACCTGATGCCACCGGACGTGGACGACGAGCATGTGATGGAATTTTATGTGTAGGCTGTAATGTGGATGGGTCCTCTAATGGTTGAGATACAGATGTCTCAATCTGTATTTGTGATAAAACATTGCTAGGTGATGGTGGTATCTGTGGTAATGGTGTAGACGGAGCAACTTGTGGATGTGAGGAACATGGTTCTTTTTGCCGTCGATTGAATCGTATGGTCGAAGGCTGAAAAGATTCTGTCTGTGGCTGACGTTGTTGTGATGTTGATGGTGGAGCCATCCAGAATAAACACCTGCACTTGAAAATGCACAACATATATAGTAATGGGAATGAAAGAAAATATACCAAAATATATACATTGACTATCAAATAATAATAAGAAGAATGTAACATAAAGTCATTACATTGCATTCTTTAAAAGAACATTTGAGATGATAAGAAAAAACAAGTTAAGACAACTAGTTATCATCATCTGTAATATCATCAAGGCAATGCTCGACAAAACTCATCTTCTTCAAGATCTTCTTCAAGATCAGTGTCATTGTTGTTAGAAATGTAATCATCTTCCAAGTGACAATCTTCATCAACATTTACTTCAATACTCAATCTCCTCTATATCACCTCTACACCATCTTAATAACGTCTTCAGAAACTTTCTTCGCTACCACCCACATCATGTTAGGCTGATTGGAATTTCATTCAGTTGATAAGGCTCATTATCAAAAACATTGTTCTCATCGTCTACTTCTTGCTCCTTATTTGGCATAGCAAAAAGGTTTCTTGGTTTGACCCTTATCACAGCACACCAATTCGGATTTTTAACATCCTTTGCATAATAAACTTGTTCTGCCTGAATCCCTAAGATGAAAGGATCATCCTTGTAATGAAGTCGTGTCACATCAACATTGATAAATCCATACTCATCCTTCCTGTACCCTCTACTTTGGTTCCTACCTTGAGGCGGTACTTCAAACCAATCACACTTAAACAAAACAATTTCCTTACTTCCCAAATAATCTAACGCAATAATCTTCTTAATGACACCAAACCAATCTATATATCCTATACGTTCATCACCTTTGACAACCACACCACTATTTTGGGTTTTTAAAGTCTTCTCTGCTTCCTTTGTTCGAAATAAGAAACCATTAATGCAGTATCTGGTATAAACTCGTGCACGAGGATCTGGCCCTCGAGCTAACCATAATATTTGGTCATTTACTTGTTCATCTCGACTATTGTAAAGGTTTGCAATCTACATTTAAACAATTACAAAATCACAATCAATTTAGTGCAATTTTTTTTTTTTTTAAATTGACACATGAATGTTAGAATAACATTTTCTAGTGTTAATGTACTTACACGAGACTCAAACCACTTTGAAAATTGTTCTTGGTGTCTTCGCGCTACATTTCTAGGGTTTATTTCCGTAAGCTCCTTAATATGTTCGCTACATACATGTAAAGGCGAAAATATATAATAATAATAAAAATAATACTATATAAAATATAGAATTATGTTTCTTATGAGCATAAAATGACTTACTCAACCCATGGAGCAATTTCTTCACAATTGGTTAGAATGTAATGATGTGCCATTTGGAGCTCTGACTTGCTAAGAGTTTCAAACGTGTAGTTTTGCCTGTTACGGTTAACCGATGCAAATACACTCAAACCAGATGTTGCTTCATTCTGACTAGCATCGACATTCCTTTCTGGTCGATTAAATTTTGTATCCATATCATGTAGGTACCAAGAGCAAAATGTCATGCATTCCTCTGAAATATATCCTTCAGCAATTGATCCTTCTGGACGAGCTTTGTTACGCACATACCCCTTTAAGGTGCGTAAATATCTCTCAATTGGATACATCCACCTATACTGCACAGGACCTGCCACTTTAGCTTCATATGCGAGGTGAATCGGTAAGTGCATCATAACATCAAAGAATGAAGGTGGAAATACTTGTTCCAATTTACAAAGAATTTTTGCAATTTGATGATCTAATCGGTCCAATTCTTCCACACTCAATTCCTTTGAACATAACTCCCCAAAGAAACTGCTTAAACCAATTAATGGTTCACAAACTTTCTTCGGTAACAAACCACGTATCACAAGCAGAAGTAAACATTGAAATATAACATGACAATCATGTGTTTTCAACCCAAACACCTTGCACTCTTTCACCTACACACATCGCCCAATATTTGAAGCATAAGCATCAGGCACCTTCACATCCTTTAAAAATTGACACAAAATCTGTTTTTCATCCTTTGTTAGTGTATAACATGCATGAGGCAATATATATTTATTACTCCTAGGCAATGGATGTAGATCTTTTCTTATTCCCATTACTTGAAGATCAAGACGAGCGTTTAATCCATCCTTTGTTTTCCCTTCTATATCAAGCAAGGTTCCCAATACACTATCAGAAATATTTTTTTCCACGTGCATCACATCCAAATTATGACGAAGTAACAATGACTTCCAGTATGGTAAATTAAAAAAAATACTTTTCTTTCGCCAATTATGCCATCTTATCTCATTATCACGTTTCCTTTTCCTTGTGATTTTGCCAAAGATTGTCTGCTCAAATTTTTCATATTGTTCAATCACCTCATCCCCTGATAATGGTTTTGGTGCTTGTCTTGTTTCTCTTGTGTTATCGAATGAACTTTTATTCTTGCGCCATGTATGATTAGATTCTAAAAATCGACGATGACCCATATAACAATGCTTTCGTCCATACTTGAGCCTAGAAGACCATGTATCCTTATGACAAGATGGACATGCAAGTTCTCCTTTTGTGCTCCATCCAGACAACACTGCATATGCGGGGAAGTCATTGATTGTCCATAAAACTGCCGCATGCAAACGAAAATTATGCTCCAAGGACGCATCATATGTCTCAACACCATGTTCCCACAGTTGTTTTAATTCATCAATTAATGGTTGCAGATACACATCAATGTCATTTCCAGGTGACTTAGGCCCAGGTATAAGCATGGACATTATCCAAAAAGGCTGCTTCAAGCACATCCATGGTGGCAAGTTATATGGAATTAACATAACGGGTCCATGTACTATAAGAAACACTCATGACCCCAAAGGGGTTAAACCCATCAGTTGTAAGGCCAAGTTTGATATTATGATAATCTAATGCAAACCATGAGTGAATCTCATCCAATCGCTTTCCATGCCATAGAGTCAGCTGGATGCCTCAACACATCCATCATTTACTTGACCTTCCTTATGCCATCTCATGTCAGAAGTTATACGTTTTGTCATAAACAATCTTTATAACTTAGGCGTCAATGGAAAATAACGTAGAATCTTCTGAGGAACCTTTTTCTTGTTCTTGTTCTTCCCAATAACATCTTCATCACTCTCATTCTCTGCATTATTTTCCATTGATTTCCATCTAGACTCCATGCATATTGGACATTGTTCCAAAGAAGTATACTCGTTTCGATACAACACACAATCATTAATGCATGCATCAATCTTTTCATAGTTAAGTCCCAAATCCCGAATTATTTTTTTAGCACTATACAATGAATCAAGGAACCAAATGGCCATCTGGAAGTGCTAACCTAAATAATTCAAGTAATCCCTCAATTGATTTGTCACTCCACCCATATAGACACTTCATTTGAAATAACCTCACAACAAATGACAGCTTTGTTAATGTTTTGCAACTTGGGTACAACTTTTGTTCAGCATCCCATAATAATTGATAGAATTTGTTTGCGTTATCATTTGGTTCCTCACGATCCCGCATGTGAAAATCATCATCACCACCAATTGTAGTACTAGCCAAGTTCTCACCTCTAATCATGTTATTGATCATCTCGTATGCACTGGCATCATCACATCTTTCTTGATCACTTCTAATATCTATGTCCCCATTATTATCGTCAAATGGTTCATCATACAGTTCTTCACCATGAAAGATCCATCTCTTGTATGCTTGATCCATTCCAAATTTACACAAATCTAAGGCTACCTCATCACGTGTCTTTGGAACCACATTAACGCACTTACGACATGGACATCGGATTGTATTTGCCACTTCTATTTTTGCAAAAGCCATATCTAGAAATGCCTTCATACCATTTTGCCATTCCGGTAACCGTCTATCTTTAATGAACATCCAAGTCTTATCTATCGACATTTTCACTGTATACATAAAACACATAATGAACAATTAAAGTGCATGGCCATATCTTGTTTCACATCATATCTTGTCTTATAAAAGTTGATTGATTTTAAAGGAATTGCAATGCATAATTCTCTATTCATGAGCCTTGATACTAAAATCAAATAAACTTTCAATAAACAACTAAAGTATATACATAAAACAAAATTCTACCATTCAAGCAAAAACTAACTTTGATCTTATAAGTCTGCTTTCTCAACTCCTTACTAATGTGAACAAACTTCTAATCTTGCTTGTCAACCTGGTCGTGATCTAATGAGGATGCAAAAAGCCATAGAAATATCATTTATAATGTATTATCAATATCTAATGTCCCATAAATGTCTTAATAATAATGATAAAAAATTGTAATTCTTTCCAATGTCCTCTTAGACAATTGTTGCACCAACCTATTATCTTCACTATTGTATAGACAAGATTTTAGTGTTTATGGGTTTATATCATTAATGAGCTTTAAATTATTTCTTTTAAAAAAGTTTCTTTCTTCTCCTACCCAATTAATAAAAACAACATAATTCGACTCTACCATCAATGACTATAAGCAAAACAAAAACAACCTATAATTCACATTTGACTTTCACTTGTTCCTCCCATAAAGAAGTGCAACGAACATAGTTAGTTTATTCTAGCTAATATCATAAAGAATATAAGGCAGCGTTGTTAGCCCCAAGGTTTCAATGCACATATTTACTAAATAAATTGTCATTTCAATCTAAGGGCATAAAAGAAATTTTGATGATAACAAGATATTAAAAGAATTTCTATAATGTACGTATATAACATTTATGAGCTAATGTTTGGTGTTTATAAGCATGTTTTTTTATAGCTCATTATATTTCATCAAAATCAAGATTTCAATCAAACAAGCTCAATAAAAATCAAGATGCATGCAATGCTAAAGTTCAAGATAAGCTGAAACTCTAACTTCAGAAAACATCAGAGGCAATGACGAAGCTAATGTACTTCAAGAATGAGAAACGAAGAAAAACTTCAAGTATTGAGTCCTTGTGTCTTGGGGTGAGTGAGTGGTTAGGTTAAGGTTCACATGGTGTGATCATTATGGCTCATTAACTAAAATCAAAATAAACCTTGGATTGACCATAAGTCCTTAATCATTCATTGAACAAAATTCGTCACTTTACTGGCAGCCTGATGTCTGCTCAGTAAATTATGCATAACTCACTCTAGAAAAATCAAAATGAAGAACCGTTTGCTTTGTTGGAAACTAGAGAGATATCTTTCCAGTGATATAGAGATTGACTAGTGAAAATGCACAATGCAGTACAGAATTGACAAACAATATAGAGATAAGACAATTCGTGACTTTACTGACAGCCTGATGTTTGCTCAGTAAAACATGCATATCTCACTCTAGAAAATTTAAAATCATAAACCGTTTCCTTTTCTGAAAATTAGAGAGATACACCTTTCCAGTGATATATATCTTACCTAGTGAAAACACTAAAAACAGTACAGAATTGACAAACAATATAGAGATAAGAAAAATCATCACTTTGCTGGCAGCTTGATGTTTGCTCAGTAAATCACGCATATCTCACTCTAGAAAATTTGAAATGAATGAACCGTTTGTTTTTTTGGAAACTAGAGAAATATACCTTTCCAGTGATATAGGGCTTTCAAAGTTAAAAATCATGAGGCAGTACAGAATTGGCAAATAAGATCACTGCAATTTTTGACAGCTAGTGATCATTCCTATTTCATAGAGAAAAAAATGAATTTATCTACAAGTTCTACATGATATTCATTAATAAAATGAAAGCTTCATTTTTCACAAAAATCTACTAAAAAGTGTAGCTTCCTCAACCTCTAAAATAATTAATTGTTCTAATGGATGCTCTTATTCTATTTACAACTTTATAAAAACCCATTAGACAAATAATAACTCCATCATAGAAAACTGTAATGCACTAAGAACAAATAAAATGACAGATTTCTGTGGGTTTGGATTTATATAAGATATTATTGCTTCTTAAAAAATTTTCCGAAACAATCTGCAATATTTTCAAATTGTTTGATTTATCATATTTCACACTATGTCACTTTTCAATTTTACACTACAAAACTCAAATCTAGGAAAAAAAAATTGATACCCCTCTAATTTACTTAAGAAAAATAAAAGGTTCAGTAAACTAACTAAAGCACCATGTACATATGTACTGATATACCTTGCTTGAATAGGTTTGAGCTACACTCAATAAAAAAGGTCATTTAGACATCCTAGATAGATGAAAATTGTTAATTTGGTTTATAAACCATAAAATTGAGTACAAGGCGAGTAATTTCATTTTCATTATATGCAACAAGAGGCACAAACCTGAACAAAATATACTATAAACCAACCAAATAGTTTCATTTTCAACTTACTTGGTTTCCATTATAATGGAGAACTTTACCAAGAGGAAGGGAAACAAACTTCAATGAATCAAATTTTTACAACAGATGCATGAATGTTGCAGTAATGTATATTGTGTCCCAATCAAATGTAAGAAGTGGATGGTTTGGAAAATTATAGTCTAAAAGCAAATTCAATCTAGTAATAATTTATATACACAATAGGTCAAACAGTTTCATGTTAATATCATTTGGGACATGAAGAATTAGTAAGATTGTATAAATCATCAATGTTACAAGAGATATCAGTTGAATCCTTTTTAACATTTTGAACTTATATACTTCCTTGGTGCAATAAAATCACAACTCATAGAAATTGAGAACCTTAGGTATCAACCAGACATGTAAAACAACACAACGATAGTTGACTTTTTCAGGTGAGAAGCTATTTATGTTTTTCCCTTATCTTTTCATGGCTAACTTTACTTTGCATTCAATTTATTGTACTGTACCAGCTAACTCATTACTTCATATTGAAGTAGATATTAGAAAGGTAATAAAGGTGAGGGGAATGGCTGCAGATAAATAAAATGAATAAGAAGAAAGAAAGTAAAAAAGGAGCTGAATGTATAACTTATTGCACCAGTAGGCTAAAATGACGGCAACAATAAACACTTATAGTTCAATGACCACATGCCTGTATTTACATAATGGAATCTACATTCACATGAATCAGACACATGTCCACCATGTCCTTGGTATTGCTCAAGAGTTTTTTACTATTATGACACAAGAGTTAACAGAAATGTGACCACTCATATCAAGGATGAGGCAACAAACTTACAGCGATTGCCACAAGCTCCTCCAGCAGTTCCTCCAAATGGCGCAGAGGCTAATGATATAAATAAGCAGAAATGTTAAAGTTCTCTACTACAAAGAAACCTTAAAAGGAACCAAAAGCTGAGAAAATTGTCCATGTATTTGGGAAAGCAAGATATATAAACTCACCCATTGGGTTGGACCATCAACTGGTGGCATTCAAAGTATCATCGTGCACCTATACACCCAAAAGGAGCTTTTAGAAAAACAATGATACATAATCTAAGGAAATATAATAACATAAAGGGAAAATATATACAAACCTTAGAGCTCACAACATTGTAGGATCACAGTATTAAAAGCTAAAAATGGATCATATATTATTGTTCCTATTTTGTACACATGTACCTAATAGTAAAAACCACTGAAAAGTTTACAGATGACGAGTCCTATGTTCCATTGAATTGAAATAATTGTAGTAATTTGTGTAAGAGATACCATATAACTGATATTTATAAGTCTCAACTACTTTAATTTACAGTAACCCCAAGCAAGGTATATGCATGTTATTTCTAAAATTCTCTTATGGTGCGTTTGGATGAAGAAATTGGTAAATACATAGAATTTCATAAATGATGGAATTTACATCCCCATCATTTAAAATCCCATCATTTTTAAATTTCTTTGTTTGGTTATAATTTTTATAAAAAACTTAAAATGATGGGAATTGTAAATTTTGAAGTTTGGGTATAATCAAAATTTATAAAATCCTTCTTTCCATGGTCAGTTCCTAATATTGTTGCCTAATTATCTATTCACATCACCCAAATCAATTTAACTAAATGTATATTTTGACCCAATTAATCCATCCAATGAGAATATTATATATAGAGTTAGAAAAAATCACACATGTTAATCCTTAACAATGACGTGAGGTGGAGTTGAAAAATTAAAATTGAAAGAGACAACCTGTGACCTACCCATCTGACATCTTGAGAAAGCAAAAGAAGCAATATGACATAAAGCAAAATATATTGACTCACGTCACTGCAGGCTCGGAGGAAATGAAAAAGAAACAAAAAGATAAAAAGAAAAGAAGAAGAAGCAGCATTAGGGCTAAAAAGAAGCAACAACAACAACATAGGTCACTTATGGATGGAATGGAGAATAAGGGTATTTCGTAAAATCAAAGGAGACCCACCCAAAAGCCATAACAAAAGATCCTTAGCCATTCAGAGAAGAAAAAAAAAAAAAAAACTAACCTGGTAAGCTAAATTGAAGATCCACTTTTTCACTTTTTTCACTCCAATCTTCTACGAGGAAAAAAAAAAAGTCAAAGAAAATCAACCACTTCTTTCTCATCAAACAAAATTTAAATAAATAAATAGAGAGAGAGAGAGAGAGAGAGAGAGAGAGAGAGAGAGAGAGAGAGAGAGAGAGAGAGAGAGAGAGAGAGAGAGAGAGAGAGAGAGACCTTTGGTTGTGGTAGTGGTGGTTGGATTCCTTGGTTAGGGATTTGGTCGATTCCAACATTAAGGAGAGAAGAACGTGAGAGAGAGAAGGGGCACCTGTGGGAGGCGATGAAGGTAGGTGAGGATTTCTTTGGCAAGGAGAGGGAGACACAATTGGGGATTTGGAATTTGAAGGTTGTTGCTCTCTTGTTTATTTTTTATTTTCTTTTGTTTGGAAAGAAGCAGAAAGGGAACAAATTGGGGTAAAAGGAAAAAGCAGGAGAGGGAAAAAATTGGGGAAAATGCAGGAATGTAAAAAATTCAACGGGGAGATTGGCAAAAGTCTATTGCA
>OU015767.1:4866868-4917212 GCA_907173295.1 Fagus sylvatica | reverse complement strand
TGCATTGAAATGCAAATTGGGCTTTGAAATTTATATATCATTACTACACAATGACACCAACATGTATATACACGTTACTACACAATAACATTAACACCAAAATATATTATTAGTACTCAAAACCCTTTATATAATTATTAATTGTGTTCAAAGATTTTGTATACCTGAGATTGGTTAGCTAATAACCTCCATAAACTCCTCTCTCATACTTTGTCTGAGGCTCTCTAATTGTGTCTGGTTTTCAGCACGAAGACTCTCTATTTGTGCCTCTCTTTCAACACGTTCTTCTGCCCTCTCAGCACATTCTGTCTCTAGTAGTCTTCTTAAAGATTGAATCTCATTATTAACCTCGTCGCGTACACGCTCTGCAGAAGTTGGAGGCCTTGACATATATCCTTGACCATGGACATATCTTGATTTAGACTTAGACTTGGAAATAACAATTGATTGGAATATTGCATCCTGCTCATTGCTAGATAATGTTCGACCTTCTTTCTCTTCCACTTCAGCAATTTTCTGTTTTGCTTCATCCTATTTGAAAAAACATAAATATATTAATTTTCTATTTTACTTCTTTCTATATTAAAAACATATTAAGACAAGTGAAACAAAAATGTCTTTAATCTTAAAGGAACAAAATACAAAAAAAAAAATGATATACTTACATATACATGTTGATCATCATTATTAACCCATTGACCTTTTGGACAATAGGTCATTGCCCACAATTCAAGAGCATCAGGCTCCTTTTGTGTTTCTCGATCCCGCTATGATATAAACAAAAAATTAAACAATCATCTTTTAATTGGTTAGTTATAACTATAATACACTACAAATATTAGAATTATATGTTTGAATATTATTGCTATTTGATCTTACATTTTCATAGCTAATTTGAGAAAACGATTTGCTCCCAGTACAATGAATGCTCGTTCGCTGCCCCCGATTAATAGCATTTCTAAGACTCACTTTCTGAAATAAACATTTTATGTCACACCTTATTAGATTATTTTATAATAATACAATATAAAATATCATATGCTATTAAAACAAAACCATATAATTAGACAAAAAAAAAAAACTAATTTTACCTTAAAATCATCTGTTTCAAAATATGCGATCATTGCCTTCCATTCCTCGATGTCGAGCTCCTCTGGTTTATTTCGAATTAAGGCTTCCATATCACCTGCGTAAGCTTTGTGTGTTGCTGATAAATCAGCTCTCCAACCTCTATACCTTTCTTGGGCAATCTTGAAAATTTTAGCTCGAGCAAAATCATCATCCGCTAGTCTCCACCTTTCCTAATAAGGTCACAATATAATATATTTTTACATTAAAAATATCAATAACAATATACAATTATTTGAAAAACACATTATATTTTTATACGATGTTTAAAAAACATGTACGACTAACTTTTCCATACATACCAAAACTTTAGCCTTCATGGTGTTTTTTGCCTCTTGTGGTATTTCCTTCCAATTCTTCACACCAATAAGAGGCAAATGATGTTTCAGTTGAACCACCACTTCATCAACAAAACTGCGACAATTTACTTCTATAGGTCTACTTAATTTTGTTGAGAACATAATTGATAATTTTCCATCATTACTTTCACTAGCTTTTTTAGCTACCTTTAACCCTTTTAGAGCTCCTTGACTCCGTTTAGGAGCCGGTGCAAAATCTACACTTCATCCAAAATTTTCAAATCAATGTTAATACGTTAATAGGAAAAGGTATCTAAGTATAGAAATATCATAAATAATTACAATGAGGAGATATTATATTCTAAATAATGCATGCTATGAAATAAAAGTGTTATAGAGAGGGATTTCATCATATAAATAATGATACAACCTGATGCCACCGGACGTGGACGACGAGCATGTGATGGAATTTTATGTGTAGGCTATAATGTGGATGGGTCCTCTAATGGTTGAGATACAGATGTCTCAATCTGTATTTGTGATAAAACATTGCTAGGTGATGGTGGTATCTATGGTAATGGTGTAGACGGAGCAACTTGTGGATGTGAGGAACATGGTTCTTTTTGCCGTCGATTGAATCGTATGGTCGAAGGCTGAAAAGATTCTGTCTGTGGCTGACGTTGTTGTGATGTTGATGGTGGAGCCATCCAGAATAAACACCTGCACTTGAAAATGCACAACATATATAGTAATGGGAATGAAAGAAAATATACAAAATATATACATTGACTATCAAATAATAATAAGAAGATGTAACATAAAGTCATTACATTGCATTCTTTAAAAGAACATTTGAGATGATAAGAAAAAACAAGTTAAGACAACTAGTTATCATCATCTGTAATATCATCAAGGCAATGCTCGACAAACTCATCTTCTTCAAGATCTTCTTCAAGATCAGTGTCATTGTTGTTAGAAATGTAATCATCTTCCAAGTGACAATCTTCATCAACATTTATTTCAATACTCAATCTCTCTATATCACCTCTACACCATCTAATAACGTCTTCAGAACTTTCTTCGCTACCACCCACATCATGTTAGCTGATTGGAATTTCATTCAGTTGATAAGGCTCATTATAAAAAACATTGTTCTCATCGTCTACTTCTTGCTCCTTATTTGGCATAGCAAAAAGGTTTCTTGGTTTGACCCTTATCACAGCACACCAATTCGGATTTTTAACATCCTTTGCATAATAAACTTGTTCTGCCTGAATCCCTAAGATGAAAGGATCATCCTTGTAATGAAGTCGTGTCACATCAACATTGATAAATCCATACTCATCCTTCTTGTACCCTCTACTTTGGTTCCTACCTTGAGGCGGTACTTCAAACCAATCACACTTAAACAAAACAATTTCCTTACTTCCCAAATAATCTAACGCAATAATCTTCTTAATGACACCAAACCAATCTATATATCCTATATGTTCATCACTTTTGACAACCACACCACTATTTTGGGTTTTTAAAATCTTCTCTGCTTCCTTTGTTCGAAATAAGAAACCATTAATGCAATATCTGGTATAAACTCGTGCACGAGGATCTGGCCCTCGAGCTAACCATAATATTTGGTCATTTACTTGTTCATCTCGACTATTGTAAAGGTTTGCAATCTACATTTAAACAATTACAAAATCACAATCAATTTAGTGCAATTTTTTTTTTTTTTAAATTGACACATGAATGTTAGAATAACATTTTCTAGTGTTAATGTACTTACACGAGACTCAAACCACTTTGAAAATTGTTCTTGGTGTCTTCGCGCTACATTTCTAGGGTTTATTTCCGTAAGCTCCTTAATATGTTCGCTACATACATGTAAAGGCGAAAATATATAATAATAATAAAAATAATACTATATAAAATATAGAATTATGTTTCTTATGAGCATAAAATGACTTACTCAACCCATGGAGCAATTTCTTCACAATTGGTTAGAATGTAATGATGTGCCATTTGGAGCTCTGACTTGCTAAGAGTTTCAAACGTGTAGTTTTGCCTGTTACGGTTAACCGATGCAAATACACTCAAACCAGATGTTGCTTCATTCTGACTAGCATCGACATTCCTTTCTGGTCGATTAAATTTTGTATCCATATCATGTAGGTACCAAGAGCAAAATGTCATGCATTCCTCTGAAATATATCCTTCAGCAATTGATCCTTCTGGACGAGCTTTGTTACGCACATACCCCTTTAAGGTGCATAAATATCTCTCAATTGGATACATCCACCTATACTGCACAGAACTTACCACTTTAGCTTCATATGCGAGGTGAATCAGTAAGTGCATCATAACATCAAAGAATGAAGGTGGAAATACTTGTTCCAATTTACAAAGAATTTTTGCAATTTGATGATCTAATCGGTCCAATTCTTCCACACTCAATTCCTTTGAACATAACTCCCAAAGAAACTGCTTAAACCAATTAATGGTTCACAAACTTTCTTCGGTAACAAACCACGTATCACAAGCAGAAGTAAACATTGAAATATAACATGACAATCATGTGTTTTCAACCCAAACACCTTGCACTCTTTCACCTACACACATCGCCCAATATTTGAAGCATAAGCATCAGACACCTTCACATCCTTTAAAAATTGACACAAAATCTGTTTTTCATCCTTTGTTAGTGTATAACATGCATGAGGCAATATATATTTATTACTCCTAGGCAATGGATGTAGATCTTTTCTTATTCCCATTGCCTGAAGATCAAGACGAGCATTTAATCCATCCTTTGTTTTCCTTTCTATATCAAGCAAGGTTCCCAATACACTATCAGAAATATTTTTTTCCACGTGCATCACATCCAAATTATGACGAAGTAACAATGACTTCCAGTATGGTAAATTAAAAAAAATACTTTTCTTTCTCCAATTATGCCATCTTCATTATCATGTTTCCTTTTCCTTGTGATTTTGCCAAAGATTGTCTGCTCAAATTTTTCATATTGTTCAATCACCTCATCCCCTGATAATGGTTTTGGTGCTTGTCTTGTTTCTCTTGTGTTATCGAATGAACTTTTATTCTTGCGCCATGTATGATTAGATTCTAAAAATCGACGATGACCCATATAACAATGCTTTCGTCCATACTTGAGCCTAGAAGACCATGTATCCTTATGACAAGATGGACATGCAAGTTCTCCTTTTGTGCTCCATCCAGACAACACTGCATATGCGGGGAAGTCATTGATTGTCCATAAAACTGCCGCATGCAAACGAAAATTATGCTCCAAGGACACATCATATGTCTCAACACCATGTTCCCACAGTTGTTTTAATTCATCAATTAATGGTTGCAGATACACATCAATGTCATTTCCAGGTGACTTAAGCCCAGGTATAAACATGGACATTATCCAAAAAGGCTGCTTCAAGCACATCCATGGTGGCAAGTTATATGGAATTAACATAACGGGTCATGTACTATAAGGAACACTCATGACCCCAAAGGGGTTAAACCCATCAGTTGTAAGGCCAAGTTTGATATTATGATAATCTAATGCAAACCATGAGTGAATCTCATCCAATCGCTTCCATGCCATAGAGTTAGCTGGATGCCTCAACACATCATCATTTACTTGACCTTCCTTATGCCATCTCATGTCAGAAGTTATACGTTTTGTCATAAACAATCTTTATAACTTAGGCGTCAATGGAAAATAACGTAGAATCTTCTGAGGAACCTTTTTCTTGTTCTTGTTCTTCCCAATAACATCTTCATCACTCTCATTCTCTGCATTATTTTCCATTGATTTCCATCTAGACTCCATGCATATTGGACATTGTTCCAAAGAAGCATACTCGTTTCGATACAACACACAATCATTAATGCATGCATCAATCTTTTCATAGTTAAGTCCCAAATCCCGAATTATTTTTTTAGCACTATACAATGAATCAAGAACCAAATGGCCATCTGGAAGTGTTAACCTAAATAATTCAAGTAATCTCTCAATTGATTTGTCACTCCACCCATATAGACACTTCATTTGAAATAACCTCACAACAAATGACAGCTTTGTTAATGTTTTGCAACTTGGGTACAACTTTTGTTCAGCATCCCATAATAATTGATAGAATTTGTTTGCGTTATCATTTGGTTCCTCACGATCCCGCATGTGAAAATCATCATCACCACCATTGTAGTACTAGCCAAGTTCTCACCTCTAATCATGTTATTGATCATCTCGTATGCATTAGCATCATCACATCTTTCTTGATCACTTCTAATATCTATGTCCCCATTATTATCGTCAAATGGTTCATCATACAGTTCTTCACCATGAAAGATCCATCTCTTGTATGCTTGATCCATTCCAAATTTACACAAATCTAAGGCTACCTCATCACGTGTCTTTGGAACCACATTAACGCACTTACGACATGGACATCGGATTGTATTTGCCACTTCTATTTTTGCAAAAGCCATATCTAGAAATGCCTTCATACCATTTTGCCATTCCGGTAACCGTCTATCTTTAATGAACATCCAAGTCTTATCTATCGACATTTTCACTGTATACATAAAACACATAATGAACAATTAAAGTGCATGGCCATATCTTGTTTCACATCATATCTTGTCTTATAAAAGTTGATTGATTTTAAAGGAATTGCAATGCATAATTCTCTATTCATGAGCCTTGATACTAAAATCAAATAAACTTTCAATAAACAACTAAAGTATATACATAAAACAAAATTCTACCATTCAAGCAAAAACTAACTTTGATCTTATAAGTCTGCTTTCTCAACTCCTTACTAATGTGAACAAACTTCTAATCTTGCTTGTCAACCTGGTCGTGATCTAATGAGGATGCAAAAAGCCATAGAAATATCATTTATAATGTATTATCAATATCTAATGTCCCATAAATGTCTTAATAATAATGATAAAAAATTGTAATTCTTTCCAATGTCCTCTTAGACAATTGTTGCACCAACCTATTATCTTCACTATTGTATAGACAAGATTTTAGTGTTTATGGGTTTATATCATTAATGAGCTTTAAATTATTTCTTTTAAAAAAGTTTCTTTCTTCTCCTACCCAATTAGTAAAAACAACATAATTCGACTCTACCATCAATGACTATAAGCAAAACAAAAACAACCTATAATTCACATTTGACTTTCACTTGTTCCTCCCATAAAGAAGTGCAACGAACATAGTTAGTTTATTCTAGCTAAGATCATAAAGAATATAAGGCAGCGTTGTTAGCCCCAAGGTTTCAATGCACATATTTACTAAATAAATTGTCATTTCAATCTAAGGGCATAAAAGAAATTTTGATGATAACAAGATATTAAAAGAATTTCTATAATGTACGTATATAACATTTATGAGCTAATGTTTGGTATTTATAAGCATGTTTTTTTATAGCTCATTATATTTCATCAAAATCAAGATTTCAATCAAATAAGCTCAATAAAAATCAAGATGCATGCAATGCTAAAGTTCAAGATAAGCTGAAACTCTAACTTCAGAAAACATCAGAGGCAATGACGAAGCTAATGTACTTCAAGAATGAGAAACGAAGAAAAACTTCAAGTATTGAGTCCTTGTGTCTTGGGGTGAGTGAGTGGTTAGGTTAAGGTTCACATGGTGTGATCATTATGGCTCATTAACTAAAATCAAAATAAACCTTGGATTGACCATAAGTCCTTAATCATTCATTGAACAAAATTCGTCACTTTACTAGCAGCCTGATGTCTGCTCAGTAAATCATGCATAACTCACTCTAGAAAAATCAAAATGAAGAACCGTTTGCTTTGTTGGAAACTAGAGAGATATCTTTCCAGTGATATAGAGATTGACTAGTGAAAATGCACAATGCAGTATAGAATTGACAAGCAATACAGATAAGACAATTTGTGACTTTACTGACAGTCGGATGTTTGCTCAGTAAAACATGCATATCTCACTCTAGAAAATTTAAAATCATAAACCATTTCCTTTTCTGAAAATTAGAGAGATACACATTTCCAGTGATATATATCTTACCTAGTGAAAACACTCAAAACAGTACAGAATTGACAAACAATATAGAGATAAGAAAAATCATCACTTTGCTGGCAGCTTGATGTTTGCTCAGTAAATCACGCATATCTCACTCTAGAAAATTTGAAATGATGAACCGTTTGTTTTTTTGGAAACTAGAGAAATATACCTTTCCAGTGATATAGGGCTTTCAAAGTTAAAAATCATGAGGCAGTACAGAATTGGCAAATAAGATCACTGCAATTTTTGACAGCTAGTGATCATTCCTATTTCATAGAGAAAAAAATGAATTTATCTACAAGTTCTACATGATATTCATTAATAAAATGAAAGCTTCATTTTTCACAAAAATCTACTAAAAAGTGTAGCTTCCTCAACCTCTAAAATAATTAATTGTTCTAATGGATGCTCTTATTCTATTTATAACTTTATAAAAACCCATTAGACAAATAATAACTCCATCATAGAAAACTGTAATGCACTAAGAACAAATAAAATGACAGCTTTTTGTGGGTTTGGATTTATATAAGATATTATTGCTTCTTAAAAAATTTTCCAAAACAATCTGCAATATTTTCAAATTGCTTGATTTATCATATTTCACACTATGTCACTTTTCAATTTTACACTACAAAACTCAAATCTAGGAAAAAAAAATAAAATTGATACCCCTCTAATTTACTTAAGAAAAATAAAAGGTTCAAGTAAACTAACTAAAGCACCATGTACATATGTACTGATATACCTTGCTTTAATAGGTTTGAGCTACACTCAATAAAAAAGGTCATTTAGACATCCTAGATAGATGAAAATTGTTAATTTGGTTTATAAACCATAAAATTGAGTACAAGGCGAGTAATTTCATTTTCATTATATGCAACAAGAGGCACAAACCTGAACAAAATATACTATAAACCAACCAAATAGTTTCATTTTCAACTTACTTGGTTTCCATTATAATGGAGAACTTTACCAAGAGGAAGGGAAACAAACTTCAATGAATCAAATTTTTACAACAGATGCATGAATGTTGCAGTAATGTATATTGTGTCCCAATCAAATGTAAGAAGTGGATGGTTTGGAAAATTATAGTCTAAAAGCAAATTTAATCTAGTAAATATTTATATACACAATAGGTCAAACAGTTTCATGTTAATATCATTTGGGACATGAAGAATTAGTAAGATTGTATAAATCATCAATGTTACAAGAGATATCAGTTGAATCCTTTTTAACATTTTGAACTTATATACTTCCTTGGTGCAATAAAATCACAACTCATAGAAATTGAGAACCTTAGGTATCAACCAGACATGTAAAACAACACAATGATAGTTGACTTTTTCAGGTGAGAAGCTATTTATGTTTTTCCTTTATCTTTTCATGGCTAACTTTACTTTGCATTCAATTTATTGTACTGTACCAGCTAACTCATTACTTCATATTGAAGTAGATATTAGAAAGGTAATAAAGGTGAGGGGAATGGCTGCAGATAAATAAAATGAATAAGAAGAAAGAAAGTAAAAAAGGAGCTGAATGTATAACTTATTGCACCAGTAGGCTAAAATGACGGCAACAATAAACACTTATAGTTCAATGACCACATGCCTGTATTTACATAATGGAATCTACATTCACATGAATCAGACACATGTCCACCATGTCCTTGGTATTGCTCAAGAGTTTTTTACTATTATGACACAAGAGTTAACAGAAATGTGACCACTCATATCAAGGATGAGGCAACAAACTTACAGCGATTGCCACAAGCTCCTCCAGCAGTTCCTCCAAATGGCGCAGAGGCTAATGATATAAATAAGCAGAAATGTTAAAGTTCTCTACTACAAAGAAATCTTAAAAGGAACCAAAAGCTGAGAAAATTGTCCATGTATTTGGGAAAGCAAGATATATAAACTCACCCATTGGGTTGGACCATCAACTGGTGGCATTCAAAGTATCATCGTGCACCTATACACCCAAAAGGAGCTTTTAGAAAAACAATGATACATAATCTAAGGAAATATAATAACATAAAGGGAAAATATATACAAACCTTAGAGCTCACAACATTGTAGGATCACAGTATTAAAAGCTAAAAATGGATCATATATTATTGTTCCTATTTTGTACACATGTACCTAATAGTAAAAACCACTGAAAAGTTTACAGATGACGAGTCCTATGTTCCATTGAATTGAAATAATTGTAGTAATTTGTGTAAGAGATACCATATAACTGATATTTATAAGTCTCAACTACTTTAATTTACAGTAACCCCAAGCAAGGTATATGCATGTTATTTCTAAAATTCTCTTATGGTGCGTTTGGATGAAGAAATTGGTAAATACATAGAATTTCATAAATGATGGAATTTACATCCCCATCATTTAAAATCCCATCATTTTTAAATTTCTTTGTTTGGTTATAATTTTTATAAAAAAATTAAAATGATGGGAATTGTAAATTTTGAAGTTTGGGTATAATCAAAATTTATAAAATCCTTCTTTCCATGGTCAGTTCCTAATATTGTTGCCTAATTATCTATTCACATCACCCAAATCAATTTAACTAAATGTATATTTTGACCCAATTAATCCATCCAATGAGAATATTATATATAGAGTTAGAAAAAATCACACATGTTAATCCTTAACAATGACGTGAGGTGGAGTTGAAAAATTAAAATTGAAAGAGACAACCTGTGACCTACCCATCTGACATCTTGAGAAACCAAAAGAAGCAATATGACATAAAGCAAAATATATTGACTCACGTCACTGCAGTCGGAGGAAATGAAAAAGAAACAAAAAGATAAAAAGAAAAGAAGAAGAAGCAGCATTTGGGCTAAAAAGAAGCAACAACAACAACATAGGTCACTTATGGATGGAATGGAGAATAAGGGTATTTCGTAAAATCAAAGGAGACCCACCCAAAAGCCATAACAAAAGATCCTTAGCCATTCAGAGAAGAAAAAAAAAAAAAAAAACTAACCTGGTAAGCTAAATTGAAGATCCACTTTTTCACTTTTTTCACTCCAATCTTCTACGAGGAAAAAAAAAAAGTCAAAGAAAATCAACCACTTCTTTCTCATCAAACAAAATTTAAATAAATAAATAGAGAGAGAGAGAGAGAGAGAGAGAGAGAGAGAGAGAGAGAGAGAGAGAGAGAGAGAGAGAGAGAGGGAGAGAGAGAGAGAGAGACCTTTGGTTGTGGTAGTGGTGGTTGGATTCCTTGGTTAGGGATTTGGTCGATTCCAACATTAAGGAGAGAAGAACGTGAGAGAGAGAAGGGGCACCTGTGGGAGGCGATGAAGGTAGGTGAGGATTTCTTTGGCAAGGAGAGGGAGACACAATTGGGGATTTGGAATTTGAAGGTTGTTGCTCTCTTGTTTATTTTTTATTTTCTTTTGTTTGGAAAGAAGCAGAAAGGGAACAAATTGGGGTAAAAGGAAAAAGCAGGAGAGGGAAAAAATTGGGGAAAATGCAGGAATGTAAAAAATTCAACGGGGAGATTGGCAAAAGTCTATTGCAACAACTAAGGTAGATGCGTTAAAGTGTTTTATCTATTGCAACAAGGATTTGGATCTAATATGAGTAATTCTTGCATTGACTTCCAAAGTTGTTGCAATAAATTTTGTAAATGACTTATTGCAACAACATTTTACAACTTATTGCAACAATTTTATCTGGATGTAATAAATTAGTACCTTTTAGTAACTATTGCAACGAAAAATAGCTTGTAGATGTAATAGATTATCTATTACCTCTATTTTTTTTTGTTGCAATAAAACTGTTGTATTAAACATATTTTCTTGTAGTGGTAGGGGAAGCCCATGGATCAGTCTTGTTGGAGGAAGAGGCTCGTATGACTTTCATGACCTTGATTTCGAATCTTGAATCTTGGAGGCTTGTAGTCTTTGTAGAATGGTTGTCTTGTCCGGTTTGGAAATTAAATCTTGAGGCTTGATTTTTGGTTGTTTAGGAGTTTGGGCTTTGTGTGGCCTTTTGTAGAGTATGGGGAATGGTGGATTTTTGTGGTTTTTTTTTGGTAGGTGGATGACTATTTAGGAGATTGGGCTTGTAAGACCTACGATTTTTGTGGAGTAGGTGATTGTTTGAGAAATTGGGCTTATGGGGCCATTTGTGGGGTATGGAGAATGGTGAAGTTTTTATGGCTAAGTGGGAGATTGTTTTGGAGATTGAGCTTGTGTGGCCTTGAAGCCTCAATGTTGTGAGTTACCTTTTGGTGGGCTTGAACTTAGGCTTTAAATCCTTGAAACTTGTTATTGTGGGCCACTGCTTGGTGGGCTTTGAACTTAAGCTTTGAAGCCTTCAAGCTTGAGTGTTATGGGCCACCACTTGGTGAGCTTTGAAATTGAAGCTTTGATGCTTGTGCTTATGGGCTACCGCTTGGTGAGCTTTGAAGCCTTCAAGCTTGAGTGTTGTGGGCCACCGTTTGGTGAGCTTTGAACTTAGGCTTTGAGTCCTTAAAACTAGTTGTTGTGGGCTGTCACTTGGGCTTTTGAACTTAAAACTTTGAGCTCTTGAAGCTTGTGGCTTGTCTGTTTGAAACTTGTGGGCTGGAACCTTTGAAGCTAGTGGGCTTGTCAGCTTGAGCTTTTGAAGCTTGTGACCTTGTAGAGCTTGTCTTTGAAGTTTGTGGGTTTGTGAGCTTTAGCTCTTGAAGCTTGTGAACTTGTAGAGCTTGTCTTTGAAGTTTGTGGGCTTGAACGTTTGAAACTTGTGAACTTGTAAAGTTTGTCTTCGAAGTTAGCGGGCTTGAACTTTTGAAGCTTGTGAACTTGTAAAGTTTGTCTCTTTGACACTTGTGGGTTTGAGATTCGGAAGCTTGTGGGCTTATGGGCTGAGCCTTTGAAACTTGTGAACTTGTACATGCTTGGACATTTTGCAAAATTTTTAATTTAAATATCCTTTGATGAAATAACTTTCTAAACAAGTGATAGTTTTTGGGAAGAGGGTTTTGTTGGCTTGATTTTTGGGAGTCCATGATCTTAATTGATTTAAGTCATGGATCACCAAGCTTTAAAAATCATTTTGAAAAATGAAGTTTTTAAAAGTAGTAAGTTTTTGGGAAAAGAGATTTTCGAATATATATTTATATATATTTTTAATTGTTGGGTATATATCATGTGATTCTGTAAAAATAAACAACAACAACAAGAAATCTGTCATTGTTAATAAATAATAAAAACTCACAGTGAATGCAGTATGAATAGATCAAGTTTAGCGTTTGACGCTATGTCCTTAAGACAGATTGCGCCCCTCACACTATTATCTTAATGGTGCTTTGAGACTCATGGATGTCTATCTCCCAGGATAAACTGATTTTCGCACGCAAAAGAAGCACAAGCAATCTCCGTGCACAACGAATGTAACTAGTGTCTCTTTCTCTCTCTTTTTGCAAATGAGACTCTCAAAATCATAGGAAATAACTAACTCATATCAACTTAAAAAGTAAATTTTTAAATGAATGAAGGGACACTCTATTTATAGATAGAGTCACACCTCTTCGGAAAAGGTGCGAGATGAATAGTCAAAACTATTCAGAAAAGACACAACATTTGGGGAAAAATAATGTATTAATAAGTACATATATTAGATGGATTGGGCCTAACCCACATGGACCCACTTGGCCCACTTTTAGGAGGCAATTTCTTATTCACTCCTAACCATTTTTCCAACAATCCCCCACATAGATAGAAATTGACAAACACAATGCAAATGACAATGCAGACACAGAGAGAGTAGAAGAAAAATTACTGCATCAGGAAAGATAGCTTTTGGCTTTGAATTTTCCTTAGTGAAAGACTATCGGATATACTGGCTAAATAATGGATGCGATGCCTTAAATTGCTCAACTTTTTGTGTATACCAAGACAATAGAATTCACATAGCTTCTTTTCGAACATAGTTAGTTATCATTATTGTGCTCATTTTGGTCCTTAACACCTTCCTGGTTTCATGAGTGTTTTAGAGAATTCAGCCTTAAAATTCTCATTGAAGCGGCCACATTTCACACTCACATAGGTGATTTCTTATTAAGAGTATCCTGCTGCTACCCCACTTGGATTTCCAAGTTATAAGAATCATTAAAAGCATAGTTTATCCAAAACTTTTACAGACATCACTATTTCATCATAAGAATGGATAGGAGATGTTATCTCCATAGTGATACTACCAAGTCCAACACAATTCGGTTGTCCCTTTGAACCTAGATCTTGGGATCTCCAGTAAGCTAGGTAGGGTTTCCATTATGGGACTTAAATTATAGACTTTAAACCCATTCCCCTCGATGAGCAGTTTACATGCTCTCCACTCAAACCTTTGGTTAACGGATCCGTTATATTATCTTTCGACTTTTTGTAGTCAATGGAGATAATGCCATTTGAGAGCAACTTGCTTTATGGTATTGTGTCTACGATGAAAATGAAGAGACGTACCGTAACTCTGTGCCATACCAAACATTTATTGGCTATCACAATGTACATAAATATGAGGCACAGATTCTGTCCACATAGGCATATCCTATAAGAAATAACGAAGCCACTCTGCTTCTTCTCTTGCTTAATCCAAATTGATAAGCATTAGTTCCATTGTGGACCTCGCAATGCATGTTTGTTTAGCAGATTTCTAAGATACATATGCAGTACCAAACATAAAGACCTATCCACTCATGGATTTTGTGTCTTTTGTAACAGATATCTAATTCACATCATTATACTCTCCTAGTATAAATGGATATCTTGTGTAGTTCAACCCATAGTTTAAGGTGTATCTCAAATACCTTAGTACCCTAACTATTGCCTTCCAGTTGTCTTTCCTTGGGTTATTTGTGTATCTACTCATGCCATTACTTTTGAGTTTATCACATTCTAGTGAATATGTCTCAAGGTCATCCATGCCTCCCTTTTGTTTGTAGCCTTCTACAAAAAGTTTTGCCTTATCATTATTAATAGATCCATCTTTCAAATTCCTCTTGAATATTCTTTTATATTCTAGAGATTCATAACCGAGTGGCCACCAGTTACAATGCATGGAGTTGTAAGATGGATTAATTGAAAATCTCTTTACAGAAAGGCACATTAGGTTTGGACATTATTTCCTTGAAACTATCAAGTTCATCTTCTAACATAAAAGTTAGGAAAATCTGGACCAAACATTTTTTTACGTTTTTGTCCTCTTACTACGTCTAGGCTCAACCTCATTTCTCTCTTCAATCAACTCTTGATCATGAGAAGTACTAGACGTAGACTCCAAATTCCTTTTAAGAGAATATTTTTCTTGTGTAGGTTTATATGGAAATATTTCCTAAAAAATGATGCATTCTTAGATTCAATAATTGTATTCTCATGCATGTCAAGAATATCAGATTTACGAATCAAAAACCGATATGCACTACTGTTATGGGCATAACCAATGAAAACACAATCAATTATTTTTGGTCCTATCTTTATCTTTTTGGGAATAGGAACCACCACTTTTGCCAAGCTCCCCCATAGAAAGGGGTTCAACCTTTCCATAATTCATGAATTGTCTTGTCTAATTTCTTTTGAGGCAACTTGTTGAGAATATAATTGACAGAAAGTATAACTTCCCCCCAAAACTTATCAACATCACATTCATCATTTCCTTCAATGTTCTATTTTTCTATTCAGCAATTCCATTTTGCTAAGGTAAATATGGTGCAATGGTTTGACAAACAATACCATGTTAAGAACAGAACTCACCCATTGGTGATTCATATTCTCCACCTTTATCACTCCTAAGAACATTTATCTTTTTATTAAGTTGATTCTCAACTTCTTTCTTATAATGAATGAAACTCTCTAATGCCTCACTCTTGCTCCTTAGCAAGTACACATAACAATCAGGGGTGGATCCAACGTGTGACCAGGGTGGGCAAGTGCCCACCCTCAAATTAAAAAAAAAAATTACTAGGTATATATATATATATATAATATATATAAAAAAATATGGATTTTATTGAATGCCCACCCTTAATTTCGTTTCAAAAAAAAATTGCAGGTATATAAATATATCAAAATTCCTAAACAACAAAAAACCCAAATAAAAAAACAAAAAAACCCAAATAACAGAAAAAAGGCCCAAAAAATATCCACAATAGCCCAATAAAGTCACAACAACAACATTATCATCAGCCCAAATAAAATCACAACAACAACATTAATTTTTATTTTTATTTTTTTTTTAAAAAACCTAACTTACGTGCTGCCAAAAGGCAAGATTGCAAGAAACCAGTTTACCATTCAAGTGAGAGAGAGAGAGAGAGCGAACGGCGACTAGGTTTCCATCCACTGCGAATGATCGGCGGATTTGAAGCTTCTTGGACACGGATTGGCACGATGACTGGTTTCCTCAACCATGAAGGCACGGAACTCACGACTAGACCGACGGGCGACGGCACGGTATTTGACTCTCTGTCTCTCTCGGTCTCTCTTTCTCCTTCGCTCTCACTGAGTGTCTAAGTCTCTCTCTCTCTCTCTTATTTACTTGTTTTTATTTTTTAGTTTCTATGTTTGACTAATACTAACTTAGTGACTTTGAGACTTTATATTTGCTGAATAAGACTTTGAGTTTGCTTGTTTAGTTAGGAAACTTAAAGTTAAGTAGGACATAGGTAGGTAGGTACTGGTAAAGTGGTAAGCTTAAAGCATTATTTATTATTTAATATTTTAATAGTTATAATGGTGATTGAATTATTTGAATGACTGGTGAGTGGACAAAGACATAGAAAACCAAGTGGTCCCTGTGGGCTATGTCCTTGTTTCCCAGTGCATTTTCAATTTTTCACTGTGTGGTTTTTGGCATTTGTGTGAACTGTGAATAGTCAGTCAATAGTGTGACATTTGTGTGTGAACAGTGAACTTTTTTTCTACTTGATTTTTTTTTTTAAAAGAGATAATATGATTGTTAGCTTAATGGTAAGTGGAAAAACAAAAGGAAAATTTTTAAAAATGCTGAATTTATATTTTATGATGTGTTGGTTTATTTTTTGAACATTGTTTTTCTTTCAATATTTTTAGAACAGTAATGGAAAAATATTTTTAAAAAAAGTCGGAACTAGAATTACCACTTTCTAGTTCTACAAATAGAGATGACAACTCTTCAAAACAAAGGCGTGAAGATATTAATCTGGCAGTTCTTACATCTGATCCGGGGTTACAACCTTGAATTATAGATTACCATCCTAATGATCGAGATCAAGTTCGTAAAGTATATGCACAAAGGGGTCCTCGCCAACCTAAGGAACATATTTTTCCATACAAAAGATATGGTATTAAAGATTGACGACGGTTCAACAAGGGTTGGTTTACTCAATTTCCTACTTGGCTAGAGTATAGCATAGCAAAAGATGGCCGCATTTTGTCTACATTGTTATCTTTTCAAACGTGATGTTGGAGAACAAGTAGGTGGTGATACATTTGTTAGTGAAGGCTTCTCAAATTAGAAGTGTCCAGAAAAGCTCTAGACTCATGAAGGAGGCTTCAATAGTTCTCATCAACAAGCTAGTAGAATGTTTGATGACCTATTAAAGCCAAAACAAAGTATTTAGGCATTTCATTTTAAGCAGACAGACCAAGCACAAATTCAGTACCGGACATGCTTAAATGCATCAATTGACTACATTCGATTTGGCTTGCATTCTGTGATCATGATGAATCTGAGGATTCAATTAATCAAGGAAACTTTCTTGAGCTTTTGAGATTTCTTGCATACCATAATGAAGATGTCAAAGCCGTTACATTAAAAAATGCTCCTGACAATAATAAGTTGATTTCTCCTACAATTCAGAAGGACATTGTAAGTGCAGCAGCAGTTGAAACTTCTAATGCTATTATTATGGAGCTTGGAGATGCATTTTTTTCTGTTCTTATTGATGAATCTCGTGGCATATCAACAAAGGAGCAAATGGCGGTTGCATTGCGTTATGTTGATAAGAAAGGCTGTGTGGTTGAGCGCTTTTTAGGCATTGAACATGTTACTAATACCAGTGCTCTCTCACTCAAGGTAGCAGTTGAAGATTTATTTTGTAGACATGGATTAAGCTTATCTAGATTGCGTGCGTAAGGTTATGATGGAGTTAGTAATATGCAAGGTCAGTTCAATGGTCTTAAAACTCTTGTAATGAAGGAGAATGAATGTGCATATTATGTGCATTGTTTTGCTCATCAACTGCAATTGACTCTTGTAGTTGTGGCAAAAAATCATAAGAAAATTTCCACATTTTTTAACTTTGTTGCAAATGTGGTGAATATTGTTGGAGGTTCATGCAAACGTCAAGATATTCTTAAGGAGAAGCAAGCGACTAGAGTAGTTCAATCAGTCCATAATGGGAGCTTTGGAGTGGGCAAGGCCTAAATCAAGAAACGAGTCTTAAACATTCATGTGATACACGTTGGAGCTCACATTATAATACTATGATTAGCCTGATTGACATGTTCCTATCCATAATTGATGTGCTTGATACTATTGCAGAGGATGGTGCAACCTCAAAGCAAAAGGGAGAAGCAGAATATCTCTCACACTTTATACAATCTTTTTTATTTGGGTTTAATCTTCATTTGATGAGATCTCTTTTGGGAGTTTCAAACGAATTATCATAAGCATTACAAAGAAAAGATCAAGATATTGTGAATGCTATGAAGTTAGTTCAAATGTCTAAGGAACGACTCCAAATAATGAGGGAAAATGGGTGGAGTTCTTTACTTGATGAAGTTTCTACTTTTTGTGGAATAAACGAGATAGTAGTTCCAAATATGGATGATATATTTCTAGCTCGAGGGTGATCAAGGCGTAAAGCTCATGGAATGAAAAACTTACATTATTATCGTGTCGAGCTATTTTATGCTATTATAGATATGTAACTCCAAGAGCTAAATAATCGTTTTACAGAGTTGAACACTTTGTTGCTTCTTTGTGTGTCATGCTTGAGTCCATTTGATTTTTTTGCTACTTTCGACAAGCAAAAATTCATTCGCCTTACCCAATTTTATCCTAGAGATTTTTCTTCATCGGAGCTCATGATACTTTCTAATCAGCTTGATAATTATATTTTTGATGTACGCTCTAACATTGAGTTTTCAAAATTGGAAGGGATTTGTGATCTTGCTCAGAAGATGGTTGAGACTAAAAAAAAATGGGGTATATCCATTAGTTTACTTATTGGTGAGTTTGACATTAACCTTACCAGTTGCGACTGTCACTGTAGAAAGAGCATTTTCAACTATGAAGATTGTGAAGAATTGATTGCGTAGTCAAATGAGTAATCAGTGGATGAATGACAGCTTGATTGTATACATAGAGAAAGACATTTTTCATAGCATTAATAATGAAGTTATCATGCAACGATTTCAAAATATGAAAACACGTTGAAATCAATTGTAAAAGGCTATAATGAGCTTGTTTGTCACTTTTTGTTGATATAAACAATGTTTATCGGCTTTTGGCCTTATTTTGTACTATATTTGGGATCAAAAGGTGCCCACCCTAAATTGAATCCTGGATCCGCCCCTGATTACAATACCTTGTGCATTCTAAGAATTAGATAAAGCAAATTAACAATGACATGTAATTACTTAAACATGTCCAACATATATATATATATATATATATATATACACACATACATATATGTTATCATACAGGACTAAGCATGCTTAAGTAAATTTAACAACTCATACACAATCACCCATGTATCATACATATCAATTCAAGAATTATTTATCCATAAAATGAATATTGGATTTACATATAATTTAAATCCAAATAATTCTTCAAGAAATTTCTAAACATTCAAATTATTTACTTAAAATCATGTCCAATAATTTCAAAACCATTTGTTAAACTATAACAGTCCCACACTTTCAATACTAACAATTCAAATTACTCAAATTTGAATTTTCTCAATTATCATGCATATATTTACATAAAGTAAAACATGTTCACTCTCCACATAAATTAAATAAATATCATGCGAGCACAAATATATTATTTAATATATGAAACATGTTAAAAACATAATTACATGCATCTCTTAAAAATTTCATTACAAAATAAAAACTCTGGCTTAAGGGGTGAACTGCACTTTCCCTCATTGAGAGTGAGCAAAACTAGAAAATTAAATTTTCATCAATTTATACTTCAAAAAATTAAAATGAAATCAATATGATGTCCCATTATGACACCCCCACATCCAAAATATTTAAAATAAAAAATATGAATTTTCCATGCAAAGATATTAATTTTTATATGTTTCACATTTCCTCACTCTCCCATTTATTAATAAATAAAGCACAATAAATTAATTTAAAATACTTTTATTTATTACAAAAATATATAAACATGTTATTAAAGACTAGTAATAGCCTATAAACTAAAGTTGACCAACCGTTTAGTCAAATGGCCAAGGGGTGGAACACACTCTCTCACAATTGAGAGTGGACGTTATTCTGGAGAGTCATTTTCAACCTCCAATAATCATAATTTTTCTGAAATTTTCATAAAAACAACGAAAACTTTGATTATTTATATCTCTCTCAATTCTTATCTGAATTAAGCAAACCACATACAATGGAAAGCTTATGAGATATAGAATCCAACCATGCCTTTGGTTTTCTAAAATAACCCAAGTATTACAAGAAGTTTTCATAAAAACAACCAAAACTTTGATCACTTATATCATGTGATTCTGTAAAAATAAACAACAATAACAAGAAATCCATCATTGTTAATAAACAATAAAAACTCACAGTGTATGCAGTATGAATAGGTCAAGTCTAGCGTTTGACGCTATGTCCTTAAGACAGATTGAGCCCCTCACACTATTATCTTAGTGGTGCTTTGAGACTCATGGACGTCTGTCTCCCAGGATAAAATGATTTTCGCACGCAGAAGAAGCACAAGCAATCTCCGTGCACAACGAACGTAACTAGTGTCTCTTTATATTTCTTTATGCAAATGAGACTCTCAAAATCATAGGAAATAACTAACTCAAAGCAACTTCAAAAATAAACTTAAAAAGTAAATTTTTAAATGAATGAAGGGACACTTTATTTATAGATAGAGTCACACCTCTTCAGAAAAGGTGAGAAATGAATAGTCACAACTATTCAGAAAAGACACAACATTTGAGGAAAAACAATATATTAATAAATATATAAATTAGGATGGACTGAGCCTAATCCGCATGGACCCACTTGGCCCACTTTTAGGATGGCAATTTTTTATTCACTCCTAACCATTTTTCCAATATTAATTTCTTGAAATAAAGCCTATTTTTTAGGGTTTATGTAAATATCCTAATTTATTTTGGAAGAAGAAGTTTTGGAAAAAAAAAAATTTGATGATCAATTTTATGGTTAGAGAATGTTTCTCTATCTTTGTTTGGTGGTGATGCCAAACATCCTTAGGTGGTGATGCTTAAGGTTTGCAGCATCAATTTGTAAGGTTTTCCGAATTATATGGCTTGTCAGCCTTACTAAAACCCTGATCTACTCAACTTGTTGAAGCTTAATTGTGTTGTTTTTTCCTTATAATCACACAGATGTATATTTTAGGGAATCCTAGGGATCGAACCCACGCCCTAATAGAGAAGTGGGGCTTTTTGGAGAGTGGGATTACCACTAGACCTAATGCCAAGTGGCTGGGCATGCTTAAACTAATATCAAAGTTAAGGACTTAACAGTTTTTTAAAATATTTAACACAAGATATTAAAGTTGTAAATTATTTTATAAAAGTCCATCATTGACATAACTTTTATCATGAATCAATTATTACAGGCCATAGAGCATTTATGAAAAATATCATGTCTTTACACTTTTGTTAAACTAGACAATGGTCATGCCAATGCACACTCCATAAGATTGCCCTCTCTCGCCCACTTGGTTCCGTTGTGAGACAATATTTATCCTTTTGGATGAGCACCAAATTGATAAAGTATCCACCAGGACTTACCCATGGGTGATGGGGCCATGCATGCCATTCATATATATATATATATAAACACCTTGCAAGTTGTGAGAACCACGACCCTAAAGCCATCCCTTTTTAGATGAGGGTCTAAACATGGTTCGCAAAATGGGGATTTTCACTGTTTTCCATCCTAATCACAAAGGGAAATTACAATGGAGTCGCCACCTAACTTTTATAAAAAAAAGACTAAGAAAAAGGTAATCTTTTATTGATTGAATAAATAATATAATGGTTTGGAAAAGAAATAAATTACAATATTTTGCCCTAGATACAATTTAAGAAAACAAAATACAAGGCTTTGGTCCTAAATACAATCTAAAAAAGAAAATAAATAGAATACATAAACTAATCTAATCTTCCCCAAATATTAGGATTTGGGGGCTAGGGGATTGGATGGGAAGGTGTTAGGCACTCATCCAACCTAACCTAAGTTAGTCTCTAAGGATCCATTAGTCTAAGTTCATAACCTCAAGTAAACCATACTCGCATTTGATTCATATCATCATAATAGTACATGCAAAGAAAAATTAAATAGTGATTAATCATCAAGCAATTAAAATCATTTAGGCACATATCTCACATGAAAAATAAAATTTAAAGTTGTTGTAATTTTAGTAAAACATGTTAGAAAAATCAGATTTGCATCATTTACAAAACTGAAACCGAAAACAATGCAATCTAGCAATTGTACATTAAAAATTAATCAAGCAATTAAAATTAAAACCTAATCATGCATTTTACACAATTAAAGTTACTGTATTAAATTAAAAAAGAGAAGATTATACCTTTTGGGATGCAACCTCTTGAATGAGTGTCTTGAATTGAATTTTATTGTGATGGGATGCGGCCTCTTGATTAAGAATACCACCGCTCCTGAAAATTGTTTTTTGAGAAAAACCGTTAAATTTGATTAAAATAAATTAAAAATGGAATCGAAAGATTGGAAATAAAGATTACAAAAAATGGCTTTTGTAATCTCTAGACTTGAATATAAGAAAACACTTGTGTTTTTATTCCAAAGTTTAACCCTTTGCAAAAATTCTCTTGAATTTTGCTTAGGATTCCTTTGACTAATTTTTCCAACCTCTTTAAAAAATGAGAATATTTTCTATTTATATGGAAGCCCTAAAATGAACCTACCCACGTTTTGGACCTCATGGGAGTGCATTAGGGTTTTGGAAATTGGATATACTTCATGAAAATCCCGAAATTCTGACTAATTTTTAGGCCCTGATTGCGGGCCCATTTTGACCCTCTAAACGTTCAAATTTGGAGATGGTCATTGATGCATATTTGTCATGTCAACTTTCCATCCCAATTTGAATCAACTAAATCAGATAATTGATTCAAAAGTTATGGTCGAAATACCGATCAATGTATAGGTTGGAATCTAAATCCGAATTGGGCTTTGGATAATTCCAGGTTTTTTCACCTTTGGTTCACTTGTAGTGGATTTAGAAGTCCTTCTTTGGTTGAATTCGAGATTTATTGATTTTAATCAATTTATTAATAATTAATATGATAATTATTGGTCAAAATAATTATCCCATTAGTTAAAAATAAATCAATTTAAGAAATATCATTTTTGAATATCTTAATACTTACCATTTTAAGGTGTTCTAAACCAATAAGAATTATTTATTAATTGATTTTAATTTAATGCTTTAAAGGACCAATCAAATTAATTAACAAGTAATGCTATGCATGTGAGCTTATGGTAAATATTATTTCAACCAATCAAATTTATTTCCTTAATAAAATCTTGGTTTTTGATTTAATTTCCAATCTGAAAAATGCACTCTCATTCTTAATTCAATTTTGATCACTTAAAATGTAATTTTAAATTTATGGACCAACTTTGAATTTTCAAGCTTGTGAAATTATCATTTTACCCTATATGCACTAAAGTGTAAAAAAGTAAAATTAATGGTTACAAAATGGGGTGTCAATACAAGCTTGTATTTTTATGATGGAATACTAGAAGACATGCAGTGGGTACATTCATATACACTATAAAATCTGAAAACTAGAGCACCATAAAAGAATAAATTAATAATAAAAAATATCTATTACTAAACTCAGGTGTGTAAACAAGCTGATCAACAGTATCCACTTGCAATCACCCATATTAAAAAAAATAAAAAACTAAGAAGCTTAAATTTTATAGCATAAAACAAGAATTGGAGACGTCTGGAGTGAGGCATTAAGTAGAAAAAGAATGTATCTTAAATTTGCAGAGAGGGCAGGAATCAGTATTATTCAACCACTGAATAATGCATTGACGATGAAAGACATGAGCACAAGGCATGACTGTGATAGACGAGCCAAGATTGTCGAAACAGATAGGACAGCTCTGAAAGTAGTTATTGTTATAGGTAGAGGGGAGAATTCCTAGTTTCAAAGCTGCAGCGATTGAAAGGGTGATATCGACTCTTGTAAAAGCGCCATCATCAAAGAAAACCGCAGCAGAGCTATATCTGGTGACGATATGCAAATCCAAGGACATGAGCCAGCAGCGCTTGTTTCCAAAGTTTGCAAGATAAGTGTTACGCAAAGCCATACTAACCCTCACAATCATCTCAATCACCATCTGGTTACGTTGTTGTGGGTTGATTTCCAAAGAAGGATGTAGAAGCTGAGAGACTTTTTTATACAAAGGATCTTTGTACATGTTTGGAACGTGATTGATAAAGTCTTGTACATGGAGCTCAATGGTGAGGGGGATTCCGGAGCGGGGATTGTGATATAGTTTTCGTCCATTATGTAGTTAGATTCACCGTCTTTTCTGATTTGATGTTGGGTGGAGTGTGGATCAAGTCTCGGAGGAGTTATTCATTGAGACATCTACGACTTTGTAGCTTAGCTTCATGTTTTATGTGGAAACGCCATGAACCAGCTTGACCATGGTTATTGCGAGAGGAAAGCATTAATAAGAGGTAGCTGTGATGAGAATTGAAGAAAGCGAAAAGAATGAGTGATTTAGAGAAAGGTGTGTATATGTGAGAGGTGTTTTTGTGCTAGTGCCACGTGTTTTGCCGAGGGCGATCGCAATATGGGCTTGAGTCTTGAGAAGAGGGAGTCGAACCCAAAATTCAACTGAGGTCCCAAAGTTCGGCCCAAGGGCTAATGGGGCATCTTCCAAAAAGAATTGAGAGCCAAGACTATAGAAGCCCAAGTAAATGGGAACAATGGCCAAGAAGGCTTGACAAGATAATATTGCCAACAAGAAACCCAAAGAACAATAATTGGACCAGGCCTTTCACTATTCTACAACTGGATCAGGCTTGAGACACAATAACTTTAATTAAAAGCGACTAAAACACATGCTTTCCATACCTCTGCTGACATCTGCCATAAGGCAGATAATTAATAATGATGAACTTGTTAAGACTAAAAAAGAGTTGACTTTGTGGGAGAGAGTCAGTCCCAATAAGACATGCATGAGGGTGGGGGAAGGATGTGTTTGGGCCTTTTGTGGAGCTAGGTCAGTGTTGGAAGGGTATTATAATCTTGGCAAGACATTCTAGGTTTTGAGTCCAGACATCTGCTACGGGAGCTTTCTGGGGAATAAAGGGGTTGAGCGGTGAATCTCAATTTCCTTTAATGGGGATTGTGTTTCTGGATTGAGATTAGAGTTTTCAGGTTGAAGATGACCTCAAAACTTCTATTTTCTGTGTTTACTCTAGAGAGTGTTATAGAAGTGAGCTAGTTGGTTCCTAGAGAAAGTCTTCTCTTATGTTGAGCTAATTATGTTGATTTGGTTGTTATTGTTGCTGTTGTGATTAAGAATGTAATCAGGCCTATTTATAGGAATGATTAGGGTGGCTTAAGTTAATGGGAAAATCAAGTTTATGATTTCCCTTAAGCCATTGGACTTTCAAAATTAACCATAAGTGGTATATTTTGTAAGGGAGAGTTTGAAAATATTCCATAAGTGGAAATAGGTATGGTCTTCCCTTAATTTCGGGATAAAGCTTTCTATACCTCTGAAATGGCTTTTTTAGAGGCATTTAATACTTAATTGGTTGGTTTTTGTGAAAGGTTAGGTCATGCATGTCTCTATTGACTTTGGTTTCCACAAGCTAGCCACCATGCCTCCCAGCAGACCCAGTGACAATAGCTTAATGGTTACCAAGGTCTTAGGCTCACTCCCCTCCACCAAACTACACTCCCAAAGTCTGAACAACATAAGGGGAGTAGTACCCTCACGGGTTTGGGCCGTGGGGCTACTCCTTGAGTCCTTTTGGGACTAAAATGGACATGGGTCATGGATTTTTATCATATTTTCCCAATTCCCATGTGTCTTGGCTGTTTCCACTGGTCCTTGAACTTTTACCCAGGAGTCTGCCGCATGAACAGTATCAAAATCCATGATTTCCAGTGAGATAGAGAACCATGGTGAGCTGGTGAGGTTGGGGCAGCTTGGAGAGGCTCGAGGAAGAGAGCTGGTTGCCTCTAATACGAATAGATGGGTAGGAGTTCACTGTTCTCCTCTTTAGTAGTGAGAATATGACATAAGGTGGGCTCCACCTGCAACAGACATTGAACTCATAACAGCTAGCTGGTGATTTCTGGCCTTTGGGGCCCACGAACAGGCTGTCTATAGCTAATTCAAGTGCTGGGCTGCTCACTATTGGGCTCCAGCTGCCTCCTCTTACTAACCCAATAACATTTGAATCCAACAATCATAATATTAGTGCATTTGGGCTGTGGGGCTTCACATGGGTTTTCTTTTGGGCCTTTGAACAGTGCCGAGATGCCCCATAATAAGCCCAAATGGCTTGTTGGGTGCCACATAGGATATTTTTGTGGGTTGGGCTGGTCTTGTAAATATTTAATTAAGCCCAAATAATTTATGAGGGCCTGTTCAAGTATGGGTTTAAAAAATGAGCATGTACATTTAGCCCCCTAAGCCTGTGACTTACCCATGGTGAGTCACGTGCGAGCCAAAGTAACTGTTCAGTTTCCTTCTTTGTACTGGAGGGTGTTTTTCAAAAAGATGGTGGTTTATTTTTTTTTGGGGGAGTGGAGAAGTGGGAAGGTCACGTCTGGTAGTAGCTCTTACTATTGAGGGCAGCCTGAATTAATGGCCATCATGCCTTATTTTAAAGACCCAACCACCGGGTTAGTTTCCCCACAATTCAGCCGCTACTTACTTCTCCAAAGTTAGAGAGCATATTTAGAATAAGCAAACCAGCTTCTTTTCTTCCTTGTCCTTCTCTTTTTCTTCTTTTTCTCTTCCTTGTTTACTGATAATGGCTTCTTCTTTGCGAAGATCGGAGAAAATGGTGGTGGTACGTGGTGGTACCCTTGCCGGTGAGGGAGATCCTCCTATTATCGGTGCTCCAGCGGTGCCCAGAGACAGGGGGGACGACGGCAGCGGCTCCAGCTCCAGTTCGTAGTCACTAGAGCCTCTTGAGGAGGTGCTGGGTCGACCCATGGTTGACCCGTGGTATAGGAGCAATGAGAGGTTCCCTTCCATTCCAGCTAACCCTTAGTTGCCACCGGTAGACTGGGAATGGCTGGTTGTCAGAGAAGATGCCACAGTAGATGCAGCCTGAGTTCTTGCTTTCCGAGAGATCCAAGACCTGCAAATACAAAGGAAGGAGATTTTGGTCGTACCTCTAATTTTTTATTTCCAATGCTCTAGGGCTATTGATTAGGAAACTTGGTTAGACCGGGAGCTTGCTGATGAGGAATTTTGCAATCGTTTGGAGCAAGCCGGTGTACTTTACTCCATCCTCATCTCAAGGTCTTCAAATATGTTTCGGGATACTGAGGCATTGCGGCAGCTGGTCCGAAGATGGTGTCCGTCTACGCATACTTTTTTCTTTGCTCACGGTAAGTTAACCGTGACATTAGAGGATGTAGAGAACCATTGGATGTTGCCGATATTGGGTGATCAAGACCCAGCTAAAGTTGAGCTTTCTTCGAAAGAGTTAAGAGTAGAGGTTGCCTTTGCAGATTAAATAGTAGAGTTGCCTTGGTAGATTACATAGGGAGGAAGAACATCTCCCTGAGAACTCAAGTTGCAAGGTTTACACCTTGGATGGACCACTTCAAGAGAGAAGAGGATGCCTCAATTCGTAGAGCTGCTTTTGTGGTGTATTGGCTCAGCAAGTGCGTCTTTGGTGAGCCTCTTGCCTATTTAATTAAGCCTTTATATTTTCCTATTACTGTCAAAATTACTGCTGGTGTGTCTTTTCCCCTTACCCCTTTACTGCTTGGTCAGCTATATACTCAGTTGGATTTGTTGCATGCTGAGGAGTTGGTTGGGTTATCTTGTCATACAGTTGCCACAGCCTTTAATTCGTCCATTGTGCATACATTTTTTTGGAAACATGCCTTGGAATATATCATAAAGGGTAGGAAGCCTTATGAGGCTAGGAACAAACTTGCAACCATGTCAGAAGAGGTTGCTGCCCATCTTGGTGATTTTCAGAGAGATGTACCTGTTGTGTACCGTTGGGTGGTTGCAAATTCTATGATCACAGTTTGATCCCGTCTCTGGATTGTGAGAGCAAGGTTTGCTGGAGACCTTATGGAATGACTTACCGTGGGTTTGTTTATGATTTGGTGATGTTTGGGTTCCGTAATGTAGAAGCTCAAGATTATACCCTCATTGTTGAAGATACAAAATCTCTGACTTATCTTTCTGCCACAAATGCTGGCTAGGTTACCAGTACTATCTTCTAAAGACTCCAATTCACTGCCTATTGTGCTCATAGAGTGAGGAGGTAGTTTGGCTTCGATCAGGAGGTACCAGCTATTATGGGGGTGGCAGCAGGTGAGATCCCCACTATCAATCCATTTCTTAAGGCCAGGGCCTTTGCCTATTGGAGTAGTGTTTCTTCACGAGTTATAGTCCCGAGTGGTGATATGGTTGGCATGTATACCACGGGTATGAGCAACTATTGGAGAGAGTTGATAGCTGCTGTTGTGGTGGAGTTCAGAAACAATGGGAGAGGAGATATCTCCCATTTGCTGTAGGTATGCATTTCTCCCTTACCTCATCCTCGTTTATTTCCCGCCATGAACACTATGACTACATATGCAATCCGCCAAAGTTTGGGTTATGCGGTGTGGCATCAAGAAGAGTTGAGATGGATGATATTTGGTGACCACCACCCTCCTTTATGGTTGAAGGATCACCCCCATGTCTTTGCCCCTGGGAAAGTAGCATCTAGTAGGGGAAAGAGGATTGTTCTTATTGGTACCCCCATTGCCAAGAAGGGGCAGTCTGGCAGATCCAAGAAAAGGGAAGCCTGTAGTAGAGATTCTCCTGCCCAGGCTTCAAAAGAAAAGCTCCCAGGGTTGGTGGTAGAGGATTCTGCTCTGCCCATTACCAATGGAGGAGTGCTGCAAGAAAAAGAAAACAGCTGAAAGCTCTATTGCTCCAACTTCTTCAAGTCTACCAACATCCGCTATTAAGTGGTAGTAGAGAAGAGTTGTAATTCATGAATCAATCGCTATCCAAGACCCATTACCAATGGAAGAAAGAGTTAACACACTTCACCACGTGCCACTTGTGATACCAGTATGCTCAAAGGGGTTCTATCCCTTTTTCTGAAAACAAGAGGCCAGTTAAAAACAAGAGCTAGGAAAACCTCTACTGCTCCAACTTCTTCAAGTCTGCCAATATCCGCTATTGAGCGCAAATCAACTCAAGGCATAGTCTACTTCGAGAGAAGAGTAAGTGTCTCTACATTTGCTCTTTTACTTATCAATCGATATGCCTTTCTCATGATATTGACATGGTTTTTGTTTCTTGACAGTCCAAACAAAGAGTTAACACACTTCACCACGTGCCATTTGTGATGCAGCAGTATGCATTTAGCTATGAGGAATTTTTAACAATGATAGCTTCCTCACACTTGGCAGCTGTATAGTTCATCATCCTCAAGTGATAGGACCGACTCTTCCGGAGCTGCTGCAGAAGAAGTTGAAGATGAAGATGAAGATGCTGAGACTGGTGCAACAGAAGTTGTTTTTTATAAGGAGACTGTTTTGGCAGAAGTTGCCTCTGATGATGAGGCTACTGCTACAGATGCTTCTTCTGGAGAAGAGGGTGTTGTGGTAGAGGCCAGTATTGATGAAAATAACATATCTATGGATGAGCTTAAAGCTACAAAGCTTCTTTTGACATTGTCCCTGTTGCATCTACCAGTAACTCAAGATCTGTTGAAAGAGCTTCTAATGTACATACAGCTGTTGGGGCTGTTACTAGTGCTGTGAGGGCTACTGAGGCTGAGCCAATAGCCATAACTAGCAGTGGTGGGACTGCCCAAGAAGACCCTTCCAAGAGTGACAACCGCACAGATCCTTCATTGTTTGATTCAAGCCCCTCAACTCGTCATTATGTGCGGAGAGCTTGGAGGGGAAGTATAATATCTACTGATTCGGAGAGGACCATTTCAGCCACCCCTATGGTACCAACACCCCCTAGACTCCTCGCGAACCTGGTGGTGCTGCCTCCACACCTGTGGTCATAGTTGCTGTGGTATCTACTGCAACAACTGTTCAAGAAGATGAGACTGTACCGATAGCTACTGAAGAGACTCCTAGCGATGAAGAGGTTCCTGTGCACATTTCTGACATCCTAGAAGGTAATGTTGTTAAGGACACACCAGTTGATGAGAACCTTGTTATTGGTACTAACTTTGGCACAGGTGTGACTCAAATTGGGTGTGCAGAAGCTGCTGTTAGTGAAAATCTGTTTTGGCAGATGTTCTACCTGGCAGTGACATTTCGGTTGTGAAAGGGACATTTGCCCCAGACCCGGCAGATAATATATCCATGGAGGACATGGTAGACACTCATGATACCTATGATGTAGTCTTGGTCGGCACCGGAGATCATGTAGCTAGTACCCAGGCAGTGGATTTGGAGGTTACTGCTCCTACAGCAACTCATATGAGTCCAACCAAAACAGGTAATTGACTTTTTGTTAGCACTTTGTTGTTCTCTTGATGGCATGGATTTCATGAAGTGCGTAGACCAATCTTGATCACTTGCTTGTTTGCCATGCGTAGAAGCTTGTTTGCCATGTGTAGAACTTGTGTATATGTCTCTTGTCTCTTGGTTATGAACTGCTTAGACATGGGTTGATGCTCATTTGTTGTCTATGACTGCAAAACCAAGTTTAGATAGATGCAATAGACATGAGTTGATCCCATTTGCTGCCTACTGCTGTTGTTACTTGCTGTGTGGGCCTGGTAGATATGAGTTAATGTCCATTTGTTGTTTGCCGTTTGGTGGCACCAAGTTTACTGTTGTGGAAGCATGAGCCTAGTAAAGATAGGGTGACTTCCCACCAGTTGTTTGCTGTTCTCACACCTTTTTTGATCAAGTGAGTCTGGCAGATGTGGGTTAATTCCCACTTGTTGCCAACCATGTTGTGGCCATACCCTTTTTTGATCATGTGAGCCCAACACCGATGAGTTTTGTAAGCTTTGTCCCATCCTTTGCCTACCATTTTTGTGGCTGCACACTCCCAATAGATGAGTTTAGTGGACATGGGTTGATTCCCATTTGGATGTCGTCCCCTACCATTTATTGGACATGGGTTGACACTCCCATTTGTTGAGTCCTCCATGGACATGGGGATTGATTCCCATTTGTCGTTCCCGTTATGGTGTAGTAGGTGAGCTCAATGGACATGGGTTGATTCCCATTTGTTGTCCCCCATCCGATGAACATGGGTTGATGCCCATTTGTCGTTCACCATCCGAGCCTAATTGTAGTTGAGGTGAACTCGGTGGACATGGGTTGATGCCCATTTGTCGTCCTCCATCCGGTGAACATGGGTTGATTCCATTTGTCGTTCATTGGTTTTTTGTCGTTCAATCCATTGGTGAGTCTCATTAGGTGGACATGGGTTGATGCCCATTTGTCGTCCTCATGGGTTGGGTTTCATTTTTTGGTGAATATGGGTTGATATCCATTTGTTGTTCCATCTAATCCATTAGGTAAACCAGTGGACATTAAGGTTGATTTGTTGTGCCTTTTTTGTGAATATGGGTTTAGTACCATTTGTTTTTCGAGTGCCAAGTAAGCAACTTTAACGAATTGTTAATTTAGTGTGAAGCTTTTTAGCCTAAACTTCTATTGCGAATTGAGGCATTTACTCATTTATTTACTCTTTCCACTTCTTTGTTGTGCTTGTTTAACTGACTCTTTCCTCTTTTCTTTCACTTTTTTTTTTGCAGTTGGAAACAGCAATGAAGCTGTTGCAGAGGAAAGAGGAAGGCATTAGACAACAGCAGTGGAGTCTGCCACCATGGGTCAGTCAGGGCTATTATCTGCTACCAGGTCTGCCACATTAGGGTCATCTGTACTTGCTGAGATGGATGCCTTTTTCCGAGAGTTCGACCAGATGTCGGTTAGTTCTCGTCATGTTGAGCATTTTTGGATCTTTGATGATGTAAAAGTTGAATTCCATGGCTTTCAGGTGCCACGAGGAGGAGTACGGTTCCTAGAAGCCATGTGGAAGAAGTATGGCAGCTGTTCAGCATATCTTAAGCTTGGTGTGTACATGGGAAGCTCTATGCTGACTCTTTTCTGCTGTGTGCTTGCCCATATGGAACATACTAAGCTTGAGGATATCTCTGAAGTTCACATCCTTGAGTGGAAGGTCGTAGTTCAAGAGATCATAAGAAAAGGCTTCAAATTCAACTTCATCCTTGACTACTTGCAAAGGCTAGCTTATGACATGTTCAGCAGGAAGATATTGGCTGAATTGAGGGCGATGGAGGCCTGAGCTGCTGCGTTGAGAGATGCCTTAAGCATCATTGCACCAGATCCGTGGGATTTGGCTTCTGCTAGAGGAGTTTCTACAGAACCTCATGTTGGATCGACTCTCTATGGCTTGCTTGCTTGAGCATATCATCCACTGCATTCCTCTTTTTTGTTGCTCTTTTGTAATGTATTAGCCGTGTACAGGCATTAACTTGAAACTTGGTCTCATTTTTTGTACATATTTGCTAAATACATTAATTTATGATAATGAGACTTAACTTTTGTCAATTTTGCTTGCTCAAATGGCATTATACAAAAAGATTGACATAATATTTGAAGTACAAAAGAAGAGCATTCTTAGTTCCTATTACTCTTAGCGTAGCACAAAGTGCTCACAAGCTATTTCAAAAGAAAAAGATACATAACGCACATCTGCTGGAATGTATCTTATGAGTAATAGTGTTTCAGCCACTTTCCATTGATAGGATCTGCTAAGGTGGTTCCATCAGACTTAGACAGCTTGTGATAACCACTTTCATCCGCCTCTCAGATAATGTATGGTCTATCCCAATTAGGGGAGAACTTGTATGGAGATGGGAGACTTCTCCTTACGAATTCTGTGGCTTTCAAAATCATTTGTCCCTCCTCAAAGACTCGGACTCGAAGGGCCTTGTTGTAGACATTAGCCATTTTTTGATAATTCCTTTGGCTTCTTGCTTTAGTCAATTCCTTTGCCTCGTCCAGTCCTTCCAGATCTGTCATCCGTGTTTCATCACACATGTTAGCATCTACCTCCAACTCACTCCCTTGCATTACTCGTGGGTTGGGCACAACCAATTCAGTAGGGAAAATAGTATCAGTGCCATAAACAAGTGAGAAAGGTGTAAAGCCTGTTGCCGTTTTGGGTGAACTTCGGTATGCCCATAGGACATCTGCCAGGTGGGCTCTCTAGTCATTCCCATAATCAAACACCATTTTACTCAAGATCCACAACAACATTCTGTTTGTAGCTTCGGCTTGCCCATTACCTTGAGGGCAGTAAGGTGTGGAGCGTCGATGCTTGACTTGGTAATGTTCTAGCACCTCCTACACATCCTTGTTTATGAATGGAGTGTCGTTGTCACTAATGAGCTTATATGGTATGCCAAAACGAGTGATTATGTGCTCTCGGATGAAATTTGCAACTGCAACAACTGTTGTTTTTCAGAGAGGAATGGCTTCTACCCATTTCGTGAAGTATTTGGTAGCCACAAGAATCCAAATGTAACCACCAAAGGCCAGATTGATGGGGCCAATAAGATCTAACCTCCAAGTGTGAAATGGCCAAGGTGTAGCCATATTTTGGAGACTATTTGGGTGAGTATGGATCAAATTGGCTTGAACTTGGCAAATATGACATGTTTTCACAAAATCTGCCGCATCTTTCTTCATTGTAGGCCAATAATAACCAAGTGTAAGCAAACATTGGTAAAGTCTCTTCTTTCCTTGATGCTCTCCACATTCTCCTGCATGAGTTTCCCTCATGACCATTTGAGATTCCGACAAGTCGAGACATCTAAGCGGCTCTCCATGAAAGCCTTTCCGAAAGAGGGTTCCCCCCTCTACAAAATACCTCAAGGCTAGCCTTTTGAGGCGGTAAACATCCTTCGGGTTTGGTAGCAAAATTCCTTCAAGTAAATACTCTAGGAATGGTGTGCGCCAATCAGTAGAAATAAAAGTCGCACATACCTCTTCGTTGCTGTGATGTAATTGGCAGGTCAGACATTGGCTTTGCAGGTCTGCCGCTTCTGCGCTCATGCTTGGCCAGAAATATCCCAACCGTTGAAGTCTGCGGTAAAGGCTGATAACTCCTCCGTCTCCATAAGTTTTCTTATGGACTTCGAGCAACTTTTTCTTTGCCTCCTTCACGCTGATGCACTGTGCCAAAACTCCTCCAGGTAGTCTTCGATAAAGATCTTCGGATATCAAGGTGTAATCCTTGATTTCTCTTAAATTTGCCATAACAGCAAGAGACATGGTCTTGGCTTTGATCGGTGTTCGCCAGTCTTCTTGATCTGGAGATAGTTCTCCAAATTCTTTCTTTAATAATTTAGTAATAGGCTCCATCTTCTTACAGATGGTGACATCGATTTCTTCACCTTCAAAGGCTATTTGAGATCCCAAAGTAGTTAAAGTATCCGCATATCGGTTCTCATTCCTTTGGGCATGCTCTATCTCGAAAGTGCTGAATTTTGCTTCCAATTTCCATGTCAAGGCTCTATAAGGTGCCAAAGATGGTTCCTTGAGCGAGAATTCTCCTCGGGCTTGACAAACCACAAGGTTGGAATCACCAATAACTCGCAAATGCTTGATCCCCATTTCATATGCTATTGCCAATTTGGCTAGATAAGCCTCATACTCAGCTGCATTGTTAGAACATGGGAAATCAAATTTGAAGGACTTAGTTATAGCCTCCCCATTACTTTTGTAAAGAACAATGCCGGCTCCTCTTGATGTAGCAGTTGATGAACCATCAAATCTCAAGGTCCAAGCAGAATTTGCCAAGTCTGCCAGAAATACTTCATCGATTTCCCCGGGTACTTCATCTGAAATGGATGAGTTATCTTCTCTAGGAAATTGAGCTAATAAATCTACAATGGCTTGACTTTTGATAGTAGTTGGTGTCTCGATGACAATCTCATATTGTGACAGCTGCAGAAGCCACTGTGCCAGTTTGCCAAACAATACAGGCCATTGCAGTAGACTTCTTTTCAAAGGCTGTAGACCAATGGAACGAAGCTCCTTTCTTCAAGAGTGAGGCAAAAGCAGAAGTCACAACAACAAGGCCAGGAATGAATCTTCTTATATATGATAGCTTCCCTAAGAAACTCTTCAACTCTTTGTGTGTGGTTGGCGACTTCATAGTAGCTATGACAGATGCCCTTGCTGGATCAACGTCAATACCGCGCTACTGCATTAAGAAACCCAGAAACTTGCCAGTTGAAACTCCAAATGCACACTTGAGAGGATTCATCTTGAGCTTGTACAGTCGACATCTCTCGAACACTTTTTTCAGAATGCCTAAATAATCTTCCCTTGTCTTGGACTTCACCACAATATCATTAACATAATCTTCAATTTCACGATGCATCATCTCATGAAACATAGCTGTCATGGTTCTTTGATATGTGGTTACGGCATTCTTGAGACTGAATGGCATTACAGTGTAGTAGAAATTCCCAATAGGTGTGCGGAATGCGGTTTTCTCGGCATCCTTTGGAGACATGAAGATTTGATTGTAACCGCTAAAACCATCCATAAGGGAGAACATTGCATGACCTGCGGCGGAATCAATCAAAAGATCCATGTTGGACAGTGGGAATTCATCCTTGGGACATGCTTTGTTGAGATTACGGAAATCCACACAACACCAGATTTGGCCATTCTTCTTCTTCACAGGGACTGTTGGACAGCCACCATGGGTGTTGTATTGGCTGAAAGTAGTTTCTTCACCTCTTAAGTAATTTGAGCTTCGACCTCCGGATGGAAGGTCCTCATAGGTTGTACCACTGGCTTAGTACCCGGTTCGACATTCAAAGAATGGGCAACAAGTTCAGGGTCTATTCCGGGCATTTCATCATATTGCCAAGTAAAAACATCTTGATATTCTTTTAACAATTCTACCAAATGCATTCTTTCTTTAACTGATAATGATGCACTAATAGAAACAGGCCTATGTACATTGGGATCAGAACTTAGATTAATTACCTTGAGTTCTTCTTTTGTAAAAATTTTGGGATCTGCTGCAACAAATTCCCCTGTAGTTGCATATGCAGATTCTGGACCATTTGCTTCATTCATTGTGAGACATGAGGGCTGCAAGATCCCCTCTGCTAGTTCGGGGGCCTCTTGTTGGGGACAATTGGCCCCCGCGCACCTTCATAAGCGGTAAATAGTGCGCCCATCCGGTAAACGGACGTGCACACACTTGCTACTGACTCTTGCTGGTACTAGCTTCTTCCCTGTGCTTTCTTTTCTGTTCTATCAGATCTCTCAAGTCTGCCTCAGGAGCATCCCTTATTTCCTCCCATTAGGGCAATGGAATTCCAACAGGTTTAGCAAGTGATGCTTCCCCTGCCGAAGCAACTTCATCGTAAAGGGCTACCTCAACAAAATGTGATTCGGATTGGTCGAAAGGCGTGGGGTTGGCGGCTTTTCAGATGGGCTTCTCATTGAGCCTCATTTTCACACATTGATGGTATGTGGAGGAGATGAGCTGGGGCTTGTGCAGCCAAGGTCTTCCCAATAATCTGTGATAGGGAACCACAGAATCCACAACATGGAACCGTGTCAAAGCTACGATAGGACCAACCTTTAGAACAAGTTGGATGTGCCCCTTAGTGTACTCACCAATACCACCGAAGCCTTTTATCTCCATAGGTGCTCCTTGGATCTTTTTTTGAGAGATTTCTGCTACTTGGATAATGCTTAAGGGAATGAGATTGATACAAGAGCCGGTATCTACCAAAGCACGCCTCACTCACACCTTATTGATTGTGGCCGAGAGGTAGAGAGGCCACCGGTGATCTGGATATTGAACATCCATATCCTCATCTGTAAATGTTATTGCATTGGTTGTTTCTAGAAAAGCTCGGTTGGCATGTGTTTCTGCTGTAAAGTAGTGAGCACCGGATTCTGCTGCTATGGCCATAATGGCCTCAGTAGCTGCTGTGCAAGCTTTTGGATTCAACCCCAGCTGGTTGAAGAGAGACCGAAACCTGGGATTCCTCTGCAATGTCTTGATGGCTGTAGGTGTCATGGCAGTACTTGCAGCGGCAGGTTCGTCCATATTCGCATCACTAGCATTCCCATGAATGGTAACTGAAACCACAGCTTTATCTTTACGCTTGAGAAAAGGATCGGTGTGTTCCTTTTGCTGTGTTTGAGGGAGTTCCAAGGTTCCATCTTGAATCTTCTCATGGAATTTTCTCTGAAGAGTCCAGCAATCTGCTGTAGAGTGATGAATGTATTGGTGGAAGTAGCAGAATTTTGGGTTCTTCTTGTCTTCCTGTGTTGCTTTCTTTGGAGCTTCCGGGAGCTTGACAATGCCATTCGCTACCCATTTGTTAAGAATAGCTATCATTTCTTCCAACGTACAAGGAACCGGAGATGATGGCTCCTTGAAAGGTCTTTCAGTTGATTTCTTTCGCTTATTGTTTACGGTGGACACCGTAAGAACTTGTGGTTGACTTTTCTTTTCCTTAGGCTTCTCGGTATGTGGCTTGACCGATAATGCCGTCTTCCAGCCTTTTGGAGAAGTTGTGCAAATCTTGAGATGTCGAGGTTTTCAAGGTGAGCTCGGAACTCGGGCAGCACGTTGTCTATGCAAACTCCTACCAACTCACCTTCTTTATGTTGGCATAACAATCCAAGGATATGTCGCGGAAGCGGTGTATGTAGTGCAGCAAGTCTTCCCTGCTTGCTTGCTTTGTAGTATGGAGGTTGACAAGAGTAATCTTCTCCTCCGCTTGAAAATACTTTCCACAAAATAGCTCAACCATGTCTTCCCACGTCTTCACGGACCCGGGAGGCAAGGTGGTGTACCATGTATAAGCTCTATCGTCAAGAGACTTGGAGAACTCACGAAGGCATAGATCACCATTGCCGGCGTAAGCCCCCATTGAGTCTATGAACTTGCTAATGTGTACAAGAGCACTCCCTTTACGGCCATCAAAGCATGAGAAAGCTGGCACAATGTACTTCTCGAGGTAAGGCTGATTTAACAACTTGGTGGGATAAGGAGGTTTCCTTATGAAGTGTCTTGGCTCCTTTGAATTCTTTTCTCATTCTCACTTGACCAGATCCGCCACGTCAGACATCGTCACAAAGGTAGTCTCCTTATTATGGGAACCCGAATCTTGATGAGGCTTTTCCTGGTTTTTCCCTTCGTTTTGAGAAAGGGTCTTCACACCAACATCTTTTTCTTTGAGCTGCTTGATAGCTTCTACCAGCTCACCTTGAGTCTACTGCAAGCCCTGTATAAGCTCCAGCATCAGATTTGTTGGCAGTACCTCCCGGTTTGGATCACTTGGAGGTGGTTGTGGTGGATCTTGTCCGTATAGACTGAGACTTCCCTTCGACTTTCTCTTTGTCGGAGCTTAAGAGGCATGATTCTTGAGCTCTAGCTTTCTTTTGGAAGTGCTAATCTCAACTCCCCAGTGGAGTCGCCAGAAATGTGAGGGGTGTTTTTGTGCTAGTGCCACGTGTCGTGTCGAGGGCGATCGCAACGTGGGCTTGAGTCTTGAGAAGAGGGAGTCGAACCCAAAATTCAACTGAAGGCCCAAAGTTCAGCCCAAGGGCTAATGGGGCATCTTCCAAAAAGAATTGAGAGCCAAGACTACGGAAGCCCAAGTAATTGGGAACAATGGCCAAAAAGGCTTGACAAGATAATATTGCCAACAAGAAACCCAAAGAACAATAATTGGACCAGGCCTTTCACTATTCCACAACTGGATCAGGCTTGAGACATAATAACTTTAATCAAAAGCGACTAAAACACATGCTTTCCATACCTCTGTTGACATCTGCCATAAGACAGATAATTATTAATGATGAACTTGTTAAGACTAAAAAAGAGTTGACTTTGTGGGAGAGAGTCAGTCCCAATAAGACATGCATGAGGGTGGGGGAAGGATGTGTTTAGGCCTTTTGTGGAGTTAGGTCAATGGTGGAAGGGTATTATAATCTTGGCAAGACATTTTAGGTTTTGAGTTCAGACATCTGCTACAGGAGCTTTCTAGAGAATAAAGGGGTTGAGCGGTGAATCTCAATTTCCTTTAATGGGGATTGTGTTTTTGGATTGAGATTAGAGTTTTTAGGTTGAAGATGACCTCAAAACTCCTATTTTCTGTGTTTACTCTAGAGAGTGTTCTAGAAGTGAGCTAGTTGGTTCCTAGAGAAAGTCTTCTCTTGTGTTGAGCTAATTATCTTGATTGGGTTGTTGTTGTGATTAAGAATGTAATCAGGCCTATTTATAGGAATGATTAGGATGGCTTAAGCTAATGGAAAAATCAAGTTTATGATTTCCCTTAAGCCATTGAACTTTCAAAATTAACCATAAGTGGTATATTTTGTAAGGGAGAGTTTGAAAATATTCTATAAGTGGAAATAGGTATGGTCTTTCCTTAATTTCGGGATAAAGCTTTCTCTACCTCTGAAATAGCTTTCTTAGAGGCATTTAATGCTTAATTGGTTAGTTTTTGTGAAAGGTTAAGCCATGCATGTCTCTATTGACTTTGGTTTCCACAAGCTAGCCACCATGCCTCCCAACAGACCTAGTGACAGCAGCTTAATGGTTACTAAGGTCTTGGGACTCACTCCCCTCCACCAAACCACACTCCCAAAGTCTGAACAACATAAGGGGAGTAGTACCCTCACGGGTCTGGGTTGTGGGGCTACTCCTTGAGTCCTTTCGGGACTAAAATGGACATGGGTCATGGGTTTTCATCATATTTTCCCAATTCCCATGTGTCTTGGCTGTTTCCACTGGTTCTTAAGCTTTTACTCAGGAGTCTGCCGCATGAGCAGTATCAAAGTCCATGATTTCCGGTGAGATAGAGAACCATGGTGAGCTAGTGAGGTCGGGGTAGCTTGGAGAGGCTCGAGGAAGAGTGCTAGTTGCCTCTAGTACAAATAGATGGTAGGAGTTCACTGTTCTCCTCTTTAGGTGTGAGAAGATGACATAAGGTGGCTCCACCTGCAGTAGACATTGAGCCCATAATAGTCAGCTGGTGATTTCTGGCCTTTGGGGCCCACGGACAAGCTGTCCATAGTTGGTTCAAGTGCTGGGCTGCTCACTATTGGGCTCCAGTTGCCTCCTCTTTCTAACCCAATAACATTTGAACCCAACAATCATAATATTAGTGCATTTGGGCCGTGGGGCTTCACATGATTTTCTTTTAAGCCTTTAAACAGTGCCGAGATGCCCCATAATAAGCTCAAATGGCTTGTTGGGTGCCACTAGGATATTTTAGTGGGTTGGGCTAGTCTTGAAAATATTTAATTAAGCCTAAATAATTTATGGGGCCTGTTCAAGTATGGGTTTAAAAAAATGGGCATGTACAAATATATATATATTATAAATATATATATATTTATAATAAATGAGATGTTTCGTTAGTTTTCTTGAGGCGGTTAAAAAACTTCGTGAAGCTCGAAGGCTTTGGGCATTAATGTTTTCTTTCATGTTCATGGTTTGAATTTTTATTTATTAGTTTTTTTTTTTTTTTTTTTAATTTTTTTTATTTTATTGTATTAGAAATTGAAAATTTTAAGTTGGTATTACAAGATATTGCAAGTATCAAAAAACAAAAAAAAACAAAACAAAATTAAAAAACTCTACCGGAACATAGCTAATTAAATAACTCTAACTTTAAAATAGCTAAAACAATTAATAAAAAATAAAAATCAGAAAAAGAAAATATTCTAAAATTCAAGAACAAAGAAACTACCCATGAAATCCCTACTCAATCCATTCAGAATAATTTTTTCCCTTCCATCAGTCTATCTCTCTCTCCTCCTATCTGGTTTTCTCTCTCTCCTCCAAACTGGCCATTCAGAATTAGAATTTGTAACATTCTAGTTTTTTTTTTTTTTTTTTTTTTTTTTTTTTTTTTTTTTTTTATTGAATATAGGTTTAGATGTCACCCCTCAACATGAGACTTATGGACATTCCCAATGATACTTGCAATAATGAACTTGGAAATCATTTGAATTTCTAGAAGTTATATTGTGTTATTATAGCGTGATTCCTTGATTTTAGGTGATTTGAACTTAGTGAATTGAATATTACAATATGATGAATACTGTGAATTTATAGGTTTTGTAGAATGCAAATGTTTGATATGTAGGAATTGTTGTATAATTGTTATAATATATAGTGATGTAGAAGTGAGTTTGTAATTAAATGCATTAGTGACACATTTGGCACTTGGACACGTGGCACGTGCACGTGTGATTTTGGTGTAAAAAATAACTAACTCATGGAAGTTATTTTTTATGTAGAGAATAACTAATTCATGGAAGTTATTTTTTGAAAGGTTATATTGTTTTAGAATGGTGCCAATTAAATAGTCTACAAATTAAAGTTCTATTCATAATCAAATACACAATTTTGTAAGAATACTCTTTAAAGGAATTACCGAAATTTGCATTCTGTAATTGGTGACTTTGTTATATCCTAGAAGTGAATTGTCTTAATCCGGAAGCAAAACTCTTTTAGAGTGGGGGCAATTATCACTTTAAAGAAAGTAATTACACGCCTTAAAGTCGTATTTATTTTCTGATCTTGGCAAATTTCCTAACAATTTTAAGGTGATAATAAAGTTTATGATACGAATGTCTAGCAATAAGAGGTTGTTGTTCATATCTTTACGGTAAAACACTCCATTTATGATTTTTAATTTAATATTGTGATTATGTGAAAAGTTGCTGCCTCTATTATAGTCCAAATTGTTAGTGTGCATTAACTTAGTACTGTGCGGCAATTTCTATGGCTAACCCAGAATTTTTGTTATTTGTCGTTGTTTCTGAACTTCACTGTGTGCGGTGTATTTTACCGCAAACTCACAAGTTTGTGAAAAGTGATTTGTTGAAATCAATAGAATACTATACTGGGTTATAGTAATACTGAAGATTGTTATTAAACGTCATCATATCTACTGATTGAATATTAATGAATAGTTTGCTTTACTGTTCCATTATCCAAAAAAAAAAAGTTTGCTTTACTGTTCATTTTTAACGTGTTCAACAGAGTGACTTTTTTTGTTGCTTATTAAAACTTTTGAAATCTTAAAAAACAGTAACGTTGATCTTTATGATGGATTCTTTTGGTGTTGTTGAGTCGCCGAATATGGATCACAGCAAAGCACTCAAGATGGATATATACTAGGATTTTCATCCTACGAAATTGTAAGTCGGTAAATTAATAGTGCTTTTTATTTACTTGAAATTTTGGACACGTGATATTTCAAAATACTTGTTACTAGTATTATTGTTTTTATCTTATATGGTGAGTAATAATAATTACATTAATTTGTTCATGGTAGAATATAATGTAATGTATATATGTGGATTGACTCAACATACTCTCACATGATTATACCTCATGAATTTGATGCCTAAAATGTAACCACAAAAATGCAAGAAAAATTGAAGATTTATGCATGAACTCACTTGATCACATGTAAAGAGAATTTACATGGAAGAGACTGAATTGATAACGTGTCCATGAGCGCGAGATATTAGTCTCAATGTGCAATACGACATGCATGGTGGTGGAATCACTTTGATTCGATTGCTACATGAAATGTAGCTAAGTTTTAAACTCGAATTTACATTTATTGTGAAAGTAGGCATTATTGATCATTTTGGAAATAATTGGATGAGTGGTGAGAGGATTAAGACAAAAGATAAGTGGATGTGAAATTTTGATTATTTCAAAATGTGGGGGGTTTCCATATAAGTAATGGAATGTGAAAACCCAAAAATGTGAGGTATTGATATCCAAGTGTGTGGTGGTCTTTAAAGGAGTTTTTATGCTCGGAAAAAGACTAAGCTAAGACTCTAAAGAAGTGTTTGTAGATCAGGTTGAAAATCTTAAAGTCTTGGTGACTTAAGTGTGATATTATATTGGAATCAAGAGATGAATTTATTGTGGTTAAATTCTATGATTCTAGAAATATCTTAGAACCTAATCAAACACTAATCTTGTCTGTAATTCAAGAATTTCTATTAGTGATAATAAGAAAATAGAAATGAGTTCACAAAATGAACAAAGAAAGAGTCAAAATATTATAAGTGACTTGGCCTCAATTTTTATATACCTCTTATATGCTTTCTATGAGTTATGATCTTGAAATGAAATATGATTTTATAAACCCATGAGTTTGTATTTCCTAAAATCATAAGAAAGTCTATAGTTATTGGAAATGGAAATTAAGGTGAAGTAACATAGTGTGTAAACTATGTAAGTTCTCATTGAAATTGAGATGATGCTTTTCATTATGTATAAAATGAAGCTTCTTGGTTTAATACTTTTCAAAAGTACAAAGAAGCTAACTCACCTTTGTTCCAATCTAAAAGTTAGTGAAGTTATTGAAAGCATGACATAAGTGTGCTAGTGTAATAATATGATGTGTCATGTGTTGTATTATAAATACATGGTTTTCACATAGACTTTCAAAGTTTTGTAAACAAGCTTAAGATCATTAGAAAGCATTGCATCATTGGATATCCAAATAATAAGATATCAATAATGGTTATTATTGTAAGTGATAAAGTCCATGTTTAGTTGAATATTCACTTTTGGTGGAAAAGCCAGTTAATAGGCATGGAAGAAACGAAGTGAGTTACTTAATCCACCATAAAGGTTGTATGGTTGGCAACGGGCAAGGGGTTGAATAACTTAAGATGTTATAAAAGAGATGTGACCACATCCAATGATAGTTATATCTTACACTGTAAGGGTGAAGCCACCATAATTTGAGAACTGAGAAGTCTAAATATTTGAGTCTAAGACTTGAGTACGTAAGATGATAAATAGTTTGATGAGCTCATAACTATTTTTTACGAAAAATCAAGTGACAACTTGATAAAATTCTTTTACTTTGGGTGTCTCGAGAAATGGGTGAAAGGAAATATCTAGTGAAATGGGTTTGAAACCTTTTGTATAAAAGTCACCTGTAATGGGAACCAAACCTTATATTATTGAACAAATAATTTTAAGGCTTAATGGGTAATAACAAGTTACAGTTATGTGACTAGGATAGCACTGAAACATGTATGTTTTATTGTGATAAACCCGTTCTAGGATATTTAGTGCGGACTGTTACAATAATTTGAAGATGAGTGTTTAATCTTAATGAAGTTCATGTTGTTTTTAAATGTCTAAAGTAATAGGGACATGAAAAGGAACTTCACCTATATGAACATAAGAAGTGGAACAACTTCTGATAAAAGTTTAAGGTTTACTTTTGAAAATGTTCATGAAATGCCAAGATAGAGCACTTGGTTAAGTAAATTTTTTTATTATTATTGTGAGTTTATTCACTGAAATTGGATGGAGTCGTGTGTGGTATTTTCCGTTTCTAACACAGAAAGTCTTGGTTTAAGTTGAGGCTACCATTAACTTTGTCAGAAATTTGAGATGCTTACACTAATTAAGGTTTAAATCGAGAGATACCTTCTTGTATGCATGATGAAATCAGTATTTTACTAAACACTTCATATCACTAAGTGGGGGACTATTGTATATTTGTTATAATATATAATGATATAGAAGTGAGTTTGTGATTAAAGGCATTAGTGACACATTTGGCACTTAGACACGTGGCACGTGCACGTGTGATTTTGGTGTAGAAAAGAACTAACTCATGGAAGTTATTTATTATGTAGAGAATAACTAACTCATGGAAGTTATTTCTGAAAGGTTATATTGTTTTAGAATTGTGCCAATTAAATAGTCTACAAATTAAAGTGCATATTCATTGTCAAATACACAATTTTGTAAGAATACTCTTTAAAGGAATTACTGAAATTTTACTTTCTGTAATTGGTGACTTTGTTGTATCCTGGAGGTGAATTACCTTAACCCGGAAGCAAAACTCTTTTAGAGTGGGGGCAATTATCACCTTAAAGAAAGTGATTACACGCCTCAAAGTTATATTTATTTTTTGATCTTGGCAAATTCCCCAACAAGAATTAGTATAGGTTTAATTAGGTGGGGTAGTTAGTACGAGATTTGGTTATATTCCGCCATTTAAAAGTAGAGTTTTTGTCTTTTTTTTTTTATTATTATTTATTTTATGGACTTGTAAATTGACATTCTAAGTGTTAAGTTTTGATACCACATGTGTGATATTATTTTTGATATGAAGTTAATGAATTGAATCTTTCAATTGAAGACAGACTGTGATTTTACAGATGGTGTAGAACATATTGATTTGTGGTATCATTGAATTAACTCATGACTTATATTTTGATAGGACGTTGTTCCTTGAGTTCAGTACAGATTTTGTGACAAAAGATCTTATTTAAGAAGTGTAGATGCCCACCTTTTTACCAAGCCATGGCAGATAGAGAAGCCCATGTTTGAATGATAGGGCGATCTGCTGTGAGCCCAAAAGTAACGGGTCAATCTATGAGATTGTGAGAAAAGCCCAAACTGAGGCCAAACAGTCTGCTGTAAGCCCAAGGGTTATTGGGTTAGTCTATGCAATTGTGAAGAAAAGCCCAAACCAAAGGTATGTAGTCAGATCAAACATTGGCTCTCTCTCCTAATAAGCAGGTCCTCTACTTTAACCCTTAAATTAGGGCGACGCGTGGGATGAGAAGTTCTGAAGTAAACCCTCTAATCGAGAAAGGCTCTCTTCAACATCTCCTTGAGTAGCCAAATCACACATCTCCATAGCCAAGACATGCTAATAACCAGTCTGTGAAATTTTTCTACATAGCAAACAAGAGAGAGTGCAAGCAACAACAAATTCACAAGAAAGGGCTAATTTCAACAAGAGACAAAAAAAGGGTATGGTACAAGCAGAATTAGAGGTAACACAACCACCAAAGACCAAACCTATGGTGACTGTTACAAATCTTTATCAAAGACTAAGGAAATTCGGTTTGGAGGTAGAGGATTATTTCCTTGAAAGTATTGAAGTTTGCTACACAGGTGGTATCATACTTGTTGGGGGGTGTGAACACAGGTAACCAGCAAACCTCAAATACCTTAAAGAAAACATGTATGGATCAGACTTTGCCCTAGAGTCAACGCATTTAATGCTTACAAAACCCCATGTTAGCTTCTTGAATCAGTCTACCGTAATTGCTGGTTTAGTGTGCAGAAATCATTTATCTTATCCTTCAAATAATATTGTCAGTTTGATGTTCTTAGATGAGATAATGAGAAGCCTGATTAATCAAGGGTTAAAAGGATGGCAAGGGTTCAAACCATGGACTCTGGGGATTAATGTTGACCACTATAAAAGGAGGAAAATAGTCAGTATCAAGGATCCAATTTTTATCTAAAAAACCCTAAGTCAAGTAGAAGAGAAAAACATCATTTTTCTCACAAAAAACATTCTCTGTCAAAACCCAACCAAAACAGTTCATCTACCATGACACCCACTACATCACCAATCACTAGATAAAAACATCTTGATAACCCATTCCATGATCTATATATGTTTTCATGAAATATTCCTTTCCCTTCTCACTAAATTCTCCTAATTCTTTATTGATTTCTTTGAGTTCATTTTAACTTGATCATCTGACCATTTGTTCTTTAGATCTTCACAGTTATTGTCTGTAGTAGTTCTCTTGATAAAAGTAGCATAAGTGGTAGATCACCAAGAGGTGCACCATCAGCCATCATGCAAGTTTACAGGCTTGGTTTGGAGTTTTGGGCTCAACAACCCACATCTAATCAATCACAAGGCGACACCTGGCTCAAGGGGATTTTTTAGCATCCACAAGAAGATAATAATATATTATTTTTTAAATTGTTTGTGATAATTAGGTATAATAAACTGTGACGCTTTAGGTTCTTAGGTTCTACATTGACATATATTTAGGACTATTAATTTTATAGTACTTAAGGTTTTGGTTATTGGACCAACTTTCTGATAAGATAATTTTTTTTGGATAGTTTTACTTAACAAGCTTACAAAATTCTAGTAGTTCCCTCTAAAAGTTATATGTTGGAGATTTTCAAAGGTTAAGGTTTTGATATATACTTATCAAAAGGTTAAGGTTTTGATATTGCATGTGTGATTTGATTATTGAAATTTCAGGGGTTCAATTTTTATTTTTATTTATTTTTATAAACTCTTGTACCTAGCTAAGCTTAAAGTAATTTTTGGAAATTTTTAAAAGTTTGACACTTTTTGTAGACATTGTCTTTTCAAGCCTTATACAAGTGGGGATTATAAGTTTATATTTGATGATAGAATTATGAAGGATTGAATTCGTTTAATGAGTTAAATGAAAACATCATTGTGTTATATGATGATTATGTGTGATTGGGGAAATCTATAAGAGTGACATTAAGGTAGTGCTTAGTTTGATACTTAAGGTCTCTTTGAGAATTTCTATATACAAACTTTGAGGAAAAACAAAATTTATGGAGATATGTTTCCCAAATAGTAATTGTTGTCATCGATATAAATCTTATATGAGTTCTACCTTTGATTAGTGGAAATTATTAAGTATAATTGGGTTGTTTTGACTCTGACTTAATAGTGATGTAGTTTTATCCAACTCTAAAAGGAGTAAAATTTTGATTTAAGGCATAAGAGTGACTGAGTGATGTGTTTAAAATGAGATATTGAGAAACTGAAATTGTGATTGAGGAACATAAAATCAACAAAGCATTTGTTAGAGGGGGATGACTTAGGTCCCACCAACTGTAGTAGGCGGGACGGTCCCGCCAAGGCTTTTTAAGCCCTTGGATTTCATGAAGAATTTTGGGCCGTTGGATGCCATTTAGTGGAGAAAGGATACCGGTTTGGCTTTCTCTTTTCTCTTTTCTTTTTTCTTTTCTCCCTCTCTCTTTTCTCTCTCTCGTTCTTCTCTTTCTAAACAAACCCTAAGAGCACTCTCAATAGCCTCTCTATTCGGGCAAAATTGAGTTCAAATGAGGAAAAACAGCAAAAAACACGCCTCCAACAGACTCCTCAAACGGGCAAAATTGCCAAGGGAGTGAACAGTAGCTTGCCCGTTTGAGGGAGCAACTGTTCACTCCTCACCGTATAAAATAATCATTTTTTTCTCTCTCCTGCTCTCTGTCTCCGGCGCCAAAAGTAACGGAAACAACATCAACAACAACACAATATAAATCTGAAAAAAGAACAACAAAAACACAGTACAAAACAAAAACCCAGAGCACAGTACAGATCTCAAAACCAAAAAAAGAAAAGAAAAGCAGCAACGCTGAGAGAAAGAAAGAAAGAAGGAAGAAAATGAGGGGGGGACGAACTGGAGAAAGAAAGAGAAAAAAAAAAAAAAAAGAAGAAAAAAGAGAAAGAAAAGAAAGAAAAAAAAAAGAAAAGAGAAGTGGAAAGGGAGAAGAAAAAAGAAAAAGAAAGGGAGGGGGGGATACGTGGGTGGTGGGGAAAAAAAAAGAGAAAAAAAAGAAAAAAAAAAAGAATAGGTGTACGTGGGGTGGGGGAAAAAAAGAAAAAAAAAAGAAAAAAAAAAAAAAAAAGAGGGGAACGGGAAAGGGAGAGAGGAAAAAAAATTGAGAAAAGAAGGTATTTGGGGAGTTGTGAAAAAAATAAATATATTAAAAAATGGAATAGTAATGTTAAAATAGGGAGTCTGATGCAGTAGTGCTTTAGCTAAACAAGAAAAGTTGGGTTTTTTAGAACCCAATTGAGGAAAAAAATGAGGAGGCTATTGCGAGTGCTCTAAGACCCATATTTCCTCTCTTTCTTCTTCACAGCAGATCGGGCTACGCCGCCATGGCCAACTCAAGTAAGCCCTTTCATGATTCATCTCTCCTCTCGCTCTCTCTCTCTCTTCCTCTTCCAAGCTCTCTCTCTTGACGACTTTTATTGGTTTTGTTCTATTCTAACAGATCGGCCTCAGCCTCAAGGACAATTAGATCTGCTGCAAGGATGGTAATTCTTTCATCCCTCTCTCAAAACTCTCAAATTCTCTCATAATTTTGGATTTGTTTTTAGTTTAGATTCTAAATTTGTTTGGGAGCTAAGAAAATGTGGGAAAGTAGTTGAAATTGGGGCTATTTGGCTCTGAACTCTTGCGTTTATTGGAAGCTGAGAAAGAAATAGACTTTAATGTTTGATCACTTTAGTTAACTTTTTAAATGTTTGATCACTTTAATAGACATATCTGAAGTATTTGTTGGAGGTTACTAAAACAATTAGATTGACATTATGAAATAGGTGCTAGCTGAAGAAGGTAAAGCCAAGGCCATTGCCTTTGATCAGATTGACAAGGCTCTTGAGGAGAAGAAGAGAATAACTATTGCGGATATAGTTTGCTGTTCTGTTATTCTTATTATTTATAGTTCTTTAAATGCCCTATTTGTTGTGATTATATAGTTTGGATTTGCTTTGTCTTTTTTCCTCTACTTGTGCATGTATACCATGATGTGTGTGTAGCTTATCCTGGGTTTTATCTTGACCTTGTAGGCCCATGTGGAGTATGAGACCACTAAGCGACACTATGCCCATGTTGATTGCCCAGGACATGTAGATTATGTAAAAGTAAGCTTTGAATCGATCTTGTTTTTTGTTTTTTTAAAGGAAAAACACTAAATTAGTAGCTTCATTGTAACTTAATATATTAAATATGATCTGGAAAAGGTGTAAGGTTGCCAGAAGTATATTTTGCGTTCAATAAATAATTATCACTTTGGAGAGTAGTTAAGGAGACAAGAATGGGAAGTCTGCATTTACCTTGATCATAAGGTGATGAAGGGATTCAGTTTGGAGAATGCCAAAAAGTTGAATGTCAAATCAACTAACATAAAGTATTTTAATACGTGTCAAAAGCTTAGCTGCTGTTTCTTGCAGTATTCATCTCCCTTGTTTCAGTTATGCATTTTGCTGAATGCAGAACATGATCACTGGAGCTGCTCAAATGGATGGGGGCATTCTGGTGGTATCTGCTCAAAATGGGGCTATTTGGCTCTGAACTGGGATATTGAATTGGAGCTGTGTTATTCAATGTCAAGGTATATGCTTTGTAAAACATTCATGTTAGATTTGCTTCTCAATGCATATGTTTTTGTGTTTTATAATATTATTTGCTGTTTATTACAATTGAGAATTGATGTGCTTGATTTGCGAAATATCTTGGATTTAGTTCTGGGTTCATTGGGTTATTTACAAGTTTGATTTTTGGAATTTTTTTTTCCGTTAATGGTTAGTTTTCTTGTACTGGATTTAGTTAATTTTGTTTAACTGGGTTTCATAGTGAAAATGATGATAGTATTTTTGTCGCCCCAGTCTTAACTGCATCTAAGGATGCAAGATGATGATTGACACTTTTATCTGATTCCAGTAATCTTTTTATTGATTTATATTTAAAAAAAAAA
>OU015767.1:4768795-4866768 GCA_907173295.1 Fagus sylvatica | reverse complement strand
CTTGTGTTGAGCTAATTGTCTTGATTGGGTTGTTGTTGTTGTTGTTGTGATTAAGAATGTAATCAGGCCTATTTATAGGAATGATTAGGATGGCTTAAGCTAATGGAAAAATCAAGTTTATGATTTCCCTTAAGCCATTGAACTTTCAAAATTAACCATAAGTGGTATATTTTGTAAGGGAGAGTTTGAAAATATTCTATAAGTGGAAATAGGTATGGTCTTTCTTTAATTTCAGGATAAAGCTTTCTCTACCTCTGAAATAGCTTTCTCAGAGGCATTTAATGCTTAATTGGTTGGTTTTTGTGAAAGGTTAAGCCATGCATGTCTCTATTGACTTTGGTTTCCACAAGCTAGCCACCATGCCTCCCAACAGACCTAGTGACAGAAACTTAATGGTTACTAAGGTCTTGGGACTCACTCCCCTCCACCAAACCACACTCCCAAAGTCTGAACAACATAAGGGGAGTAGTACCCTCACGGGTCTGGGTTGTGGGGCTACTCCTTGAGTCCTTTCGGGACTAAAATGGACATGGGTCATGGGTTTTCATCATATTTTCCCAATTCCCATGTGTCTTGGCTGTTTCCACTAGTTCTTAAGCTTTTACCCAGGAGTCTGCCGCATGAACAGTATCAAAGTCCATGATTTCCGGTGAGATAGAGAACCATGGTGAGCTAGTGAGGTCGGGGTAGCTTGGAGAGGCTCGAGGAAGAGTGCTAGTTGCCTCTGGTACAAATAGATGGTAGGAGTTCACTGTTCTCCTTCTTAGTAGTGAGAAGATGACATAAGGTGGCTCCACCTGCAGCAAACATTGAGCCCATAACAGCCAGCTGATGATTTCTGGCCTTTGGGGCCCACGGACAGGCTATCCATAGCTGGTTCAAGTGCTGGGCTACTCACTATTGGGCTCCAGTTGCCTCCTCTTACTAACCCAATAACATTTGAACCCAACAATCATAATATTAGTGCATTTGGGCCGTGGGGCTTCACATGATTTTCTTTTGGGCCTTTGAACAGTGCCGAGATGCCCCATAATAAGCTCAAATGGCTTGTTGGGTGCCACATAGGATATTTTAGTAGGTTGGGCTGGTTTTGAAAATATTTAATTAAGCCCAAATAATTTATGAGGGCCTGTTCAAGTATGGGTTTAAAAAAAATGGGCATGTACAAATATATATATATATTATATATATTATATATATATATATGTAGTATATTATTTGAATCTTTTTTTCTTTTCTTGAGGCGGTGGAACTAAAAAAACTTTCGTGAAGCTCGAGGACTTGGGTTTTCATTAAACATGTTTTCTTTCATTGTTCTTTTGAATTTTTTTTATTCAGGTTTTTTTTTTTTTTTTTTTTTTTTTTTTTTTTTTTTTTTTTTTTAATATAAATTTATTGAAATTGAAAATTTGAAAGTTGGTATTTACAAGATATTGCAAAACAAGTATCAAAAAAAAAAAAAAAACAAAAAAAAACAAAACAAAATTAAAAAACTCTACCGGAACATAGCTAATTAAATAACTCTAACTTTAAAATAGCTAAAACAATTAATAAAAAATAAAAATCAGAAAAAGAAAATATTCTAAAATTCAAGAACAAAGAAACTACCCATGAAATCCCTACTCAATCCATTCAGAATAATTTTTTCCCTTCCATCAGTCTATCTCTCTCTCCTCCTATCTGGTTTTCTCTCTCTCCTCCAAACTGGCCATTCAGAATTAGAATTTGTAACATTCTAGTTTTTTTTTTTTTTTTTTTTTTTTTTTTTTTTTTTTTTTTATTGAATATAGGTTTAGATGTCACCCCTCAACATGAGACTTATGGACATTCCCAATGATACTTGCAATAATGAACTTGGAAATCATTTGAATTTCTAGAAGTTATATTGTGTTATTACAATGTGATTCCTTGATTTTAGGTGATTTGAACTTAGTGAATTAAATATTACAATATGATGAATACTGTGAATTTATAGGTTTTGTAGAATGCAAATGTTTGATATGTAGGAATTGTTGTATAATTGTTATAATATATAGTGATGTAGAAGTGAGTTTGTGATTAAATGCATTAGTGAAATATTTGGCACTTGGACACGTGGCACGTGCACGTGTGATTTTGGTGTAGAAAATAACTAACTCATGGAAGTTATTTTTTATGTAGAGAATAACTAATTCATGGAAGTTATTTTTTGAAAGGTTATATTGTTTTAGAGTGATGCCAATTAAATAGTCTACAAATTAAAGTTCTATTCATAATCAAATACACATTTTGTAAGAATACTCTTTAAAGGAATTATCGAAATTTGCTTTCTGTAATTAGTGACTTTGTTATATCCTAGAAGTGAATTGCCTTAACCCAGAAGCAAAACTCTTTTAGAGTGGGGGCAATTATCACCTTTAAAGAGTAAGTGTATTACACGCCTCAAAGTCATATATATTTCTGATCTTGGCAAATTCCCTAACAATTTTAAGGTGATAATAAAATTTATGATACGAATGTCTAGCAATAAGAGGTTGTTGTTCAAATCTTTACGGTAAAACACTCCATTTATGATTTTTAATTTAATATTGTGATTATGTGAAAAGTTGCTGCCTCTATTATAGTCCAAATTGTTAGTGTGCATTAACTTAGTACTGTGCGGCAATTTCTATGGCTAACCCAGAATTTTTGTTATTTGTCGTTGTTTCTGAACTTCACTGTGTGCGGTGTATTTTACCGCAAACTCACAAGTTTGTGAAATATGAATTTGTTGAAATCAATAGGATACTATACTGTTTGATAGTAATACTGAAGATTGTTATTAAACGTCATCATATCTACTGATTGAATATTAATGAAACAAAATAGTTTGCTTTACTGTTCCATTATCAAATAAAAAAAAGTTTGCTTTACTGTTCATTTTTAACGTGTTCAACAGAGTGACTTTTTTTGTTGCTTATTAAAACTTTTGAAATCTTAAAAAACAGTAACGTTGATCTTTATGATTGATTCTTTTGGTGTTGTTGAGTTGCCGAATATGGATCACAGCAAAGCACTCAAGATGGATATATACTAGGATTTTCATCCTACGAAACTGTAAGTTGGTAAATTAATAGTGCTTTTTATTTACTTGAAATTTTGGACACGTGATATTTCAAAATACTTGTTACTAGTATTATTGTTTTTATTTTATATGGTGAGTAATAATAATTACATTAATTTGTACATGGTAGAATATAATGTAATGTATATATGTGGATTGACTCACCATACTCTCACATGATTGTACCTCATGAATTTGATGTCTAAAATGTAACCACAAAAATGCAAGAAAAATTGAAGATTTATAAGTGCATGAACTCACTTGATCACATGTAAAGAGAATTTACATGAAAGAGACTGAATTGATAACGTGTCCATGAACGCGAGATATCAGTCTTAATGTGCAATACGACATGCATGGTGGTGGAATCACTTTGATTCGATTGCTACAAGAAATGTAGCTAAGTTTTAAACTCGAATTTACATTTATTGTGAAAGTAGACATTATTGATCATTTTGGAAATAATTGGATGAGTGGTGAGAGGATTAAGACAAAAGATAAGTGGATGTGAAATTTTGATTATTTCAAAGTGTGAGGGTTTCCATATAAGTAATGGAATGTGAAAGCCCAAAAATGTGGGGTATTGATATCCAAGTGTGTGGTGGTCTTTAAAGGAGTTTTTATACTTGGAAAAAGACTAAGCTAAGACTCTAAAGAAGTGTTTGTAGATCAGGTTGAAAATCTTAAAGTCTTGGTGACTTAAGTGTGATATTATATTGGAATCAAGAGATGAATTTATTGTGGTTAAATTCTTGATTCTAGAAATATCTTAGAACCTAATCAAACACTAATCTTTCTGTATCAAGATTCTATTAGTGATAATAGAAATAGAAATGAGTTCACAAAATGAACAAAGAAAGAGTCAAAATATTATAAGTGACTTGGCCTCAATTTTTATATACCTCTTATATGCTTTCTATGAGTTATGATCTTGAAATGAAATATGATTTTATAAACCCATGGATTCGTATTTCCTAAAATCAATAGAAAGTCTATAGTTATTGGAAATGGAAATTAAGGTGAAGTAACATAGTGTGTAAACTATGTAAGTTCTCATTGAAATTGAGATGATGCTTTTCATTATGTATAAAATGAAACTTCTTGGTTTAATACTTTTCAAAAGTGCAAAGAAGCTAACTCACCTTTGTTCCAATCTAAAAGTTAGTGAAGTTATTGAAAGCATGACATAAGTGTGCTAGTGTAATAATATGATGTGTCATGTGTTGTATTATAAATACATGGTTTTCACATAGACTTTCAAAGTTTTGTAAACAAGCTTAAGATCATTAGAAAGCATTGCATCATTGGATATCCAAATAATAGGATATCAATAATGGTTATTATTGTAAGTGATAAAGTCCATGTTTAGTTGGATATTCACTTTTGGTGGAAAAGCCAGTTAATAGGCATGGAAGAAACGAAGTGAGTTACTTAATCCACCATAAAGGTTGTATGGTTGGCAACGGGCAAGGGATTGAATAACTTAAGATGTTATAAAAGAGATGTGGCCACATCCAATGATAGTTATATCTTGCACCGTAAGGGTGAAGCCACTATAATTTGAGAACTGAGAAGTCTAAATATTTGAGTCTAAGACTTGAGTACGTAAGATGATAAATAGTTTGATGAGCTCATAACTATTTTTTACGAAAAATCAAGTGACAACTTGATAAAATTCTTTTACTTTGGGTGTCTCGAGAAATGGGTGAAAGGAAATATCTAGTGAAATGGGTTTGAAACCTTTTGTATAAAAGTCACCTGTAATGGGAACCAAACCTTATATTATTGAACAAATAATTTTAAGGCTTAATGGGTAATAACAAGTTACAGTTATGTGACTAGGATAGCACTGAAACATGTATGTTTTATTGTGATAAACCCGTTCTAGGATATTTAGTGCGGACTGTTACAATAATTTGAAGATGAGTGTTTAATCTTAATGAAGTTCATGTTGTTTTTAAATGTCTAAAGTAATAGGGACATGAAAAGGAACTTCACCTATATGAACATAAGAAGTGGAACAACTTCTGATAAAAGTTTAAGGTTTACTTTTGAAAATGTTTATGAAATGCCAAGATAGAGCACTTGGTTAAGTAAAATTTTTTATTATTATTGTGAGTTTATTCACTGAAATTGGATGGAGTCGTGTGTGGTATTTTCCGTTTCTAACACAAAAAGTCTTGGTTTAAGTTGAAGCTACCATTAACTTTGTCAGAAATTTGAGATGCTTACACTAATTAAGGTTTAAATTGAGAAATACCTTCTTGTATGCATGATGAAATCAGTATTTTACTAAACACTTCATATCACTAAGTGGGGGACTGTTGTATATTTGTTATAATATATAGTGATATAGAAGTGATAAAGGCATTAGTGACACATTTGGCACTTGGACACGTGGCACGTGCACGTGTGATTTTGGTGTAGAAAAGAACTAACTCATGGAAGTTATTTATTATGTAGAGAATAACTAACTCATGGAAGTTATTTCTGAAAGGTTATATTGTTTTAGGATTGTGCCAATTAAATAGTCTACAAATTAAAGTGCATATTCATTGTCAAATACACAATTTTGTAAGAATACTCTTTAAAGGAATTACTGAAATTTTACTTTATGTAATTGGTGACTTTGTTATATCCTGGAGGTGAATTACCTTAACCCGGAAGCAAAACACTTTTAGAGTGGGGGCAATTATCACCTTAAAGAAAGTGATTACACGCCTCAAAGTTATATTTATTTTTTGATCTTGGCAAATTCCCCAACAAGAATTAGTATAGGTTTAATTAGGTGGGGTAGTTAGTACGAGATTTGGTTATATTCCGCCATTTAAAAGTAGAGTTTTTGTCTTTTTTTTTTTATTATTATTTATTTTATGGACTTGTAAATTGACATTCTAAGTGTTAAGTTTTGATACCACATGTGTGATATTATTTTTGATATGAAGTTAATGAATTGAATCTTTCAATTGAAGACAGACTGTGATTTTACAGATGGTGTAGAACATATTGATTTGTGGTATCATTGAATTAACTCATGACTTATATTTTGATAGGACGTTGTTCCTTGAGTTCAGTACAGATTTTGTGACAAAAGATCTTATTTAAGAAGTGTAGATGCCCACCTTTTTACCAAGCCATGGCAGATAGAGAAGCCCATGTTTGAATGATAGGGCGATCTGCTGTGAGCCCAAAAGTAACGGGTCAATCTATGAGATTGTGAGAAAAGCCCAAACTGAGGCCAAACAGTCTGCTGTAAGCCCAAGGGTTATTGGGTTAGTCTATGCAATTGTGAAGAAAAGCCCAAACCAAAGGTATGTAGTCAGATCAAACATTGGCTCTCTCTCCTAATAAGCAGGTCCTCTACTTTAACCCTTAAATTAGGGCGACGCGTGGGATGAGAAGTTCTGAAGTAAACCCTCTAATCGAGAAAGGCTCTCTTCAACATCTCCTTGAGTAGCCAAATCACACATCTCCATAGCCAAGACATGCTAATAACCAGTCTGTGAAATTTTTCTACATAGCAAACAAGAGAGAGTGCAAGCAACGACAAATTCACAAGAAAGGGTTGATTTCAACAAGAGACAAAAAAACGGTCTGGTACAAGCAGAATTAGAGGTAACACAACCACCAAAGACCAAACCTATGGTGACTGTTACAAATCTTTATCAAAGACTAAGGAAATTCGGTTTGGAGGTAGAGGATTATTTCCTTGAAAGTATTGAAGTTTGCTACACAGGTGGTATCATACTTGTTGGGGGGTGTGAACACAGGTAACCAGCAAACCTCAAATACCTTAAAGAAAACATGTATGGATCAGACTTTGCCCTAGAGTCAACGCATTTAATGCTTACAAAACCCCATGTCAGCTTCTTGAATCAGTCTGCCGTAATTGCTGGTTTAGTGTGCAGAAATCATTTATCTTATCCTTCAAATAATATTGTCAGTTTGATATTCTTAGATGAGATAATGAGAAGCCTAATTAATCAAGGGTTAAAAGGATGGCAAGGGTTCAAACCATGGACTCTAGGGATTAATGTTGACCACTATAAAAGGAGGAAAATAGCCTGATTAATCAAGGGTTAAATGGAGTTTGCAGAATTGAAAAGTTGCTTCAAGGTGAGTTTTTTTTTTTCCAAACCTGATCTTATTCAGGCATCCCGATTCACTTTTGATGGTTTGTTGCTTAATTTTTTTTGGGTGGGTTGCGAATGATGTGATCATACTATGGCTCTGGGTGGTTAGGGTTTGGTTTGCTGAATTTGCTAAGCAAAAAAAGAAAGAAAAGAACAGTTGGATCCCATTCAGTTCTGGTTGTGAAGTTTTTTGTCCCTAGTTTTACAATTTTGTCATTTTATTCATTTTGCAGATCAAGAAAAGTACACAACTCAGAGAGGGAACTAGCTGTTATGGCTGCTGCAGCTTCAATTTACTCGACATCCATTTTTCTAGTGTCAGAGAATGTATGCTGGTTGAGATTTATGAAAATGATAGAGCAATCGGAGAGCAAGCTGATATTGCATCAGTGATGAGAAAGTGATGGGCTAATTCAACTAAGGAGGGCTCCATGAAGAACATTGAAAGTATTGACCACTTAATCGTCCAAAATGAAGTTAATTTGGACTTCCATGCAAGCTTTGGAATTTCACTAAATACTTTTTTTTTGGATTATATATTTGTCATTGGTACTTTGATGTTGTGGATTTTGCTTTAATAGTGGAATTTAATAGATATTGTTGCTTTATTTGTGCAACAACTTATAGTATCCAATTGATATATTTTCTATAGCATAGATGAATGTTATTTGAAAGTACTTTTATGCATCTATCATCAATGGTTAGCAATGGTACCATAATTATCATAAAATATTTGCAAATACTTGAGTAAAGATAACATTTGTCACCCAGGAGAGCCAGTGGTTCAAGATTTGATTTTATGGATGTATAAATACTATTAAATCACGTTAGAAAAAACATTAGGAAAAAAAGAAGAAAAAAGAAGAGAATTTTAACACCTTCAAACCACGTTAGAAGAAGATAGAAGAGAAAAAAAAATAAGACAAATTTAACTAAACTAAACCATGTTAGAAAAAAAAAAAAAAAAAACTAACACATTTAAAAAAAAAAAAAATAAAAAAATAAATAAATACGCATGATGTTTAATTTTATGATAATAAATGATTACGTTATATAAAAAAAATACGCGCAATATTACATCATTACTTTATGAATTTCATGATTGTAGAGAAATTAAAGATCAGTCGAAAAATTGGCAAAAAAGAATTGCGATCAATCGCAAATGATGTAACCAAAATTACGATCGATCCCATTTTTCTTTATTAAAAATGAGATCGATCGCCACTTTTCCAAAAATTGAATAGTAATAGCCTTTAAGTTGGACCAATCGCACAATTCCTTTGAAAATTTGGATCGATCGCACAATTCCTTTGAAAATTTGGACCGATCGATTGCAAAAATTCCTTTGAAATTTTTAGGATTGATTGCAAGTTTGAAAGAAATTGTACAGAGAATAAACCAATCGATTGCGAAAATTCAAAGGAATTTTTTGCGATCGATCAGTTTATTCACTGTACAATTTCTAAAAAACTTGCGATCGATCGAGAAATTTCAAAGGAATTTTTTGCGATCGATCACCAAAATTCACTGTACTCGATCGATCGCAAGTTTTTCTAGAAATTGTACAGTAAATAAACCAATCGATCGCAAAAATTCCTTTGAAATATTAGGACCGATTGCAAGTTTGAAAGAAATTGTACAGAAAGTCCATGTAATGCTGTCGATGGTGTACGTAATAGTAATAATGATAGTAATAATTTTACTACTATTATGCTTTATGTGGGTAGGCAAGAAATTTGTTGTTGTTTTTATTTATTTTATTTTTTTCCTTCTTATTATATGTATTAGTATCATACTGATTGACATTTATTCAAAAGTGATAATTTTTTACTAATTTTTATTTAATTGTCATAGTTCTTCGGATGTGTATCATTTGTTTTTTATTTTCTTAGTATAATATTTATAATTTTCTAAAGGTTTGTCTGAGATAGGTTCAACCAGTGTTGTTGCACTTATAGCACCCAAGACGAAGGAATTAGGTTTGCCGAATAAACGGAGTGGTTAGGTGGGTGTTGTTATTTGTATATTCATTATAATCATAGAAATTTTATCAAAACTAATATTTTTAATACTATTATTAGTATTGTTGTTGATTTTATTTGTATTTAATTATCATTTTTATTATTATTATAATCATATCAAGTATTGGGTGTTGTTATTTAATTATTACTATTATTATCATCTATTACTATTAAGAGGATTGCTCCCCTCATGTCCACTTTTAGGAACTGCCAAAAATACCCTTCACATCTTACAATTTTCCTAAATTATTCATTGATTTCAATTAATAATGTCTCTTACAAAATTAAAATTAAAATAGACTTCTTATCGAATTAAAATTACTAATTGGAATCAAAGTGAGTTTTCTTAACAAAATACGCTAACGTAAATTGAGATATTTAAAAAGTTTAATATTATAATTAATTATAATTAAAGACCATAATTATTTTGATAAAACCCATAATTGATCTTTGGTAAGATATTTGATTAATCATGAAATTGTTGTGAAGTATTGTTACATGGTCTAGGAGTTATATGGCTTTGAGTGTTTCTTAGTAAAGGTTTAGTAATAAATTCTATATGTTTCTAAAATTTGAAAATTTATGTCACGAGTGATAATGTTGTTTAGATTTTGTCGAAATGTATTATCAATGTCAAGATATGTAAATTGAAAAAAACCTTTCTCATATTTTTAGACTTTGGCGAGTGTTAGAAAAAATTTACTAATAGTATGTAGACAATGTGATAATATTAGTAATAAGTGTATTTAATAGTGTAAGGTGTATGTCCAAATATGTAATTGGTGACAAGTAATGTAATATTGAAATTTGGTTTTCTAGATATAAGGATTTTAGTGTTTATTAATAAGGGTTTAGTAATGTTGCTTAGTAAGGATTGTATTTCGTTTTGTACTTTTGTGTCAAAATATGCAATATTTTTGTGTTTATTAATAAGGGTTTAGTAATAACTTGTTGATGTTTATCAAATATGATATTTTATATCACGAGTGATATAAACTGTGTCTAATGTTGTTTAGATTTTGTCAAAATGTATAACCTTAAAAAATTTCACATCATTTTGGATCTCAATGAGACTTTGTAAAAGTTGAGTCAAATCATATAATCCTTTTGATAATAAATGTAAATATGTTTTAAATATTGTAAATACTCTCTGTGTTGGTAAAATTTCCATTCTATATTGTAAGATGTTTGTCGAAATATGCAATAGGTGACAAGTATTATAATATTGAAATTTGGTTTGGTGGCTAATTGGATTTTAGTGATTATTAATAATGGTTTAGTGATAAGTTGTTAATGTTTGTCAAATATGATATCCTATCTCACGAGTGATATACGCTTTGTCTATTGTTGTTTAGAGTTTGTCAAAATGTATAATCTTTGTCAAAATTTGTAAATTTAAAAAAATTTCACATATTTTAGGGCTTCAGTGAGACTTAGTATAGTTTGAGTTAAAGAATGTAATAATTTTGATATTGGATGTAAATATGTCCTAAGTATTGTAAAAGCTCTCTGTCTTGGTAAAAACTTTATTTGAGATTTAAGGTTTGTGTTGAAATATGTAATGGATGACAAGCATTATAATATTGAAATTTGGTTAGGTGGTTATATGGATTTTAGTGTTTATTAATAAAAATTTAGTAATAAATTGTTAATGTTTGTCAAATACGATATTTTATCTCATAAGTGATATAAGTTGTGTCTAATGTTGTTTAAAGTTTGTCAAAATATGTAATCTTTGTCAAAATTTGTAAATTTAAAAAAAATTCACATATTTTAGGGCTTCAGTGAGACTTAGTATAGTTTGAGTTAGAGAATGTAATAATTTTGATATTTGATGTAAATATGTCCTAAGTATTGTAAAAGCTCTCTGTTTTAGTAAAAACTATATTCGAAATTGTAAGATTTGTGTCAAAATATGTAATGGGTGACAAGTATTGTAATATTAAATTTGATTAGATAGCTATATGGATTTTAGTGTTTATTAATAAAGGTTTAGTAATATATTGTTAATGTTTGTCAAATATGATATTTTATCTCACGAGTGATATAAGTTGTGTCTAATGTTGTTTAGAGTTTGTCAAAATGTGTAATCTTTGTCAAAATTTGTAAATTTAGAAAAAGTTTTCTCATATTTTGACATTCAGTGAGATTTAGTATAGTTTGAGTCAAAGTAGATACTCCTTTGATAATGTTTGTAAATATGTCACAAGTATTATAAATAGTCTCTTTGTTGGTAAAGCATTTATTTTATATTGTAAGGTATGTGTCGAACTATGTATTAGGTGACAAGTATTTTAATATTGAGGGTTAGTAATAGCAGAGTACAAGTATGTAAAAAATTTGATAATACCTGTAAACTTCTCCTACGTGTTGTAAATAATCTATTTGTTGGTGAGGGTTGTATCCTCTATTGTAAGGTTTGTGTCAAAATATGCAATATTTGACAAGTTTTGTAATATTGAAATTTTGTTTGGTGGATATATGGGTTTTAGTGTTTATTAATAAATGTTTAGTAATAATTTGTATATGTTTCTTGTATTTTGCAATTTGTCTCTGAATTCGTAATGTGTTTTATGTTTATTGTAATTAGTGTGTTATAATATATTATTTTAGTTAGTTTTTGTAAATACTAGGCCTTTGTGATTGTTAGTAATCATTGAGTAAATATTTGCAAAACTTCTCATAAAATGTTTAAAGATTGTCAAAGTTTGTAATTTCTCTCATGTTTTGGATTAATATTCTTTAGTGTTGTAATTAGTGTGTTATAATATATTATTTTAGTTAGTTTTTGTAAATACTAGGCCTTTGTGATTGTTAGTAATCATTGAGTAAATATTTGCAAAACTTCTCATAAAATGTTTAAAGATTGTCAAAGTTTGTAATTTCTCTTACGTTTTGGATTAATACTCTTTAGTGTTGTAATTAGTGTGTTATAATATATTATTTTAGTTAGTTTTTGTAAATACTAGGCCTTTGTGATTGTTAGTAATCATTGAGTAAATATTTGCAAAACTTCTCATAAAATGTTTAAATGATTCTCAAAATTTGTAATTTCTCTTACGTTTTAGATTAATATTCTTTAGTATTGTAAGGTTTTTGAAAATTTTGATAATATTTTAGTTTATTATAGTACAATATTTGTTAATATTAGTAATTTTAGTTTATTCTTGTAAAAAGTATGTCATTTTTTGTAATCTTTATGTCATTTATTGTAAAACCGGCTAACTACACAGCCGATCACAACCTTTTTTTAATTATTTTTTATTCTGGCGGGACGGTACTGTTGGCGGGACGCAAGAATTCCCCTTCTTAAGATATACTCTGAATTTAATTTTGATCTTAAAAGTATGATTAGGAAAGATAGCATGGTATTGGTGGCAGAACAGGAACACGGCTGACATGTGTTGTTGAAGCTTAAAAAGGATCAAGCCTTATCCTCAAAGAAAATGTCTTTTGACCTTTTCCACTCTCTGTCTCTCGCACAAGAAAGGTAAAGATGATGATGCATGAGATGTTTCATTCTTCTCAGTCTCAGAAAATGCATAAATAATCTAAAAAAATGTCTCATCTTCATCTACTATGCTTCTCAATACCTTTACACATACGATATCATCCACTTCCAATTTCTTCTTTTACCAAGTTACGGCCAACACACCACCCGATTCTTTCCAAACCCATCTCACCTTCAAGGCCTAGCTCTTCATCCGCAGATTTCCAAATTGTTTCCACAACTGGTACGCTGCCTAAATCTTTCATTCTTCATTTCGTTTATTAGAAAAACAAAAAACCCAATTCTTGTTTTTTTTTTGGCAGTGTGTCATGATGGCAGTGTGTTGTTCCGGTTTGGCAATGCAAGTGAGCTTCAAAAAATTGAAGAAGAGGAACTCAATTTATGTGAATCAACTGAAGTGGATACTGATAGGAGTTTAGTAAACGCAGCTACCAAAATAAGTGATTCCTCTGCCTATGCCGATGTTATAAGTTTAGAAACCAATGTGCATATACAACAAGATTCTTTTGAAGTTGATTCATCGAGTACTTCTTTTTGTCCTGATTTAGGAGAGAAGAGTGACGGTGAAATTAAAACCGAATCGACATCTTCTCAATTCGAGTCCACCATTGCTTCTGAAACTAACATGGTGAATGCTGATATTGAGGTTACTTATCTCTCTGAGGCTGATAAGCATCATAGTGTGGATACAAATACAATGATGACTTACATTACTGGTGAAAAAAGTAAAGAAGGCGATGTAACTCAGGTGATGCTTGTGTCTGCTTCATTAGAGGCCGAACCGAGTCTCAATGAGGAGATAAGCCAAAACTTAGAGGATGAATCTGTTGTTGCAGATGAAATTGAAAGCTCAACAGTGGTAAGTACTGATTTACTTTTGTTTTAGTAGTCAGCTTTATTCTTCGTTTTGGTGTTGTTGATTATTAGCAACTCAATGCATCCTTAGTCTTGTTATGCTTGTAGAAGATGACAGATAGTGAAATTATAAATGTGTTATTAGATAGTATTATGATCATATATCAATTGATATGCGCATAAATTTAAAGACAAAAAATTTTAAGAAATTCTTGACTTGTCAGTATATAGTACTCCTCTCCTCCAGCAACAGAACCAGAATTTTCATTTGGGGTTTGTAGAGTTGTTATATATTGAAAATTTTAGTATAGAACAAAGGTAGAATGGAAATAGCTATCATTTGGGGGCGACATATTGAAAATTGGGCAATCTTAGGGGTTCATTTATATACTTTTTTGAAAATGTTCTTATAAATTTTGGGAACTAAGGGGCAATTTCAAAAACATATTTTTGATAAGCAATTTCAAAAACATTTGGGGGGAATTACTGATTTAATAAGGTAATCCTCAAAACGGAGTAGGCTGTCTTTTGGCAGTCGGTTATCACTGTGAGCTGTACTCCTCGGTGATCCCCCCCCCCTCTCAATAACCCTTCCTCCTTTCGCTGTCACTTCTAAGTGAAGAAGTGATAGTACTTTCTAGTATGTCTCTTATGCTGTCAATATTCCATGCTAAGCATTATGCACTAGTTCATCTAGTAATGCTTCATGTTGTATTCTGTTTGTATTCATTTTGACTGCATTACTAAGATATAGTTTAGTTATTAGGTGCTGATGCAATTGTTTTCTGAACTGAAGCAGGAGAGATACCATTAAATGTGAATTAATAGTGATTGAAAGAAAATAATTGTACTTTTAACCCTTTTTGTTTGACCCATAATTTTTTATTTTTTTATTATTATTTTTTTCTATTGCAATAAAAATGTCATAAGTCCTGTAATATATCATAAAGTAGGGGTAATATATGGCTTGTCAACTTTGCAACAGTGAGAAGACAAAGATAGTTGCAATTTAAAGACATGGGACCAATAAAAACTTAGGTCAAAATAGGAGGGTGAAAAGTGTTATTAGCCCTGAAAGACTTTGTAAATGGAGCAAACTCTGATGACTATGAAGAATATTAGTATTTCAGTTTACATATGCTGACAATAACATGTGGCCTCTTTTCTTTATCAAGAAAGAGAAAAAAAAAAAAAAAAAAAAAAGAAAAAAGTGTGGCCTCTATCTGCTACTATACATAGAAATATTAATGATTAGTTGACAAATTTGTCAAGTGAAGCGCCAGTAAATTTCTTGTTGTTGAATTAGAAGTATTTACCAGCAGGTTGCCTTTTAGATTTTCTGATTGGCAGTGCATGAAGACATGTGTAGTCATGTTTCATGTTTATGCTGATGCTTGAGGTTGGGAAGATTCTGGTTTGTGGAGTAGTATGCTGATGTCCTTTGTGGTTTTCCCAACTAGGTTTCTCGTTTAAAGTGAGAAGGTAAAGGCTTGCGAGGAGGTTGGTAAGTGGAAGACAATATTTTTCATAAGGGTTAACTCTGATAAGAAGTATTTTCCTATTTACTTTTTGTTTGCTTCATTGTTCCAGTTGATGTAATGGAGCATTGTAGTAATCACAGTATATTTTCCTCTAGAGTAGGTTGGATAATGAATTTAGAAATCAACTGGTGATTTGGGAGACTATTCTATCTTTAATGAGACTGGGGTTCCACAGGTGATACTTTATAGTGTTTAATGGAGTAATGTTGTGGAAATGAATTTGCAAATATGCAGTGGAGTGGTGTAATTTATAAAGGCGAGAAATAGAGATGACGTTTGGGGTAGTGAGAAAGTTTGGACTGCATCTGTCCTGACTTCTCTTGGGATTGGATGAGGGTGGTTTTTTTCAGATATATTTTCTGTAAAGTTGTGGATGTATTGAGTGTTCCTTGTTGGTGTAGCACTGGTCATGTGAAGAAGGCTTTGACAATTGTTTCTATTTTGGTTTACTTAAATGTTCATGAGACTGTCATTTTTGGGTTTCTAATTTCCTAGTCTTAGGATGTGATTTTTTTACACATTTTTTCTCTTTTTTCCATTTGAGAAAGGGGTCGAGGGGGCGAGGTAGGAATGGTGATTGATGTAAGTCATGTGGCATAAGAAGCTAAAATTCAGTGAAAGAATCAATGATGTTTGGTAAAACGCTAAAAAAGTTTCAGATTTGCTTTTTCTGCAATTTTCAGCATGTTGTCCCACATTCCATAAGCTGTGCTGCTCAAAATCAAATCCCTAAATAACAAAAAGAAGGAAAGAGGGTTGAAAAATTTCCCATACCTAGAAGCTCTTCTCAGAATGCATGTATACAGAATATTAGAAGACTTGGTCCCTAATTCGATTGGACTAAATTAAATCCCATAATTAAGATTTGTAAGGCAAAAGACAAACCCTTTTCTACATCTAGTGAGTTCTTATGATGCCCTTTGTGGAAATTTAACTGCAAAAGCCCAAAACAAATTAGGAGACTATAAACTTCAATAAACAGCCTAAATGTCTTATTCGTTGAGCCCTTTCTCTGGCCTTGTGCATGTACAAGTCTCTCATCAGCCTTGATTGTGTGATTACTTGGAATCGGCAGTTGGTTTGTCTGGTATTCTCCAGGAAGTATGGGGTTGCAGTAAGGGTTTGGATTTGTCATGTTGGCACGTAGTAGGAAGTAGTTTGACATCAATTCCTTGACCATGTGCACACCTGCCCTTTAATTCAAGCTTCCTTACTTTATTTTGTATTAGTTGAACATGATTATCTAAGCTCCACCCATTTCTTCTAGTAAGATGACTTTATGAGCTACTAACTCGATTCCCCCTTCTTTTTTTTCTAATGGTTTCAATGAAGCATGGATACTTCATACCCCCTTATTTATCCGCATTGTATCTGCATTAGATATGATACTCACTACAGTATTCTTGATTATGTATTAGATACAACTCATTTATCATTAAATAAAATTTTTCAATTTTGTTTAGGATACGTGATGAATATTTTTTGGGATAAGTACACTTTACCTACCTGTGGTTTAGCCTGTTTCCATGTTGCCTATCTATGATTTGAAAATTGACACTTTACCTACCTGTGGTTCTTTCCCTTAGCAGCCCTAACATTTTCCGTTAGAAAAAAAAGGTAAACAAGTCTTTTTACGTTTTTTTTTTTTTTTTTCTTCTCTCTCTCTCCCCTTCTCTCTTCTCACGCCTCCGTCCCATCTCCATCGTTTCAGTCCAAGAAAAGATCCAGAATCTCTGTTGTTTCTCATGCCTCCTCTTTTGTTTCATTCTCCTTCTTATAGTTACGTTTCATTATAAAGCATGTTGTATATGAGAAAGTTCAATTCTTCACGATATGCATTTGCTCAATAAAAATTTTAAGTTTTATTTCTTATAGTTACGTTTATGAGTTACATTTCATTGGCTGAGTTACGTTTTAAGTTCATTCTCCTTCTTATAGTTACGTTTCATGAATATTGGTTTCATTGGCTGAGTCCTATAAGAAGGAGGGTTTTTCAATTTGCAATCCGTGTTTTATGAGTTTTTGCAATTATTATTATTATTATTATTTTTTTTAGCTTTCTAACGGTAGTGAGAAGTGGGTTAATAGAAGCAAACAGGAAATACCTTAGGTGGGTAAAGTGTCACTTTTCAAACCACAGGTAGGCAATTTGTAAATGGGCTAAACCACAGGAGGGCAAAGTGTACTTTCCCTATATTTTTTTTATACATGCCAGATACACCATTGATACATTTAAGATATATTTGAGATTAAATTTTATTATTCATACCAAAAAAGGGAATTGAATTGTTATTTAAAAAAAAAAAAAAATTAAAATTTATGACTATTGGATTTTAAATTTAGTTATTAAAGCCTCTATGAAATCAAAGTAGTGGGAAACGAAGAAGAAAGATATTATTTTTATTGAAGGAGGTCAAAAACCGTTCTTTTCCAGACTTGGTTTCTCATCCCTATCTTCTTACTTCTTATTATTTTTTCGCCTCTTCTCCAATGGCCTTCAATCATGCACTTTTCTGATTTTTTAATTTTTTATTATTATTTTTTTAAATCATAATTATGTTTTATAAAAATATAAATATTTTTATTACTTGACCTTGCAGTATCGTATTCCTTTCCAAAAGATGTGTTGATATATTAGTGTTGTTTTGTATCTGTATCTATATCAGATTTTCAATATGATTTCCATTTCCTCCTACTTGCACAATGCTTTCTACAATGGTTTTTTTTTTTTGGTATTTAATTTAGTGCTGGATCTGGCTTTGAGCAAATATTATCTGAATGTTTGCTTCATACAATTTTTTTTGATGTGATCAGTAATTTTGTCGTCAGTTAATTTGCAAACTCAAGCAATTTTGTATTTTTGTGATATGTAGTTAGATAACAGTGCCCATTCCTTGTATTCAAAGGAAGAATTCATTGAATGTGATGCACATAGAAGTGATGTTGCTCGATTTACAAATCCCAAAGATGTAGAATTGCATTCAATTCAGAGTACTCCTAAAGGGTATGCTACTTTCTCACTCTCTCTTCCCTTTGCAAATGTAATTTTCTACATTGACAAACATTTGGGGTGAGTGTGTGATCTGGATGACTTTATTTAACACAGGGAATCTAGAGTTTGATAGAAGTGAAAATGGTGCCCCTATCTTTATAGTATAACATCAGCCTCTGTTTTATACCTACTCTTCCTGGTTTGGATAGTAATGCTTTATATGAGCAATCAATATCTGTTATAGGTTCCCCTGCATTGATGTAGGCAAAACTCTATATGTTATTTGTTGTATATATGTTTGCATTAATGGTCCAAAACATCTTTAGTCTATTTTTACCATAGTTTACCAGATAAGGTCAGCAGTGGCTTGTATACCTCTTAAATGATGGGGTTTTTTTTCATTTTTATTTTTATTTTAAATTTATATATATATATATATATATATATAATAAAAAAAAAAAAAAAAAAACTATCAATGTTTTATTTAAATTTGAAAGGGCGAAGGTGGTGGCGGCCAATGACTGTTGATGCCGCAAGGTGTTTAGTGACTGTCACTAGCCAAAACCAATTTCCTCTCTTACCTTTCAATGTCTAAATTTCATACAAGATTGGGAGATAAGTAAAATGAAAAATCAAAAGAAATTAGAATTTAAGAGGAAGAAGAAATAGAGGTGGACATGTTGGACCATACCAGCACCTTTTTCCCCACCCCAATCTTTTCTTTTTCCTCACTTTTTTCTAATTAACTTTTTCCTTAGTTTACTGGACTCTTTTTTTAGAAAAATAAATTTAACAAAAGGAAGTAACAGATGGAAGCATAGGTGGGTAACATTTCACTTTTAAAATCACAAGTTGGCAAAGCAAATTAAGACTATTGCACAGTTTGAAAACCCAAAGTAAATCAACACTTGCTTGTTCTTTTTTTCTTCCCTTTACGGAGAAGAGAAATTCTTTTGTTGTATTTTTTATATTTTATTTTATCATGAATAAGGAGGAAATAGTGTATAAGATGATGTAAAAACTCATTAGTGGCACACATTAATTAATTGGTTAATAGGTCATGTGAATATCATTTTTCATTTTAATCCAGCCATCATGGGTTTAGGGTCACTGACCAAATTTCAAGGAGATTTTGCGATTCATGGCCAGGGAGGTGAATTATATTTTTTCCATTATCATGATAAACGTATACATTAAGTACTTGATCATGAGACATAGTATTTGATGCACAGGGAACAAATCTCCACAACGGGACTTTTTCTAAACTCTGGTGCTGCTTTATTTCCACATCCTTCTAAGGTATCTTCTTAATTTCCTTGTATTATGCCTTGGTGCTTCAGTACATGCTTATATAATCTTCAAAAATCTTGGTATATTATAGAACTATAGATAGATTTGTTATGCATTATGCTGAGGAGTGAGGTCACTAGTTTGAATCTCCCCTTCCCCGGTTCCCCCTCCCCTTGGGGCCACAAACTTTTGACATTTACACTTTGTTTAAGGGCAGGGTAGAGGGCTGGAAAGAGTTCAAAATGAGTAGGACAGAAAAGGCCAGGGAGGAATAAAATCCATTTGTTTGATAAGAGAGAACAAGAAAAAAGGAAGAGAGGGCTTAGAGGGGGAGCCAAAACCCTTCCTAACTCACCATATCCAATCCACCCAAAATTAGATGGATTGAAACTCTGCTTTCATTCCTTCCACCATTTTACAATTTTCCCTGTACTATTTGACAAGAGTGTGGCCTTCCTTCCCTTCCTCCCCTTTTGGATTCCTCTTTCTCCTTCCCCCACCATTCCTCCTACTTTCAATCCCTTCTATCTATCATAGTTTATTGTGAAATGCTTGCGCTGGGCTTTCATCTTTTTCAGCTGAGCCATTCTTGCTGATAATGAAATTCTTTTAAGGTTTTACATAGGACAGTTGAGCTTTTGGGTTGATGTGACTTTAACAAGGATTCTTTTGCCAATCTTCTTGAATTTGAATGTTAGTGTCCTTCCATTTTAAGTGCCAATTAAAATTTTGGTTTACTTTATCATTTGTTTATATGATGTTTGGCTTGAATTTGAACAGTAAGGATCAGTAATTCCAAAAATAATAATGGCCAGGCATTGACAGGTGGAGAGGATGCTTATTTTGTTGCTTGCCAGAACTGGCTGGGTGTGGCTGATGGAGTTGGTCAGTGGTCACTGGAAGGTATACTTTTCATGATGTACATTTTGCTTAAAGCATCTAAGCTTACTCTTCATTTACTTTTAAAATGAGAGGTAAAGTGAAGACAAGGTTCGAACTTAGGACAATTTGCTATGATACCATGATAAACTACTACTTCTCCCAAAAGCTTAAGCTATTAGAAAATGGTAAATTTAATCCTTTTTTTTTTTTTTTCTTTTTTTTTTTTTTTTTTTTTTTTTTGGGGGGGGGGGGAATAAGTGAATTTAATATTTAATCATTATTCTAACATTTTTCATCTTTCATTTCTCTCGTTCACAAAATGCATATTGGAAATTTTCAGTTTTTTTCTTACATCTAAGGATATTGGATCTTGCATTATGTTAACATTGTTAAAAACATATATATATATATATTATTGCACCCAACTATTAGTATATGAAGCTAATTTATAGCAATGAAATGTTGGCTTAAATATGAAGATTATGCAATGTAAAGTTGAATTTATCTATTTATCTTGTTTGGAACTTTATTACTGACTATTGAATGTTTTACCTAGATTTTTTCAATTATATTTAACCTCAATGTTAACCAAAATCTCCATGAGATCTGTGTGTGTAACGTTAACCAAAATCTCACTGAGATCTGTGTGTGTGTGTGTGATTGATGATTTTCCATGGACTCAAAAGATTTTATGAGAAACAAATCAGAATTTCATTGTCAGCTCATTCTGTTGTCGAGTCCCACATCGCCGGGGTGTCCCTGGGTTGTGCACTTTATAAGTCATGGGCAATCCTCCACTTACAAGAGCTCTTTTAAGTGGAATTAGGCCTATTTGTCTTTTTTCTTAAAAAGTTTTATGAGAACCAAATGCAGATTTTCCACAGTGTGCGTTTGTGTGGCAAAAAGCAGGATTTACGCCCAACAGCTACCACAATCCATGAAATTTTTTAAACCACCTAAGCCAAGGCCAAGAGGCTAATCTATTTGAAATCATTTGATATCAGAGTTGACTTATTTACATTCTGTTTCTGCCTTATTCCTCAGGGATTAATGCTGGATGGTATGCCCGAGAACTCTTGGAGAACTGTGAAAAGATTGTGTCAGACTCCAAAAGTGTTCCAATGATCAAACCGGAAGAAGTTCTTATTAGAAGTGCTGCAGAATCACAATCTCCTGGATCATCTACTGTTTTGGTGGCTTACTTTGACGGTCAGGTATAGATTCCCTCATACTTAAGAGCTTAATATATTGTAGTGAGTATCAATAGATTTAGATGATTTTTGCAATTTTTACGTGTTTGAGGATATAAACACTAACATGCTCATTAAGTCTCATTAGTGATCCTCTCAGGTTGATAAAATACTAAGTTTTATTGTTAGTTTAAAAGGAATTGCATTCAGTAATAAAACCTTGTTTCTTTATAACTAATTAAAATTTATAAATTTAAAAGAAATTCGAATAGAAAATGTAGCCATGATCCCATTACAAGGGAAGCATATAAGAGAAACACTGAACAAAAATTGCAAAAGAAAGGAAAAATAAGAGAGAGAGAGAGAGAGAACAGTGCCCTAAATTTGAGGTACCAATGAAATTGAAACCAAAAAGAAGAGCATCTTCGAAAGAAGCATCTTGAGTATGCTAAGTGAGCTCCACATCATCAAATGTCCTGCAATGAATCTCTCCATATGCTTCATAAGAGACAAGCTGGAATTTCTTTCAAGCTATAGTACTCCTTTCATCCTGAATTTTACCATTCTAAAATGCCATCACCTGTACCACTGTGTTTGCATTTTGCAATAGACAACAAATTAAGATAGAACCACATCCTAAATTTTCCCGGCAAGAAAGTGATCTTGGAAAAAACCAAAACGATGCAACAATAAAATTGAAGAACAGAAAATTAAAGGATATATAACCCTACAGTCAGCACCTAGGCTTACTCCCTTACTCGGAGTCAACACTAAGCAAGAGAGAATATCTGTTTGTTTGCAAGATCTTCCATTTGAGCCAAATGCCTGAAAATGTTTTCCGAAGCATTTTCAGGAAGCACAACAAACACCAAAAAAACAAATTGTTTTCCCCAAAAATGTCTTCATTTGTCAGAAACCCATTTACGTCAAAACAAACAGACCTTAGTGCAAAACAACGTAAAAAAAATATAACAAAAAAAATGCATAAAACCCCTATCTTTTGGATTGCTATGTCACCCTAACTAAGAAACTGCTTTCCATTAGCTCTCGAGTGTAGATTCTGATTTTGGGAATTTTTGGATTATCCTAACAGGAATCATTCTTGCTGCCTAGAGTATGGTTTCTAAAGATTTAAATATTGCAGATGACCTTGCATCGTACACAAACTTTGGCTTTGAGAAATGTAATTGAAACCAATACTTTCATTCTCTTGAGATGCTATTTACATATCGGCCACAAACTCTTGGTTTCTTTTGCATATTGAAACCTAAGAAGGATCATGTATTCTGCATGTTAAGGGTTTTAAACCCTACCAGATGTCCTTGACTTGTACAAACTGCAGCTTTTAAGAATATCAAGTTTTTACAAGAGGGGACATACCAAAATCCATTAACAAACACAAATCTAATAGGGTTTCATTGTTTACTATGTCTTAAATAGCCATGAAGGAATTGGATTGTTTGTCAGGATAAGTATGGACTGCGGCTTGTTGAGAAACTTTGACTTTATCTTACAGATACTGGGGATTTCTTTCCTTCGTTCAATGCTAGACAGTTATAAAACACTTACGATATGATTCTTCATGAACGTTTTCTTGCAAGGCTGTACATCAACTATTTCAATTTCAATTTACAGGTTCTCCACGTGGCCAATATCGGAGACTCAGGATTTATAGTAATAAGAAATGGTGCTGTCTTTAAGAGATCATCTGCAATGGTTCATGAATTCAATTTTCCATTACAAATTGAGAGATATGACGATCCCACAGAATTCATAGAGGTACATTGGATCAAAGTCTGTAGTTGTCCAACCAAGTCTTCTATATTGCATAGGCATAATTTTTTAGAAATCTGTTACAAGTTCAAATGAATTAAGAACACGATTACATCACTATATATCCCAACTGTTCTTGAAAATTTGTCTGCTTACTTGTCAATATTCAAGCACAAGGTGAAGGGTTCAAACGTTATGAGAGAAGAAGAGAGGGGATTATGCTAAATTATATGTTTATGTTTCAGGGATACACAGTTGATTTTTATGAAGGAGTTTTGCTATAAAACATGTCTGTTTCAGGGGTACAAAATTGATTTGGACGAGGGAGATGTAATTGTCACTGCAACTAATGGCCTTTTTGACAATTTATATGAGAAAGAGATAGCTTCAGTTGTATCCAAGTCATTGCAAGACAGTTTGAAACCTCAGGTGTGCATTGTCAACAATATCCAATGCTTCTTTAAAATGCTTTTCGAAAAAAAAAACAAAACAAAGAAGAGTTGATTGACATTAGTTTCAGAAAATTAATGGATGAAGGCGTGTGGTGCAAATAATAGCAATCATTATATGGATGAAAGCACACCACTGCTGTCCCTATTTGCAACAATTTCATTTTTTTTTTTTTTGCTTAAAATCAATTTCATTTCATAATTGTCAAACAGCACCCTCCTTGACCGTTGGCAATCCAAAATTTATAAATACAAGTTCAACAAATTAATCTCTAAGTGGCAACTAAGCTTCAGCTTGACCTGAAGATAGTAGATAGTTTAGGCCTTAATTATTAACAAACTTGCAGTGCTTTCTAAGATGCCTGTTTTGGTGGCTCAGGATATAGCAGAGTACCTGGCGATGAGAGCTCAAGAGGTAGGGTGGTCAGCATGTGCAAGGACTCCATTTGCGGATGCAGCCCATGCAGTAGGATATGTGGGATATACTGGTGGCAAGCTTGACGATGTAACTGTCATTGTGTCATTGGTACAAAAGAGATCCAGTTCTAACTCACAGTAAGTTTGATATAGTTCTATATCATTTTTCGATTTGTAAATGTTGTCGAGTCTCACATCATTGGGATGCCCTTAGCCTAGGTTGTGCACTTTATAAATCATGGACAATTCTCCACTTTCAAGGGTTTTTTTTTAGTGGAGTTAGGCCCATTTGTCTTTTTTCTTCGTATCAAAGCCTGGTGTACCCCCGGTTGTTGGGTTTGCCCTGTTTAGTTTTGGCAAGTTTCCAGCATTGGAGGAGAGTGTTGTCAAGTCCCACATCACCGGGTGTCCTTGGGTTTTGCACTTTATAAGTTATGGGCAATGACAATCCTCCACTTTCAAGAACTTTTTTGAGTGGATCTAGGCCCATTTGTCTTTCTTCTGTAAATACCAAAATTCTGATTTTTTTTATTATTGTGGGATGTAATACATGGTGCTATTCATTTTAGGTGCTTGGTTTATTTGATGAATGCTAGTAAAGTCAGATTTTGCTTCATTTAGCTGGCCGAGGTTCTTTAATCCGTCAAATTTTGCCCATACTTCAGAAATTAAGTCAGCATTGTCATCTTATTGTAGGCATCAGAAACCCACCCAATTAGAACAACTTTGAATTAGCCATGTCATTTTCCATCCCTGGATCAATTTGCTGACTTAAAACTCTTGGTTAGGATGTTGTATGATATAAGCAACCTTAAAGACAAGGTTCTGCTCTTTGATTTTAGGCCTTATTGCTCTAGACATTTATAATGGAAGTAATTAATGAGGCTTGGATTTCTCTAAATTGAAGGTCTATAAGTGGCACCATAGACAATGTAATTTTCATCAAATCACTAAGCTAACATTGTCCTCGGATGTTTGGTCAAGTATGATCATGGTTTTTTTTTTTTTTTTTTTTTTTTTTATATATATATCTATTTTTATTTATTTATTTTTATTTTGGGCTAGATCTTGTAATCGATATTAGAGATTGTTTAGACCATTCACAAGGTGCCAAAGCACACTTGATCTGATGTCTTTAATGCAGTCCAAAGGTGAATAAAATTCTAAATTGAGTGCGGGTGTCAGTTAGTTGAGCTGGTAAGGTCTCTTATTATGGTATAAGGGGCTTAGATTTCTGTTGTACACCAGAAGATGAGATAATTTAAGGGATGGCTGAGGGTTATATTCTGTTGTACAACACATTTGTATTATTATTTACTAATTTTTTGTTATATTTGTACAAAAATCTTGATGATCTTCTTCTATCATTTCTGGTAAACTGAATTTTGATTATTGGGTAAGTGAGTTTCTAAAACTTTGGATCGTGAAAGTGAGTTTGTGTAGATACTAGCTATTGCTAAAAGCGTAGTACTAGTACTCATTGACTGCCAATTGCAAGTTGATCCATGCCCTAATAAATTTCGTAACAGTTTTCAGTTAATGAAGCTGGTGGCATTTACTCCTTGCTACGTCATTTTTGTTTTTAATTTCTTTTGATCATAATATTTGACATTAATATTTGAACAGAGTTTGGTTACAAATTACTATAACCCACTACATGACAACTCATAAAACCATCCATATCTATTATTTAAACAAATCGCATGACTCATTAAGTAGGTCATGAGACTAAAAGTATGTGTGGATGGTCTTATAAGTTGTTACATAATAGATTGTAGCAAAATGACTATAAACCAGTTTGTTGTATATGCATGTGATTTTAGATTAGATTGTTGCCCTCCTCTCCCATCTTGGTCATAGGCGTTGGATAATTTTTTTTCTTCTTTTTTTCTTTTTTAATTTTGGGAGGCATTAGACAAATGACAAATGATGTAAAAAAATTAAAAAACCTAGAAAACTTTGTGAATGACGTTTGGCTGGGGTGTTTCTATTTTTACTTTTCGTTATGCATAATAGCTTTTAAGAAACTTCAAAATGGAGTTTTAGCTGTCCAGTTTTCAAGGATGATGACAATATTGTGGCAAACTGTAAATAAGACAAAGCTAGTTTGATTCCTCCTTGACCCATTTCTCATTTATTTGGGGGGTTCGTTGGGAACCAAATAATAACGGAGGTACAATGGATGAGAACAATTGTTGGGTGTTCTTCGTAGGCCATGTGGATTATTTTTATTTTTTATTATTTTTTTACTTTTTCTTAATTCAAATGTATTATTACGAGAAACAAAAAAAACAAATTTCTAAACCAGACATCCTGAATAAAGGAGGGATAGATGAATTATTACAAAGAAAACCTACACTATCGTGGGTTGCAGACTTTGCTAGTGAATGAGCCATTGAGTTTGTTTCCCTATTAACCCACTTAAACAGGCAATTAGTAAATTTTTTACTGAAAAGCATAATATCATTACAAAGGCTTGAAATAGACCATAAATTATCCATAGCAATTCCATTTAAAAGCATCAAAACAAATTTATCATCCCTTGGAGATAGATGAAATGGTGTGTTCATGATACAATCATACATGGTGCTTGTAGTATATACAAGGGTAGCCCACTATTCTTGTTGTGTACATGATGCAGAGAACCAGGAACATGGATATGCATTTGTTTATTTTTGTTGTTTGGGTTGTTACTTGTTAGTGTTTACCTAGTCTTTTGTATTCAACTATAGTGGTCTACTTTATGTGCATGTTATTGCATAGTGGGTTTGAGGTTTGTGTTAGTTGGTTTATGGGTCCTATTATTTTGATAGTGGAAGTTGTAGAACTTTGTATAAAGCCAACATTTGGCTTTCAAAATAACTAGCTTGTAGCCCGCGTATTGTGTGGGGTACATTTATCTATTATTAATAGCAAAAAGTTTTAAATAGGATAATTTGTAGGTATAGTACCTGTGGATGCTCAAAATTTCTGCTTCGATGGACCACGTATCAGTCCACGAACGGGCTGGACACTGGCTGGAATTGTATGAATGGGGGTGTTGAGTCCAAAACTCTACAACAAGTTCAGTAGACTACTTGATGGCTGATGATGCCTTCCCTTTAGTACCTTTTGATCCACTGGGCCACAATCTTCACGTAGAGAGTTGCAGTGGACGAGTAAAGTTAACACCGCAGATCAGAATGAGCTAATAATCGTAAATTCTGCTTCTACCAAGGCATTCAGTAGCCAAAACATACAATGACAATAATACGTAAGAAATGCATTACAAACTTGTCCACAGGCAAAGAGAACTAATCCCGCAAACTGAAATTTAACACAACAAATTTGACCCCTTCAAGGATTTACAATGAGTGGCAGTAAATATTGTACACATAATAAATGATGAAGCTCAGGAGTCAGTGCCGTAGACCAAGAAACTGAGCACAGCGTACTGGGCTTCCTCCATGGCTTGCAAAAAATAGGAGCAGATCAAAGAAATATAATGAATCACGGAACTTAGGAGATTTGGGGAGTAAGAAGAGAATCATCTACCGTGCAAAAACGTACATGAGTCAGTACTATGGATTGGGTTAAGTGTTTGATGTATGTATTTGGTGGGTGAGAGTGAATCTTTTTGTTGTGGTTGACTAAAAGTATTTTTGGTCCACCGTAGACCTACGGGAAGTGTCCCGTGGACTCTTTTTTAGTTATCTTCCTTCTTTGAGCTTTTGAAGTCAGCTCTCATGGAGGAGTTAATCTTTTTCTGAAAGTTCACCAACCAGCCAACCAACCCCCTCTTTCTCTTTCTCACCTCTATTTATAGTGGTGTTCATGTCTAATGGTTTCATTCATTATCCTTTTTATCATGGGAATCACTGTTTATCCGAGAAATAAAGGGGCGGGATTTGACATAATTTATTTGAGATTAAGATGGTGGTTCCATCTGCTGCAGATTTGACTTGATCTGCGGCGGACGGCTGATCTTCAGCTCATTTATGATGTGGGAGGTGATGAGCATTAAATGTTTAGTAATGGGCTGAAGCAATTAAATTTACTTGACTCACATGCGTTTTGCATTAATTAAATTTGATTTTACCATTTTTGGCATTTTTTCCCAGCAGATCAATGCCTTTTATGTTGTGGCAAATCAAATAAAATCTGAATAAATTGATTCCCCTACCTCCAAATCATTCTTCCTAAGCTCCATGATGAGGATGAGCAAGGACCACTAGAGTGCTGGGCTACGGTGGTCGTTGCCCTTGGGTGATGCTGGTTTGGGCAGCCATGGCAGACCTCTTGATCTTTTCAGCTCTTGTCTTATCCTCTCAATCACTTCTTGTTTTAGCTGATGTTGCCACAGATGTTTTTGTGAGGGAGTTCGCCGTAGACCAGTGGACAATGTGGAGGACCAGCTACCTTCTCCATCATTTCTTGTTTCCATTGATGCTGCCGCAGACCATTTTGTTCTGGAGGCGTGACTGCTGGTTAATAAAGAAAACCAGCCCCTTCCCATAATTATAAAGCTTGAGAATCTGATTTCTTTATCTTGGAAATGTCTCCCTTTAGCGCCTTGAGCTCCGCACCAAGAGAGGAGGGAAAGATGAGGCTTCACGTGGGAGCCCTTTTTCCCTCTCTTTTTGAATTATTTTGAACTTTCTAATGTCATCTTGGCAGACATGAGTTTGTGAATTGAGTGGGCTGGGCTTCTTTTTGGATTTGGGCCTGATTGATGGCTGAAAGCCATTTCTTTTCATATTCTTGCTACCGTAGACCACTGAGTTTGACGGGCTTTAGGCCTTTAGCAAATTTCTGGGCTTTTGGATTTGGTCTACTGTGGACCGAAAAAATGGGCCTCTACATTTAGCCCCTCAAGCCCAGACCTCACGTGATGTGTGGTTTGGTGTGAGTATTCAGAGAAATATATGCACTCATGCACGTCATAGCATTTCTTTTCCCTCTCTTTTTCTTTTGTACGTGAGTTCCTTCTTTCATGGGGGTAGTGGCAGATAGGGAATGTCAGTTATTGATACTGATATTTCTTAAGCTAACTTTTTCTCTTCCTAAGTATCCCTGACATTAAGAATTTTCAGTGTTTCGTGATTTGAGTCCCAACCACCAGCCCCCAATCATTTATTACAGCCAATATAAAACCCTTAGATTGTCAAGAGGAAGGGAGAAAACCAAGAAAGCTTGAGCAGACCTCCCCTGATTTCTCTCTCTTCTTCTTCTTCCTCCACTGTAAAAGAAAAAAAAAATTTTGACTCTTCACTGCACTCATGGCTTCTTCTTCTTCTACAACTCCGATCAGCCTCACTCTTCAACCTGGCATAGGCGAGAGGTCAGAGACCTCGCTGGCGGTACCAGCGGCGTCCACCGAGGCAGTGGTGGGCGTCGCCGAGGCCCCTCCGTCCGTTCCAGGCGAAGCCACGCTTGTGGCTCCCTCCTCTGTTTCCGACGAGACCGACGACCCTAAAGAAGGTTTCGTCTTTCCCCTAGTGGACCCATGGTACGAGAGCTCTCCACTATTCCCACCTAGGTCTGTCGATTTCTCATTTCCTGTAGAAGATTGGGATTGGACGGTGATAGGGTCAGAGGCTGCGATGGACCATCCGTGGGTTCCAAAACTTGATGAAGTTTCTGAGTTGCTGGTCCAGAAGGGAGATATCCAAGCTGGTACCCACTGATTTCGATTTCCCTTGCACCGCATCTAAGGATTGGTCCCATTGGGTGGATCTGGAAATTCTTGATTTTGACTTCTGGGATAGTCTACGGGAGGCTGGTGTTCACTGGTCCATTTTGATTTCCAAGAGTTGTAGTATGTTTAGAGATACCGAACCACTTCGTGAAGTGCTAAGGAAGTGGTGTCCCTCAACCCACACTTTCTTTTTCTCCTGGGGTGAACTCACACTGACTCTGGAAGACATAGCCAATCATTGGATGCTTCCTGTCCTTGGTGAGCATTCCTTTTCCAATATAAAGTTATCTGCGGAAGAGGAAGAGGTTGCAGCTACTTTGAGGAGACAGTCGTCTACCAAACTGAGCGGTTGGCCCTCATTCTTTATCCACCGTAAGGAAGCTTTAGTCCGTTGTGCCGCTTTTGTCTTATATTGGCTTTGTAAGTGTACTTTTGGCAACTCTCCTTATTACTTAATAAATACTGCTTACATTCCTTTAGCTATTAAGATATCTATCGGACATTGCTTCCCCCTTGCCCTCTTGTTCTTGGGCCATTTGTATTCGCAATTAGACTTGCTTCATAATTGCGAAGTCGAAGGAGATTCTTGCTATATTTTGCTCGCTGCCTTTAATACCACAGTGCTGCAGATCTTCTTTTGGGAGCATTCAGTCAACTATCTTTTTGTTGCGAAAGACAAAGTGGCTGCTTGGAGCAAGTTTTCTGATCTACCGCAGGGATTTTTAGACCGTTTTCTAGATTTTTGAGGTAACTTGCCGTTATTCTACCGTTGGGTCGGTTTGAAGACCGGCGATTTCGATCTTGTTGACGCTTTAGATCATGAAGAAAATGTGTTGTTTAGGCCCTATGGTGATGATTACCCTGGCTTTGCTTGCGTTTTCGTTTTCAGTCGGTTCTACCATCCAACTCCTTTGATTCATGACTTGAGAGTTGATGATTATAGAAGCTTGGCGTATCTATCCACCGTGAGTCCAGGTTTTCTACCGACTTTATCTGCCACGGGTATCTCCTTCGTACCTTACTGTCCACAGAGAGTGTAGAGGCAGTTCGGATTTGACTAAGGTGTACCTGTTGGTCCACAGGAGACCACGACTTGTATCCCTGACCTGGCGCCTTTTGTTAAGAGCCATGCATTCGCTCATTGGAAAGGTGAGATCAGCCGTATAATGGTCCCGAGTGGCCATAGGTTTGGTTTCAATACTTCATCCATGAATGCTTATTGGCAGCGATTTACCCAGTCTATGGTGGAGTTTGTAAATGCTGGTAGGAGTGACAAGACTCCCATATCTGTCCACCGCAAGCCGTTGGTTTCCAACCCTTGTCTTGCTCCCCCCTCTCAATCCGTCATATCTTATGCCAATAGTCAAAAGCTTGGGTTTGCTGAATGGGATGAGGTCAGAGGTGGTTGGATCGCGTACACCATACATCTACCCTCAAGGTTGGAGAAGTTCTGTTAATGTTGTGGAGGATTGCCTCATTATGCCTTCCAAACGTGGCAAAGGGATTAAGAGAGATGCTCCCGTGGACCCAGTTGTGGAGAAGGCATCTAATAAGCCAGCCCCTTCCCCCAAGAAAACGAAGGCAAGGAAGAAGGGTAAGTCCACCACTTCAGTGTCAACATCTGAAAAGAAGTCTACCACAGCTCCCATAGAAAAACCGATTGAGTCTACGGTCGCTCCTTCTAAAGCTAAGAGTGTGGGTGCAAGTCTTTCAAGAAGAAGCCAAGTAAGAAGAGTGTTGTTTCTCGTCCACCGAAGGGTCAGAGAAAAGCTAGTGCCTTTTCTTCTTCTCTGGATGAGGAACAACCATCTGCGGCTTCAACTCCTCCACCTTCTAGGAAAAAGAAGTTCGTCGCTCCCCTCTTTCCTCTTGGTGCTGCTAGTCGCACAAGGAGTAAAAGTAGTTCTAAGGTAAGTTTTTCTTCTTCTTTTCTCCTTTTTTTTTTTTTTTTTTTTTTTTTTTTTTTTGTATTGTCTGTTGCATTTTCTTATTCTTTCATCTGCGACAAGCAACACATGGACCTGGTAGATCTAGTGGCAATGTAGTTGTTGTTGAGGTTACTTTAGCACACTTCCTTCTCTTTTTTTTTTGGTATTCTCTTTGGAATCGAACTTATACTGTCTGACCCTTATCATTTATTCCTTCTCCAGGATTCAGATATGGCTGTTGATGACATCGTTACGAGTTCTCCGGGTGGAGATGATTCCCAGACTGCTATCGTAGATCAAGATAAAGACTTGGGAAAAAGTGTGGCAGACAGTTTTGAAGCTGATGTTAGACCCACGGAAAGAGGTCATTCTGTTTCAAGTGATTCCTTTTTCGATGCTACTCCCGGCTCCATGCCTGAAGAGCAAATGATGCCAGCGAGATCCACTGCAGATGATGATGACATGCCTGGAGCTAATGATTCGAACATCGGGTCTACTGACTTGATGATACATGACTTAGCTATTGTTCCCCATGCTAGCCATTTATTTGAGCATGGGCACGATGGTGATGGTGCCGCAGATCCTGACACCGTGCCTTTGTCCATTTCAGTGCTGCAGACAGTCTTGACAAGTAGAATTACAGGTATGCTTCATTCCGCTCCTACTCCTTTGAGTTGTCATAGGTAAAGAATATACTCATGTATATTCTGCATGTTGTGTATCAATCTACCGCAGGTTCTGATGCTTCCATAGCTTATGTTATGGAGGGGATTTCTCTTTTTGGTGCCACTCCCCGCCTTAGTGCTATTCCGGCTGGTGGTTTTATCATATCAGCCAATCGCCTTTCTGGTGAGGCTCCTTTAGTTGCTGGTGTCCCCTGTTGTTGATGAAGTTCCTATGTCCGACGAGGTCCATGCACAAGGCTTTGTAGCGAGTGAGTCCGCGATGGACTTGGGAGTTATTCCGGAGACCAGTAGCAACGTTGACAGTGCTGTAGACCATGGTGCACAAGCTGAAGGCACCAGTGCTTCTGTGGCAGACATGCCCACCGATAGTGAACATCTGGATAATATAGGTGAGTTTGAATTTCTCACCCCTTGCATCCTTTTAGTGATTGTATGCTGTATATCCTTTTTTTTTTTTTTTTAGACTTAATCATACCACATTGAGTGTTTTGTAGAATAGGCTATGCTGTTGTGAGATGTCTTGGTAGACTTTATTTCATCATAGCCTGTTATTCCGTAGATTTGGTTGTCATCATATGAAGTGTTGCACTCCATATATTTGGTTGTTATTTCATGAAGGATTCTGTTTCCATAGACTTGGTTGTTATCTTATGGAAAATTCTGTTTCCGTAGACTTGATTGTTGTCTCACGGAGAATTCTGTTTCCGTAGACTTGGTTGTCGTCACTTGAAATATTTTGATTTCACAGACTTGGTTGCTCGCTTGTGAAACATTTTTGATTTCATAGACCTATTTATTATCATATGAGATATTCTGACTTCACAGATTTGGATGTTGTCATGTGAGACATTTTGATTTCATAGACTTGTTTAGTGTCATATGAAATATTCTGACTTCACAGACTTGGTTGTTGTCATATGAAATTTTGTTTCCGTAGACTTGGTTGTCATCTTATAGAAAACTTTACTTTCATAGACTTAATTATTCGTCTTGTGAAAGGTTTCGTTCTATAGACTTGGTTGTCGTCACTTGAAATATTCTAATTTCACAGACTTGTTTGTTGTCATACAAAATATTCTATCGCCGTAGACTTGGTTGTTGCCTCACGGGAGATTCTGTTTCTGTAGACTTGGTTGTCATCTTACAGAAAATTTTATTTCCATAGACTTGATTGTTGTCTTATGAAAAATTCTGTTTCCATAGACTTGATTGTTGTCTTATGGAAAATTCATGTTTTCATAGACTTGATTGTCTTATGAAAAGGTTTTGTTTCCATAGACTTGATTGTTGTCTTATGGAAGATTTTTGTTTGAACTGACCAGATTCTATGGGGCGTTCCCCAGATCTGATCGTGACGTGTTTCCTGTTTGTTGTAATCCCCATAGATTGATTTTCTTCTTCTTCTTTTTTTTTGTAGGCACAGGTGAAGTCATGCATATACCAGAGGAGGATGAGAATGTGGAGATCACCGGTGGGGTTACAATTGCTAGTCCACCACGAGGGCTAACAGCTGAGGTAGGTTCAAATGTTGGAGTTGACAGCGTATCCGAGGAGGTTACTGATTTTTTTAGAGAATTCGATAAGAGGACACCCAACCCACATCCTGAGTGGCACTTCTGGAAGTTCAACAGGCCTTTGGTGTCCTATGGGGACTTTTGGGTCCCCAGTGATAGTGTGCCCTATCTGCAGCAGCTGACTACAAAGCATGATAACTTTATCACCAAATTCAAACTTGGTGCCGGGTTGGGTGGACCCATTTTATCTTTACTTAGCAGCGTGTTGGCTGCCATGAGTAAGTCTGACCTTGGTAGCGTGACGAAGATTCAGATTCTTGCATGGAAGAGTGTGGTCCAAGACCTTATGGAGGTTGGGTTTGACATTGACTTCATGATTGGGCATCTACGGCAGATTGCCCAGCATCTTTTTAGCAAGAAAATCTCAGATAAAATATAAGTCCTACAGCAGCAAATTGCCCTTTTGCAAGATTCTCTGGTTGTGCTAACAACTTATCATGAGGAGATGATATCTACGGAAGCGACAGTGCCCAAGTTTGAGCGCAACAAATCACTTTTTGACAATCTTATCCACTGACTTCTATGCTTATCATACTTATTTTCTTTTTTTGTAATGTCTGTGTTCCAGCCTTATTTCCAAACACTTATACTCATGTTTTGGTAGTGACCGAGTTTTGGTCTTTCTTTTGAACATTTATGCTCACTTTTTGTAATGACCAAGTTTTGGTCTTTCTTTTAAACATTTATAGCTATATTTTGTTTATGTCAAACTAAATATGGAATTTGACTGTGATGCATCTAATCTATCACTTGTATGGTTTTATGTTTTTCCAAGATTTTTTTTTGAAAAAAGGGGAGAAGGATTTTCTCCCTCCTTTTTTTTTTTTTGCAAGAAACAAGTGGAAGTCTTTAGATTTTTAACAAAACATGGCTATTGTGCGCCATTAATTTTTAGCAATACATCATGATTCAAATTGTTCCAAGACAAAAGATTCAAAATACTTGGCTAATAAAATGCATCTTACGAGTAATAACGCTTTAGCCATTTCCCGTTGATGGGGTCTGCCAGAATGGTACCATCTGCCGTGGATAATTTATAGTAGCCGCTATCATGCGCTTCACGGATTAAGTATGGCTCCTCCCAATTTGGTGCAAACATGGAGGGTGAAGGAAGACCTCTTCTTACGTGGTCTACTGTCCTCAAGACCATTTGACCCTTGGCAAAAACCCTGGTCTGCAATGTTTTTTCATAAGTATTGGCAAGCTTTTGATGGTACCGTAGACTACAGACTTGGGCCAACTCTCTTGCTTCCTCCAGACTTTCCAAGTTTGCCACTCTGGCTTCCGCACAAATATTAGCATCAGCTTCCAAATCCATCCCATGCAAAATCCTTAAGCTAGGCACTAGTAATTTCGTGGGGGAAATAGCATCGGTACCGTAGACCAGAGAAAATGGAGTGAAGCCTGTTGCCGTTTTAGTTGATCCACGGTAGGCCCATAATGCGTCTGCCAGATGAGAACTCCAGCCTTTCCCATAGTCAAAAACCATTTTACTCAAGATACGCAATAACATGCGATTAGTTGCCTCCGCTTGTCCATTGCCTTGAGGGTAATAAGGCATAGATCTGCGGTGCTTGATTCGATAATGCTCCAAGATTTCTCTAACACTTTTATTAACAAAAGGGGTGCCATTATCACTAATGATTTTGTGAGGAATGCCAAACCTTGTGATAATGTCTTCACGGATGAAGTTAGCCACGGCTGTACCAGTGGCCTTGCGAAGGGGAATGGCCTCAACACATTTTGAAAAGTATTCAGTGGCCACCAAAATCCAGATGTATCCACCGGAAGGCGGATTAATCGGGCCAATGAGATCTAGCCCCCAAGTATGGAAAGGCCATGGTGTTACCATGTTCTGCAGATTGGTTGGATGTGTGTGAATGAGATTAGCTTGAAGTTGGCAAGTGTGACAAAACTTTACAAAGTCTGTCGTGTCTTTCTTCATAGTTGGCCAATAATAACTCAGAGTCAACAGCAGCTGGTATAGTCTCTTTTTGCTTTGATGCTCTCCACACTCTCCGAATGGGCTTCCTTCATCACTGTTTGAGATTCGGCCAAGCTGAGGCATCTTAAGGGGTCACCGTGGAATCCCTTCCGAAATAATATGCCTCCTTCCACGAAATATCTTGTGGCCAACTTCTTGAGTCGAATTGCTGCTTGGCTGGTCTACGGCAAAATGTTCTCAATGAGGTATTCAAGGAAAGGAGTGCGCCAATCGCTGGAAACAAATGTAGCATAGACCTAATCAGACTCATGCTGGTGCTGACAAAATGAGCACTGCTTTTGTAGATTGGCTGCCTCTTTACTCATTTTAGGCAAAAAATAACCCAAACATTGGAGTTTACGGTAGAGGTTCATCCCATCTCTGAATTCACAGGACTTCTCATGGACTTCTGTGAGTTTCCTTACTGCCTCTTTGAGGTTCACACATCTTGCCAAGACACCTCCAGGTAATCTACAGTAGAGATCACCAGCAATTAACACATAATCCTTGAATATTTTCAGGTCTGCCACGCCTTCAGGTGACATAAGTTTGGCTCTTATAGGTATTCTCCAATCCTCAGCATCAAGGTTTTGTTCTTTGAATTTCTCTTTCAGCAGATCAGTGATAAGCATACTTTTCTTATCAATTGTAACATCTACCTTTGGCCCTTCAAATGAAACTTGGGAATCCAAGGTTGCAAGAGCATCCGCGCAACGGTTCCCGCATCTCATGGCGTGAGAGATTTCAAAAGTATCAAACTTTTCTTCTAATTTCTGGGCCACGTATCAGTCCACGAACAGGCTGGATTTGTATGAATGGGGGTGTTGAGCCCAAAACTCTACATCAAGTTCGGTAGACTACTTGATGGCTGATGGTGCCTTCCTTTCAGTACCTTTTGATCCACCAAGCCACAATCTTCACGTAGAAAGTTGCGGTGGACGAGTAAAGTCAACACCGCAGATCAGAATGAGCTAATAACCGTAAATTCTGCTTCTACCAAGGCATTCAGTAGCCACAACATACAATGACAATAATACGTAAGAAATGCATTACAAACTTATCCACAAGCAAAGAGAACTAATCCCATAGACTGAAATTTAACACAACAAATTTGACCCCTTCAAGGATTTACAATGAGTGGCAGTAAATATTGTACACATAATAAATGATGAAACTCAGGAGTCAATGTCGTAGACCAAGAAACTGAGTACAGCGTACTGGGCTTCCTCCATGGCTTGCAAAAAATAGGAGCAGATCAAAGAAATATAATGAATCACGGAACTTAGGAGATTTGGGGAGTAGGAAGAGAATCATCTACCGTGCAAAAACGTACATGAGTCAGTATTATGGATTGGGTTAAGTGTTTGATGTAAGTATTTGGTGGGTGAGAGTGAATCTTTCTGTTGTGGCAGACTAAAAGTATTTTTGGTCCACTGTAGACCTACGAGAAGTGTCCCGTGGACTCTTTTTTAGTTATCTTCCTTCTTTGAGCTTTTGAAGTCAGCTCTCATGGAGGAGTTAATCTTTTTCTGAAAGTTCACCAACCAGCCAACCAACCCCCTCTTTCTCTTTCTCACCTTTATTTATAGTGGTGTTCATGTCTAATGGTTTCATTCATTATCCTCTTCATCATAAGAATCACTGTTTATCCGAGAATTAAAGGGGCGAGATTTGACATAATTTATTTGAGAATAAGATAGTGGTTTCCATCTGCTGCAGATTTGACTTGATCTGCGGCGGACGGCTGATCTTCAGCTCATTTATGAGGTGGGAGGTGATGAGCATTAAATGTTTAGTAATAGGCTGAAGCAATTAAATTGACTTGACTCACATACGTTTTGCATTAATTAAATTTGATCTTACCATTTTTGGCATTGTTTCCCAGCAGATCAATGCCTTTTATGTTGCGGCAGATCAAATAAAATCTGAGTAAATTGATTCCCCTACCTCCAAATCGTTCTTCCTAAGCTCCATGATGAGGATGAGCAAGGACCACTGGAGTGCTGAGCTACGGTGGTCGTTGCCCTTGGGTGATGCTAGTTTGGGCCGCCAAGGCAGACCTCTTGATCTTTTCAGCTCTTGTCTCATCCTCTAAATCACTTCTTATTTCAGCTGATGTTGCCGCAGATGATTTTGTGAGTGAGTTCGCCGTAGACCAGTGGACAATGTGGAGGACCAACTACCTTTTCCATCATTTCTTGTTTCCATTGATGCTGCCGCAGACCATTTTTTTTGGAGGCGTGACTGCTGGTTAATGAAGAAAACTAGCCCCTTCCCATAATCATGAAGCTTAGGAATATGATTTCTTTATCTTGGAAATGTCTCCCTTCAGCGCCTCGAGCTCCACACCAAGAGAGGCCTTTTCCCTCTCTTTTTGAATTATTTTGAACTTTCTGATGTCATCTTGGCAGATATGAGTTTGTGAATTGAGTGGGCTGGGCTTCTTTTTGGATTTGGGCCTGATTGATGGCTGAAAGCCATTTCTTTTCATATTCTTGCTACCGTAGACCACTGGGTCTGACAGGCTTTGGGCCTTTAGCAAATTTCTGGGCTTTTGGATTTGGTTTGCTGTGGACCGAAAAAATGGGCCTCTACAGTACCTAAAATTTATAATGAAATTTTTTTAGTAGGATTATCATGTTGTCGTCATCTGATTGCACATCTTCAAGTCACTTCTTTTTTTCCTTTTTTTTTTGTTGATTGTTAAAGGAGTTTTCATTTTTTTTTTTTTTTTTTTTTCCTTCTATTAATATCTTGCTTTCAATATACACCAATCAAACAGAAAAATTATAATTTTTATGTTAATTAAGAAAAACAGGTAGACATAATAATCATAACTTTTGAAATCCCATTACCAAACTCTCTATCTCAAACACATGCATTTTTCAATTCCCCATCTATCTCAAACACATTTTTCAATTTCCTAAAGAAAAATACGTGTAAAAAAAAAAAAAAACTCATAATGTTAAGATATGAAATTAACAACTCTGCTTCAAAATAAATAATTTTGAAATCCCAAAATCAAAAATTGACATACAAACACATATATTTCAATGACCATTAATGGCTTTGCTTCTCCTCCTTCTATTTAGTACACTAATCAACAATTACTGCAGACTCTTCAAAGATTTTTATTTATTTTTTTATTTTTTTTTAAAGGTAGAGAGAGAAAGAGTGGAGCACCAAGAGGAGGATAATCAAAACTTTGGGGAATACCACCATGGTCTTCAAAATACAATATCCAACAAAAGGGATAAAATTACATGTGAAGCAAAAATATGAAATGAAGCAATGAAGGAGTGAATTCGAAGTACAAAAACTACATTTGAAATGGAATAATTAACCAAATAGCCAAATCGTTGGGATAGAAGCAAATTGAGATTAAACATAAACTATAGGGAAATATGGTAAAACAAAAGGGATAAAATTAAAAGCTAAAACTACCAAAAGGACAAAAAACCCAAAAAGAAAAACAGAGGAACAATTAGAGGCCCCAATACATGCATAAACTGCATTTGAAAAGTAAAAATATGAAATAGGTGCTACATGAAAATTATGCATTATACGATCACAATTACCTGTATTCTGACCCAATAAACAAAAGTAAAAAAATAATAATATTAATGAACTCAATCATCGGGAAAAATTCAGCAACTTTGTTAAAGTTTAAGTCAAAAAGTAATTAACAAAAAAAATGATAAACATGAAACAGGTAATGAATGACAATTAGGAAAATTAAAGATTTAAGTCCATTATGACGATTGCTACATGTAGATGCTCACAATTGAATCATCATTCACCACTGTATTTTTTCAACCAAAGTACTAATTGCTACATCGTAACCCCAAATCCTGGCATTAGTTGTTGGTTCAAATACAGAGACAATATTACCTTATTAGTTTTAACGTAACAGTTTTCACAAAATCTGGGTTTGCAGTATCAAGAGAGCCCATGGGGAATGCCAGAAGGGGATCATCGTCAACCAATGGCCAATAGATGCAATGACCGAGCCGAGCATGTCATCCAAGTATTCCTACTCATAACCAAATCCTCTCCTTTTCGCATTGTTTAATCATAAAAAGCTTTAAGAACTATACTTTTTTCTTCGATTTTGTCATCCCTCTGTGGTATTGATAGCAATTATTAGTTTCAAAACGCAGTCTTTTTTGGGTTTTGTTAACATGAGTTAGCCGTTGAGTGTTATTTGATAAAATCTCTCGAAAACCAAATTCAAATTTTGTTTTTAATCAACATTAACTGCGAACTTTATTATGTTTTCAATTGTGGAAAGTTAAATGCAATAAGTATAATTTTGATGTCATCACTCATCTCAATAATATAATAATAAAAAATAATAATAATAATAATAATAAAAATTGAGGCCTAACCTTTTAGATTCCATTGGAGAAGCATCAACAATGTTGCCAAACAATCATCATCATCACCACCCAAAACAATGGCAAACCCATTTTTCAAAACACTCAAAAGAACAGCAAAAGTAAGAAAAAGAAGAAACCCAAAAACATGTATTAAATTATAAAATTGCTAAAAGTGAGATGGTTAACTTAACAGCCCACACGAAACGATATTGAGAGAAGTCAAGTTTATAATATAGAGATGAGAAAGTTATTGAGAAAATCTATCTGAGAATAAACATGAAAATTGAAACGATATAAGTGAGAAAGATGTCCATTGGACTTTCTTTTAAAAGTCTTTTTTTTTTTTTTAATTGAAATGATGGGTAATTTTTTTTTTGGTCGTTGTTTTAATTTGTGTTTGGTCATTAATTTTAATTGGACTAATCTTTTTTGTTTTTGGTCATTCAATTATGGAAGAAGTCTAATATGATTTTTTTTAAGAAAAGTTTGTGTTTAGGAGTTGGTTTTAAAGAATTTTAGGATGAAATTTTATTTTGTTTGGTCATTAATTATAATTGGACTTATATTAAATTTTGTTTTTTGTTTTTTAGTCGTTAAGTTATGGAAGAAGTCTAATATGAAAAAAAAGAACCAATCTTAGGGAAGTATATTGTTATAAGATGTCTTTTAGTAGTAGTAAGAGACTTATTTTAAACAATAAATCAAATCACTTGAGAGAAATTTAAACAACATATCAGTTGAGAATTTTAAATGCTTATGTCTTATATTTTGTTAAGATGACTTTTTGTATTAGGAGAATAATTTTGGTTATTATAATATATATATATATATATATATATATATATATATTTGTTAACCGTTTTTTTAAAGGTGTTTGCTAGCAGTGTAAATTTTTGTTATTATTGGGTTATTAATTGCTTAAAATTTTGGCTGTAATTTTAACTAACTAAATTTATATTTAACACTTAAGAAACGGTTTATTTGGGAAATTTAAACAATTTTAGTTCTTTAAAACAACATCATGATCAAAAGTTGTTATTATCCGTTATATATATAAAAAATTATAATATAGATTTTTAGAAAAAAAAAAAAAAAATGTTTGGCAGGAAAGAGAGAATTATTTTACACGTTGTTAAGTCCTTTTTTATTTCTTTTTTTAAAATTGTGTTGATCATTAAATTGAACTAATCAATTCCTTTCTTTAAAAAAAATAACTAATCTTAGAAAAATATATTTTATTAAGATTTCTTTTAGTAGAAGAAAATTTATTTTCAAGAATTTGTTATTATCTTTTTATTTTTATTTTTATTTAAAAGTGTTTGGCAGAAAAATCTAATCAACGTAAATCTAAATAACATATCACTTTAGAAATTTAAACGATAGATAGATATGCCACTTGTCATAATGTAAGACATCCTAGGTTTGAACGCTCATATCTTCTACTTTTATAACCCGCGCAAAGTGCGAGTTAATCTATATTATTATTATTTATAATCATAAATTTAATTTGTATGTGAAGTAGGTAAAACATAATATAAAATGATGTAAAATTTTTTAATATATATCTAAAGTTTTTTTTTTTTTAATCATCCCATTAATACGACTCTAAAAAACCTTCTCCAATATTTTTGTTTTGTTTTTTATGTTCTTTTTTTAAAAATATGAAGAATTTTTGTTCTTTTGGTGAATCGTGAAGTTTCATAATTCTACCGAACGGAAAGGTATATACAGTGAAGAAATCCTTAAGATTTCTTTTGGTGAAAATGGGGAACATGAAACAATTGAATATGCAAAAATTGATCACAAAATATGCAAAGACAATACGCCTGTGGGTTTTGATTAGAACTTTGTATGTTTTTCTAGATTCTTTTGTTTTCTTTTGTTGTGCGTTTGTTTTCATTAACTGTATTATTTTACACTTTTATATATTATATAAGATTAGTATAATCGGTATAAATTGTAAATTGCATTAAGAAATACAAAATATGAAATTGTTGGTTCTTCTTTTCTGTTAATGATATGTATTATTTTACACTTTTATATATTATATAAGATTAGTATAATTGGTATAAACTATAAATTGCATTAAGAAATACAAAATTTCAAATCGTTGGTTCTTCTTTTCTATTAATGATATGTGTCTAGCAAAGAAAAAAGACATTGCATTTTAAACTAAAATTAAAAAAGAAGAAAAACAATTAGGCTGCCCAAACCTTTCAACTTCCTTGGGTGACTTTTCTTGTTGAAACGCTAAGATCTTACTTCCTTGAGTGACTTTTCTTGTTGAAACGCCAAAATCTTGCTTCTTTGAGTTCTTTTCAATGAAAAACCAAACCTTATCTCTGTAACTGCTTTTCAAGGGAAGAAAAGAAGTCAAGTTACAATATAGAGATGAGAACGTTGATGAGAAAATGATACCTACCAAAAATAAACATGAAAACTGAAACGATGTAAATGAGCGAAAGATATCCATTGGACTTTTCATTAATTTTTTTTTATTTGAAACTATGGCAGATTTTTTTAAGTTTTTTTTTTAAAAATGAGCAATTTTTTACGATGGCAGATTTTTTTTTTGGTTTGTTTTCTAAAAATTTCATGATGGAATTTTATTTGTGTTTGGTCTTTACTTTTTAAAGGAGTTTTATTAGTAGTAGGAGAATTAATTGGACTATTTTATTTTTTAAAAAAAATTATTGATTTTTTTTTTCTTTGTTGTTTTCAAAGAATTTCCGTATCAAATTTTTTTTTTTGGTGTTTGGTTGTTAATTTTTGAAAAAAAGCCTAATATGAATTAATTTAAAGATAAAGTTTTGTGTTTAGCCGTTGTTTTTAAAGAAGTTTGGTTTTTAATTTTTCTTAGAGAAGTAAATATTTGAAAGAAGTCTATTAGTAATAGAAGAATTAATTTGATTTTTTTTAAGAAAAAATATTTTGTGTTTTCGCGTTATCTATATAATATAAGATTTAAAGACGTTTGATTTTTTTTAAAAAAATTGGTGTTGATCGTTAAATTGAACTAATTGTTTTAATATCTCTTAGAGAAGTATATTTTATTAAAATGTCTTTTAGTAGTAGGAGATTTATTTAAAAGAATTTGTTATTATCCGTTTTTATCTAAAAATGTTTAACAACGATTAAAATTGTACTTTAAAAAAACAACAATTAAAATTATAATTTTTTTTGTGTGTTTAATGCTCTTGTGAACACAAATTTAAAATTTAAAATAACGTATCACTTTATATCTCTTAGAGAAGTATATTTTATTAAAATGTCTTTTATTAGTAGGAGACTTATTTTAAAGAATTTGTTATTATCTGTTTTTATTTTATAACTTTTTATTATAATATTTTATTAAGATATCCTTTTAGTAGTAGGACTTACTTTTATTTTTATTTTTTCGAATTTAAGAAGTCTAACGATTAATTTCTTTAATGAATTTTTTTTGGATCTAATTTTAAAAGTCTTTTAGTATTAGAAGATTGTCATAATTGTAAGTTTTTTATTATAATATTTTATTAAGATGTCTTTTAGTAGTAGGAGACTTATTTTAAGGAATTTGTTATTATTTGTTTTATTTTAAAGCCTACGGTAAATTTTTTTGAGAAGTTTTTTTTTTTTAGTAATCTAATTTAAGAAGTCTTCTAGTATTAGAGATTGTCATAATTGTTATATTAGATTTTTTAATATGATATTTTATTAAGATGTCTTTTAGTAGTAGGAGACTTATTTTAAAGAATTTGTTACAATTTATTTTTATTTTAAAAATTTTTACTATGATATTTTATTAAGATATCTTTTTAGTAGTAGGAGACTTATTTTCAAGAATTTGTTATTATCTTTTTTTATTTTATTTTATTTAAAAGTGTTTGGCAAAAATTAAATCAAACCATTTAGGAAATTTAAAACAACGTATCATTTCAGAAACTTAAACGATAGATAGACATGCAAACCATTCAGAAAATTTAAACAACGTATCATTTCATAAATTTAAATGATAGATAGACATGCCACTTGTCAGGATGTTAGACACCCTAGGTTTTAATGCACATATCTTCTGCTTTTATATATTACTAGCATATAACTCGCGCAAAGCGCGAGATCATCTATATTAATATTCATGATTAGAATTTGTAATTCTCTGTTTTAAATTTAAAAGAGGAATATTTTTATCATAAATGCTTTTTGTAAAGCAGTATTTGATCTTAAAATTATAATGTAAAGCAGTAGAAATTTGATCTATAAAATAGTATAATCACATACAATGGAAATTTTAGAAACAGAGAAAAAAGAACAGCAAATGTATTAATTATAATTTGACTTGGATTTTTCTTTTCTTTTCTGTTAATTATACGTGCATTAACAAACATTAGAAAAACAAATAAGTTTGCCTAACCTTTCAATTTGCTTGAGTATTTGAACTTGTTTGGATCTCTTCTAACTCTGCTTGCAGAAAAATAAAGGGCTTGTTTCCTTGAGTAAATTGGTTTTGCAGAGAAGACTATCGTTATTTTTTCTGTAATTGATTTGCAAGGGAAGAGAATGAATAATAAAACAGATGTAGCGTTTAAAATAATAAAATACACGCGTATAACGCAGAGATTGTTAATTTAAAATAAAATAAAAAAAAAAAAATTAAAACACACGTTAAAAATAAATTAATAAAATTTACGTTATATAAAACAACGTTTAAAATGAAAAAAATTGGTGTTGATCATTAAATTGAACTAATCTAATCCTTTCTTTTTTCTTTTCTTTTTTTTTAAAAAAAAAAAAAAAAACTAATTTTAGATAAGTATATTTTATTAAGATGTCTTTTAGTAGTAGGAAAATTTATTTTAAAGAATTTGTAATTATCTGTTTTTATTTAAAAGATTTTTGGCATGAATTAAAATTAATAAAAACATACAAACAAAAAATACACGTTGTTCAAATTTTTTTTTTAAAGATATTTTGTGTTTACCGTTTGGTAAATAAATTGGATTAAGTCAAATTATTAAAACAACGTATCACTTGAGAAATAAAAATAATTGATAGACATGCCACTTGTTATGATGTGAGACACTCTTAATTTTAATGCTCATGTTTTCTACTATTATATATTTTATAGATATAGATTATTTGATTAATCATAAAAATATTTGTAGTCTTTAAGACTCTTGGGAGGTTGGGTTTCCTTGAAAAACCTATATCTAGAGGTCAGGATTTTCTCAATTAAATCTATATTTTTTCTTTTAATTCCTTGTTTTACACCAATTCTATTATCTTTCCTACTCCAAAAATTGTGAAGGTATCAGTTCACTCATGTTTACGCCCCTCCTGAGCTTTTTAGTGAGTGGTTTCCACAAATAATTCCAATTTAGAAAAGTGTAACTGGAATTAATTGTAGAATCACTATTAGAATGTAGACCCAAGTTGAGCACGTATTAGAATCCCAAGTTGAGCACGTCTTGTAAGTGTGCCAAGGTGGGTAACATTGGTTCCAAACCCTCATGATCTCCCAATTGCACTTGGGTCGAGTGTACAATTGTGTTACTAAACGACCTTCAAATGGGCCTAATGGGTTGACCCCAAAGAGGAGTTATTGGACCCTTTAGTCCAAAGGGAATTCCGGTTCAAACCCCGTCAAATTTCCCAAGGACTCAGGCACCTATTCTTGATGGCTTGATCAAATAATTTCAAATTTTATTACCCAAGCCTAGCATCAAATTAGTAAATTATTTGATCTTATAAATCGAGAGAACGCAACGTTCCATAAGGACTCAGGCACCTATTCTTTCGTGCATTGGTGAACTTTCCTTTTTATCCAACAACATACATTTCTCTACTAATAATGAAGATCGAAATAACATTTACATGAATTATTAGAGCTTAAAATATTTTGTTATAATTGAACCCATATTTTTCTTGCATAGCTGGACTTTCGTTTACATCCAAACAATAAACATAGATCCATAAATAATGAATTTCGAAATAGCTTGCATTTTACATGAATGGTTAGAGCTTCAAATCTTTTTTATACTTGAACCCATGCCTTTTTATATATGTAATACTAAATCTAATAAATAGAAAGGATGCTATCCTATTGTAACGTCAAAAAACTCCGGGTAGCAAAGGGATACGTATGGAACCTCTTTAACAGCGAGTTTGGACACAATGGGAGCCCGATTGAATGGCTTAATCCGACGAGACACAAGCTTGAGGGAGAGAAAATACGATAATAAACACAATATTTGACGTGGTTCGGCCAACAATGCCTACATCCACAGGGAGGGGGTTTTTCACTAGATAAATGGGGAGAAAATATATATAAATAGCGTAATAGCCAATACAAAATCATGAACAAAGAAGGCCGGAGCCCCCATTCTCTTCTTCCTCTTCTCTTTCTCTTTTTCGTCCGTGTCTGCCGTCCCCCTCCCTTTTTCTCCTTCTTTTTCTTTTATTCCATTGCCCTTTCTCTTCATGGGCCCCTTTGGGCTTCTTCTAATGGGCCCCTGTGGGCTTGGTGTATTGGGCTTAGCTTATTATTTTTTGGCATCACAATAAATTGTAACGTCAAAAAACTCCGAGTAGCAAAAGGATACGTACGGAACCTCTTTAACAGCGAGTTTGGACACGATGGGAGCCCGATTGAGTGGCTTAATCCGACGAGACACAAGCTTGAGGGAGAGAAAACACGACAATAAACACAATATTTGACGTGGTTCGGCCAACAATGCTTACATCCACGGGGAAGGGGTTTTTCACTAGATAAATGGGGAGAAAATACATATAAATGGCATAATAGCCAATACAAAATCATGAACAAAGAGGGCCTAGAGCCCCCATTCTCTTCTTCCTCTTCTCTTTCTCTTTTCCGTCCGTGTCTGCCGTCCCCCTCCCTTTTTCTCCTTCTTTTTCTTTTATTCCATTGCCCTTTCTCTTCATGGGCCCCTTTAGGCTTCTTCTAATGGGCCCCTGTGGGCTTGGTGTATTGAGCTTAGCTTATTATTTTTTGGCATCACAATAGCCCCTTAGTCTTCGCTTTCCCAAATGAGGTGAGGGGAGTGGAGGCTGAAACCATTTAGGAATAAAATAGTCTTAATCCCTCCATCAATAGGTGAGACTATAGTAGTCTCGATAGTTTGTGAGACATGCTAGTCCAGATTAACGTGGTTGGAATGAGGCCTAGATGGCCATGGTGAGGTCATAGAGGTCAAGCTTCGGTTTATGAAACCAAGGTAGGCTATGGAAGCACAGTTAGTACCGTAGAAGTCAACAGAGGCCGTGGAGCCCGAGATCAGATAATTTAGGCCAACAGGGGCTGCGAAAGCTAAACCTAGGTCCCTGAGACCTACGGAGATTGTGGAAGTTGAGATTAGATTATTGAGGCCAAAGGAGGCCGTCAAGGTCGTAATAAGGTCATTGAGACCGTAGTGATGCTGGGGAGGCCAAGGATGAGATCACTGAGACCGTAGTGAGGCCGGGGAGGCCAAGGATGAGATCACTGAGACTGTAGTGAGGTCGTGGAGGTCGAACAAGGCCATGGGGGCCGAATCAAGACCGTAGAGGTCAAACGAGGCCATGGAGGCCGAATCGAGACCGTAGAGGTCAAACAAGGCCACGGAGGCCAGGATAAGGCTGTTGGAGCCTAGACGAGACCGTGGAGGTCCAACGAGGCCTTAGAGGCCAGGATAAGGCCGTAGAGGCCGGGATAAGGCCACTCGAGACCATGATGGCCGAGATGAGACCATTGAGGTCAAACAAGGCCTTGGAGGCCGGGATAAGGCCGTAGAGGCCACTCGAGGCCATAATGGCCGAGATGAGACCGTTAAGGTCAAACGAGGCCTTGGAGGCCGGGATAAGGCCGTAGAGGCCACTCGAGGCCATGATGGCTGAGATGAGACCGATGAGGTCAAACGAGGCCTTCGAGGTCGGGATAAGGCCGTAGAGGCCGGACGTGGCCGTGGAGGCCGGGATAAGGCCGTAGAGGCCACTCGAGGCCATAATGGCCGAGATGAGACTGTTGAGGTCAAACGAGGCCTTGGAGGCTGGGATAAGGCCGTAGAGGCCGGACGTGGCTGTGGAGGCCGAGATAAGGCCGTAGAGGCCACTTGAGGCCATGATGGCCGAGATGAGACCGTTGAGGTCAAACAAGGCCTTGGAGGCCGTGCTAAGGCTGTTGAGGCCGGACGTGGCCGTGGAGGCCGGGATAAGGCCGTAGAGGCCACTCGAGGCCATAATGGCCGAGATGAGACCGTTGAAGTCAAACGAGGCCTTGGAGGCCGGGATAAGGCCGTTGAGGCCGAACGTGGCCGTGGAGACCAGGATAAGGCCGTAGAGGCCACTTGAGGCCATGATGGCCGAGATGAGACTGTTGAAGTCAAACAAGGCCTTGGAGGCCGGGATAAGGCCGTTGGAGCCTAAACGAGACCGTAGAGGTCGAACGAGGCCATGTAGGCCGAGATAAGGCCATAGAGGCCACTCGAGACCATGATGGCCGAGATGAAACCGTTGAGGTCAAATGAGGCCTTGGAGGCCGGGATAAGGCCGTAGAGGCCACTCGAAGCCATAATGGCTGAGATGAGACCGTTAAGGTCAAACGAGGCCTTGGAGGCCGGGAGAAGGCCGTAGAGGCCACTCGAGGCCATGATGGCCGAGATGAGACCGTTGAGGTCAAACGAGGCCTTGGAGGCCGGGATAAGGCCGTAGAGGCCGGACGTGGCCGTGGAGGCCGGGACAAGGCCGTAAAGGCCACTCGACCATGATGGCCGAGATGAGACCGTTGAGGTCAAATGAGACCTTGGAGGCCGGGATAAGGCCGTTGGAGCCTAAACGAGACCGTAGAGGTCGAACGAGGCCATGTAGGCCAGGATAAGGCCGTTGAGACCGTGTGGCCATGTAGGCCGTGCTAAGGCCATGGAGGCCGTGCTAAAGCCGTTGAGGCCATAATGTGACCGTAGAGGTTAAATGAGGCCGTGGAGGCCGTGCTAAGGCCGTAATGTGACCATAGAGGTCAAATGTGGCCGTGGAGGCCGTGCTAAGCCCATTGTGACCGAATGTGGCCATGTAGGCCAGGATAAGGCCGTTGAGGCCGAACGTGGCCACTGAGGCCGTGCTAAGGCCATTGTGACTGAATGTGGCCATGTAGGCCGGGATAAGGCCGTTGAGGCCGAGCGTGGCTATTGAGGCCGGGTTAAGGCCGTAAAGGCCGTAATGAGACCCTAGGGGTCAAATGAGGCCATGTAGGCCGAGATAAGGCCGTTGGAGCCTAAACGAGACCGTAGAGGTCGAACGAGGCCATGTAGGCTAGGATAAGGCCATTGAGGCCGAACATGGCCATGTAGGCCGTGCTAAGGCCATGGAGGCCATGCTAAAGCCGTTGAGGCCGTAATGTGACCGTAGAGGTCAAACGAGGCCTTGGAGGCCGTGCTAAAGCCTTTGAGGCCGGAATGTGACCGTAGAGGTCAAACGAGGCCGTTGAGACCGGGATAGGGCCGTTGAGGCCGAACGTGGCCACTGAGGCCGGGTTAAGGCCATTGTGGCCGTGATGTGACCGTAGAGGTCAAACGAGGCCGTTGAGGCCGGGATAAGGCCGTTGAGGCCGGGATAAGGCCGTTGAGGCCGAACGTGGCCACTGAGGCCGAGTTAAGGCCATTGTGGCCGTGATGTGACCATAAAGGTCAAACGAGGCCTATGGAGGCCGTGATAAGGTCGTTGAGGCCGAACGTGGCCATTAAGGCCAGGTTAAGGCCATTGTGGCCGTGATGTGACCGTAAAGGTCAAACGAGGCCTATGGAGGCCATGCTAAGGCCATGGAGGCATTGCTAAGGCCGTTGAGGCCATAATGTGACCATAGAGGTTAGACGAGGCCATTGAGACCATAAGTGATTCATAATCCAAATCAAGTAAATGAACCTAGGCCAGGAATCATATTCCTTTGCTAGGGTTTTAGTGCCGTTCTACCACACCATTAGAGGGTTTACAGGTAGTAAATAAAGTAAATCATGTACCTGTCATGGTCAGGGATTGATGTCGCTCCGCCTTACCATGTAAGGCTTATTGGCAGGAGATTTTGAATACCTGACATGGTCAGGGTTTTGATGCCGTCCTGCCACACCACTTGAGGGTTTACAGGCAGAACACCTAACATGGTTAGGATTTTGATGCCGCTCTACCTCACCACTTGAGGATTCACAGGCAGAGCACCTGGACGTGGCCAGGGTTTTGATGCCGTTCCGCCACACCACTTGAGGGTTTACAGGCGAAACACCTAGCATGGCTAGGGTTTGATGCCGCTCTACCACACCACTTGAGGATTCAGAGGCAAAGCACCTAGATGTGGCCAGGGTTTTGATGTCATTCCGCCACACCACTTGAGGGTTTACAGGCGAAACACCTAGCATGGCTAGGATTTTGATGCTACTCTACCACACCACTTGAGGATTCACAGGCAGAGCGCCTGGACGTGGCCAGGATTTTGATGCTGTTCCACCATACCACTTGAGGGTTTACAGGCGAAACACCTAGCATGGCTAGGATTTTGATGCCGCCTTGCCACACCACTTGAGGATTCACAGGCAGATCACCTAGCATTGCTAGGGTTTTGTCTTCAAGCTTTGTGCACATCCATAACAATCTTGACTTCACTGTCTTCAAGCTTTCTGAGTATCCATAACAGTCTTGACTTCACTGTCTTCAAGCTTTCTGAGTATCCATAACAGTCTTGACTTCACTGTCTTCAAGCTTTCTGAGCATCCATAACAGTCTTGACTTCACTGTCTTCAAGCTTTGTGAGCATCCATAACAGTCTTGACTTCACTGTCTTCAAGCTTTGTGAGCATCCATAACAGTCTTGACTTCACTGTCTTCAAGCTTTCTGAGCATCCATAACAGTCTTGACTTCACTATCTTCAAGCTTTCTGAGTATCCATAACAGTCTTGACTTCACTGTCTTCAAGCTTTCTGAGTATCCATAACAGTCTTGACTTCACTGTCTTCAAGCTTTGTGGAACTCTGTGAGTGGGAGCCTGAGCTTCTTTAGCATTTGGCACTTCCGTAATTATTTTAGCTTTGTGAAGCTATTTTAGAGAAGATGGGACAGCATCTACGAAGCATGGTTAAATAGACACTGATATTGGCATTTAATAGCGAAATGGTGCACTTCTCGAGACATGAAGGACGCTAAGTCCGTGTATCTCTCAGGGTGAAAACCTGTACATGCTTGAAGGCTTATAGAGCCATATGTCAAGAGTTTCGAAATACTCATAAGTATGTGGAAATGTTTCAAACAGATGGGAAACATCAAGTCATGCATTTGCAATATATGATTATTGGCCAAAATTATAGTACAAGTGAGTGTGAGATATCATGATATCATAATTTAAGGTGAGATCTTTGTATGTGCCTTTACAATATACAAATTTTCTTGATTCGTACTAATAAATCATGTGTAAAAATTTAGCCCCCAGGGGCTTATCATGATAAATGCACTCGCAGATGAGCGGTACACCAGAAATCAGGGCTCAAGAATAAGCAAGGCCCACTGTACACAATCAGTGTATGGACATTTGTGATAAACATGCATATTGTCTCAGAGACATGCGACCAAAAAATGCAAGCATATGCCAAAGCAAACGTAAATAGAATATCTCAAGCGACACTAATCAGTATTGCCAAGAGCAACCAACAGAAAATTTGAAAACCAAGAACATGTTAAACAAAGGCACGTAGAGACGGGTCTCTCGATTGGTCGTGGAAGTAGATTCAAATTGGTCACACCCCTCAAAGATAGAGCGGATGCCCAAAAGCATATATATATGTAATTAAGATCATATAAAGATGATGCCTACGTTTGTGGTCATATAAAAATTATTCCTAAGAAAGGCTAACATGTCAGTAAAATGATTGATTTCGAGGACGATTTCGAAACGGATACCGTAGTCATCCGTTATGGTTAAACAAGTGGTCTTAACCATCATAAAATGATCAACAATGATCCCATTAGTCATTGGGCATAGCTAGGCCAACCGTTTCTAAACACTAGAAATCATAATTAACAATGTTCTAGAATTAAGCTTAATTCTAGTCATCATGCTTGTTATGCAAGTGTCATGACAAAATATATTCATGAACGGCAATATGCATGGGATTGATAAAATAGTGCGTGTAAATATTGCCCGAAAATATAATTGAGAATGTATGTGCCACGTTATATAAAAGAATGACAAGCTCATTTTAAACGTTTACTTAAAACAACTATTAATTGACAACCAAAATAATATCTAGGCATTAAAAGGTTTTTAGAGCAAAAAGAGACTTCCCTTGATTCATGGAGGAGTGCTGGAACTTTTGCATTTTTCCCCTATTTTTGCCCCCTTTTTTTTCTTTTTCTTTTTTTTTTTTTGGCAACCAGTTTGGGTCCGGTCTGGTTCGGTTCGGGTTCGGTCCGGTTCAGGTTCGGTCTGGTCTGGGTCTGGTCCGGTTCGGGTCTGGTCCGGATCGACTAATGTGGCGGGTCAAGAGTGTGCCTGGCGCGCGCTGGCGTGTGCCTCGCGTGTGCTGGCTTGTGTTTGGCATGTGCTGGCACGTGGGAGGGCTGCCGGAACTACCACCGGTGCGTGGCGGCTCCGGTGAAGCAGTTCTTCGCGCAGTTCTTCAGATCGGAGGACGAGGAACCCTATGGTGGTGTCCACTGCTCGATTCGATGTTTGGAGGAGTGGGTTTTGAGACCGCTGGGATGGCTGCGCGTGGGGCTTCCTGCCGGAGCTTTGACCAGTGCGTGGCAGTGCGTGCAACCTCCGATGATGATGATTTTCTGGGGTTCGATAGATTGGGAGACGATCTACTCAATGGTAGCCCCCACTCATACCCAAACTCACTGTATCGGTTCCCACAGACGGCGCCAATTGTAACGTCAAAAAACTCCGGGAAGCAAAGGGATACGTACGGAACCTCTTTAACAACGAGTTTGGACACGATGGGAGCCCGATTGAGTGGCTTAATCCGACGAGACACAAGCTTGAGGGAGAGAAAACACGACAATAAACACAATATTTGACGTGGTTTAGCCAACAATGCCTACATCCACGGGGAGGGGGTTTTTCACTAGATAAATGGGGAGAAAATACATATAAATGGCGTAATAGCCAATACAAAATCATGAACAAAGAGGGCCGGAGCCCCCATTCTCTTCTTTCTCTTCTCTTTCTCTTTTCCGTCCGTGTCTGCCGTCCCCCTTCCTTTTTCTCCTTTTTCTTTTATTCCATTGCCCTTTCTCTTCGTGGGCCCCTTTGGGCTTCTTCTAATGGGCCCCTGTGGGCTTGGTGTATTGGGCTTAGCTTATTATTTTTTGGCATCACACCTATCGTAATTTATCCCTTATTTTCTTACATATTGAAAAATCTAGGAGCAATAAAAACTCTCTTCTCTTTTTAAAAAATAAAATAAAATAAAATTGGGAAAATAAAAATTCTCTGTTTGACTATTTTGCAAATGGATTCTCTTTTTGAAGAGTGCATAACTGCATTCAAAAGCTCACAGTCACAGCAGCCTGCAATATGGCATTCATTTTACGGATTTACAATAGGAGGCATGGGAAAGGATTAGGAATGTAGTAATATATATACAAAATAAATGGTTCTCCATTATTTAAAACACTTTATTTGCATGGTAAGAATAGAGAAATGGAAAAGAAAAGAAAAAATTCAAAGATTTCATATTGTGCCTAGTGATAGAAAAAATTCAATTAGCCCTCTTCAAAGAATGTCTACTTTTTCTTATTTGTACCAAAAGTTTTTTTTTTTCTTCATTTTTTTTTTTATCAAAATCATACAAATTTATGTATTAATAAATTTTATATCTATCATAATTATTTATTATTAGAAGTTCAACCTTAAAAATAGAATAAAATAGAAACAAAATGTAAAATGTACCATCTCAAAACTCTTTCTAATTAAATTGTTTTGGCTCAATTAGTACTTTATGCAAGTACTAATTGAGCTCATTGACAACATCAAACAAATAACGCTTATTATGTTTGTGAGGAGGGTTTTTGTTGCTATGCCACGTGTTGCATCGAGGTTGGTCAGAACGTTGGCTGAGCTTTGAGAAGGAAGAGAGTCGAACCTAAAATTCAACAAAGGGCTGAAATGTCATCCCAAATGCTAATGGGGCAGCTTCCTTGAAAGGTTTTGAATTGAGTCTGTCAAACCCATATCAGCATGAATAGTGACACTACAACCTAAGGAATAACTTATTTTAGTTGAATCCCAAAGCAAGGGTCAAGTGGGCCCTTCCATATCTTGTAAAGAACTTGAAATAGAGATAATAACTCGATATGGCTATAATATAACTTAGATTTATCAAAGAGATATCAAATCATTAATAATTTCGTCAATAACTGACATCTGCTAGAACATGAATTTGCATTTGTTAGTTAAAGCCCAAAACAAGGATTCAAATGAAGGTTTTCCATCTTTTGTAAATGACTTGAATTAAAGAAAATAATTTGATATAATTGTAATATAACAAGATTTAACAAAAGAATAATACTTCCCTTAAGAACTGATGTCTACTGGATTGCAGAACTGAGTCTGCCAGACTTGAGTCAAGAGTTATAGTAGCATGAACAGTAGCAAAATGACCCAACAAGAGAGTTTTGTTAATAAGAGCCCAAAGTAACAATGGAACGAGGCTTCCACTATTTTATGAATAATCTGGGCTTAAAATATAATAACTTTAACTAAAACAAGTACAAAGTCATCTATTCCTTGCTCTTCCACTGACATCTGTTGTAACACAAAAATCATTAATAATGAACTTATTGAGACTAAAAAGAGTTTGACTAAGTGGGAGAGAGTTAGTCCCATAAAGCATGCATGAGAGTTAGAGAGAGAAGTGTTTGAGCCTTTTATGGAGTTAATTTGGTGATTAGGAATAAGGGTGGGCACGGATCGGGCGAGTCGGGTATTGGGCAAAACCATTGTCCGTCCGTAGAAAATAAGTACACGGATTATCTGACCGTTAACTATCCGTTGATAGGTACGGGTCGGTTGAGTGGGTTTGGCGGGTGGATGTCGGCCAGGTTGGTCGGGTTTAATTGGGCCCATAAGTGGTTTTTAGCCCAATTTAAAAAATCAGTCCATATTATTTTTTTGGGCTTTTTTGGGCCATTTTAAATCCAAATCTGCAACTATATGTAATTGGGCCTACTGATTTAGTTTTTTTAGCCATTTTTTTACTATTCATTTAATGATAACTTTTTAAACCATTGTTATATATAAAAAGCCAAACATAAATGCAAGTATGCAACAATTCCTAAGCACATACAAATACAAATACAAATACAAATACAAAAAATCAATTTCATATTAACCTAAATTACCAACCAACTAGGCAACTACCAAGCATGCTAAATAAATAATCATACATTCTAATTTCTATAAATTCATATTAACCTAAATTACCAACTAGGCAACTACCAAGCATGCTAAATAAATAGTCATACATTCTAATTTCTACCCTAATTTAGCAAGCATACAAAACAACAAATACAAATTACAAATTAAAATACAAATAATCTAAAACTAAAAATAAGTGTTTTTTATTTCGAATTCCTAAAGGAGCTTCCAAGGGACATCACAAAATCAAAAGTCCAAGTTTGCTCTTGCTCCAATGTCTTCCTCCTACATCACAAATGAAGAGGGAAAATATTCAATAAAATCAAAACATATATTTTTTGATAGATACTTTAATTGAATCAATCAATATTAAATGAGTTACTTACCAATTAAAACTAAACTGAAGAAGATGATCCAATACTAGATGTGCCACTTGTTTCTGATTCAACAAAAGCTAAAATAGAAAAGAAATATTGAGCAGTTAATATATGAAACAGTTATTAATACTAAATAGAGAACTTTTAAGAAGTTCAAAATCTTACCAAAGTCATATTACTCGTGTAATAACTCTACCTCATCCATTGCATTGAGTAGAGAGATTGGAACTAAGGGTTTAAGCCAATTTTGTGAGCAAATAAGGACTTGAACCATGTCAGGAGATAGTGAACTTCGAAATGGATCAAGTATGCACCCTCCTGTACTAAATGCTGACTCGGAAGCAACAGTAGAAACAAATACCGCCAAAACATCCCGAGCCATTTTAGACAACACTTGATACCTACTAGAGTTGGTCTTCCACCAAAGCAATACATCAAAAGTCACATCTTTTCTACCTTCACAACTTTCAGCCAAATATTTTTCATGCTCATTGTTACACCCCATGGATTGCTTAGCCTCCAAGTAAAGATCATATTGTTACTCAATAAGTGTATATGGATTAGTCTCACTTACATAAACATCCATGGTCGTTGTACTCTTCTCACTCAAACTTTCTACTTCCACATTTGGTGAATGAACAGAAGCATAATGTTCATATAACTTAGTCAAAACATCCCTCACAGTAGCAATCTTCCCAGAAGCCTTAGCCTCACCATACATTTTTGAAAAACAAAACTTCAAAAATGTCAACTTCTTTCTAGGATCAAGCACCACAACAACATACAAAAGGGGATTAATTTTATCCCCCTCCCCCCAATACTTCTCAAATTTTAAATGCATGTTTGTGGCCATTTGTTGCAAAAGGTTATCTTTAGAGTTCTTCAACTCATTGATTTTGGTTTGAATGATATAGATCTCATATAAAAATGTGTTTGAGGTAACATACAAAGAACCAAAGAACTTATTTGTTGCATTATAAAAAAGCTTCAAAAAATTTACAAACAACCTACAATCATAAAAATCACTCACATATGGAGCTCCCAAGCCACCACTCGTTTGTTGCTTATGAAAGTATGTATTATAACCTTCATCCTCAAAATCCATTCGTAGGAATACCTTCTCAAATTTCGCAGCACTTTCCAACATTATATAGGTCGAGTTCCACCTAGTAGCTATATCTAGGCATAGGAGACTCTTGGACTCAATCCCTAAAGTCTTCACATAATCCTTAAAAATTTGAAATCTATTTGGTGAGGACTTCACATACCTCACAGCATCACGCACCTTAGAAATAAAACTATCACGTTCTTTCAAACCATCCCCCACAATCAGATTTAAGATATGCACACAACACCTCATGTGTAAAAACTTATGTTCTAAAATAGTCCCCTTCCAATCTTTAGTTATAGTCTCCAAAAACTTAATGGTGCCCCCATTTGAACTAGCATTATCCACTGTCAAGGTGAATATGCTATCAATACGCCATGCACGCAAACATAACTCAATCTTTCTCTCAATTATCTCTCCTTTGTGGTCTTCAACAATACAAAAGTTCAAAATTCTTTTATACAACTTCCAATCATCATCAATAACATGACAAGTAAGACACATATAACAAAAATTTTGAATTGAAGTCCACGTGTCAATGATAAGACACACCCTACAACCCTCAAAGGCCTTCTTTAACTTCGCTCTCTCAATATTATAAATACTAACCACTTCTTTAGCTATTGTTTTACGAGATGAGATTATTTTAAACTTAGGTTGCAAGACTTTCACAAATCTCCTAAACCCATAATTTTCAACAAACATAAAGGGCAACTCATCTAATATGATCATCTCAGCAAGTGCTTTTCTACCAGCCTCAATAGTAAAGGTTGTTGCAACAAGATCAAAACCCTCTTCCCCTTCTTTTTTGGGTTCAAAAGACAAGGTCTTTTGTCCCCTTAATTCCCTGTTTGGGTTCTTAGCACAATTTGTAGCATGAGACAATAAAGAACTTGTCCCATAAGTCTTACTAGTAGCACTTAATTCCCTTTTGCAATATTTACAAATAGCAACATGACGACCATCAGGATAATCTACTTTATCAAAATGATCCCAAGCTGGTGAAACTTTCCTACCAGTTGGTTTTTTAACTGTACATGGAAGTGAGGGCTTAACTGGAGTAGAACCAGCTTGTTGGATGCAATCAGATTCAAGTTGGGAGACACCAGTATCAACAGATTCCATAACCTATGATTTACACAAATACAATAATCTCAATCATCAGTCATCCCACAAACATAGCTCAACACAATAATCACAATTGAAACACACACAACTAAACACTAAACAACATAATTATCCTCAATCTGTAAACAATACCGAATCTGTAAACAGTTAAACACTAAATAACATAATTATTAACCAAAAAAAATAAAAAACTAAACACTAAACAACAACAATAATCACAATCAAAACTACTATACCAAAAAATAATAATAATAAAATTAAAATAAAAAACTTACTTTTGTATTGGCAGGGTGCTTAGATCTGAGTTTGAGACTAAGAATCTAAGATTGACTTGGTGAGGGAGATATCGACGGTTTGGGAGCTCCGGCGGTGTGAGATCGAGCTTTGAGGCGACAGTGTGAGCAAAGGAGAGAGTGACAGCAAAGGAATGGAATCGAGAGAGAGAGAGAGAGAGAGAGAGAGAGAGGGAGGTGAGGCTGAGAAGTGAGGGCGTGAGCCGTGAGGTTGAGAGGTGAGGCGTGAGGTTCAGAGGTGGGGCTGTGAGGTTCAGAGGTGAGGCATGAGGCTGTGCCGCTACAGTGTGAGAGAGACAATGAAAGCTTAGGGGATGAGAAGAGAGAGAGACCGGTTTTGATGTTTTTTCAATTTTGACCTAAAGGCTCAAGGGGTGAATCGTGTGTGGGGTGTGGGCATGTGGCTGGGTGAGTGACCAGGTGAATCATGTATTATCAGGCGGGTATGGGTAGTGGGTAGGGTATTAGGTTTATTTATTTATTATTTAAGTAAATATCGTCGGGTGGGTCGAGTATCCACCCAACCAAAAACTTAAAATCCGTTATCTGTCCGTTATTCGAATATTTAAAATATCTGTATCCGTATCCGTCCATATATATGCTCACGGACGGACGGACGGACAAACGGTTCGGATGGTTTGGTCAAGCGGGTCGGGTTTGGCGGTTTTTAGCCCACCCTTAATTAGGAGGTGCTACGACCTTAGTATGACATTTTAGGATTAGGACCCAGACATCTGCTGCAAGGCCTCTTTGTGAGAAAAGAGCCCAAACATCTATCGCAAGGCATTTCTGGGGAGTTAAGCTCAAGTCTTAGTATTTTTTAGTTGGGCTGGTGTTTAAAGCCAAGGATTAGAGTTTTAAGGTTGAAGATGACCTTAGAACTCCTCTTTGGGATTTCTACTAGAGAGTGATCTAGAGATGAAAAATTTAGCTCTTTGTTGTGCTAATTGTTTTGTAACCCATATATCTGCCATAAGGCACTTCTGTGGGTATGGAACCCAGACATCTGCCAGAAGACACTTTTGGTGATATAAGCTCAAATCATGGTATTTCGGGTTTGAGTTGGTGTTTAGGGTTAAAGATCAGAGTCTTAAGGTTGAAGATGACCTTAGAGCTCTTTGTTTGAGAGATCCACTAGAGAGTGCTCTAGAGATGAACAACTTAATATGAACTTAGCTTTGAGAAGAGAGTTAATACTCTTGTTGTGCTTGATTCTCTTGTTGTTCTTGTCATGTTGTCCTTCTTCAGATTAAGGACTTAATGATGCCTTTTATAGAGGTCACTGAGGTTGCTTAAGTTAGTAGGAAATCAGATCTTTGATTTCCCATGATTATGAGATTTCAAATATCAAAGGAAAATAATATAACTATGGCAGATTTCGGGGCAAGACCCTTATTCTCACTTTGAAATGACCAATGAATGGCATTAAATACTTGATGGCTTGGTTCAAGTGAAGGGTTGTGCGATGCATGCTTTCCTAGTTTTAGTTTCTACAAACTAGCAATTAGGCCTCCTAACAGACACCATGCCAGCTGGTTAGTAGAACCCAAGGCTTCTAAAACTAACTTTCCTCCTCCAAACCAAACTCCCTAAGTCTCAATAAGAAGAGGAATAGTCCCATCATGGGTCTGAGCCATGATGGCTACTCCCTTAGTTCTATTATAACCAAATCTGATGTAGTTGGTGACTTCAAGTCTCATTTTCAGATTTCTATGCATATCTGCCATGTCTGATGGATAATAAAGCTTTTGCCTGGAGGTCTGCCGTAGCTATTGTGACCGCAATCATACTTTCCAACTGCAACTTGGAGCTATGTAATAGCTGAGTCGAGTCTATGAAGACTTGACTACTTTAATGGATGAGAGATACACATTACCTCTTTGTTGAAATAGAAGAAAGGAGACTTTGTGGGCTGACCTGCTAGTCCATGGAGCAATTGCCTTGAAGTCTGCCACGACACTATACCAAGATCCATAATTTCAGGTGAAATGGGGAGCTATGGTGCAACTGGTGATGTAGAGTGGCTTGAATGGACTTGAGGAAGAAGAAGGTTGACCATTTCTGATTCAACAGGGGTAAGAATGCACTGTTCTTTAGCTGATATAATGAAAAATGGGTTGTCGTGGGTCCCATTGGCAGCAGACTTGGAGCCCATCAATTAACAGCTGTGCTTTCTGACTTTAGAGGACCCACAGACAGGCTGTCCATAGCTGTTAGAGCTGACTTAAGGCTGTGGGCCTTTCTTGCTTGGGCTTAAGTCACTTATTTGGCTAATATAATCTCTTTTTTAGGCTCACAGTGACATGTAAAAGAGATTATGAACACACTTGAGTTGAACCTCCACTTGGGCTTTGTTAGACTTATTTAAGGTTGAAATATTTGGTGGTGGGCTCAAATGACCCATTTAATACTAGACCTTGGGACCCACATGGATTGGGCTTGTTGGGCTTGGTAGAAATTAATCTTGGTTGACCCAATTAAAATACACATTGCTTGTGTTTACTTGAACCATTTACGATGTGGTCTAAGGTCCGATCTATTCGTAAAGGGCTCGATTCATTTTGGGACAAAAAAAAAAGGCACGTACAATGTTTTATCAGAAATAAGAAGGCATATTCTCAAACATAAGAAGTGGTTTTATTGTTATAGAGATAATTCAAGGGAAAGAATTAATATCTTTAAATTGGTTTGGGCCCCTTGACATAACACGCGCCGCTGGCTGGTGGAATCATTCATTATCTTCATGTTGCCATGCCACAGACAAAGGTCAATTGCAAGGAACACAAATCATTGAGAAAAGAGAGAGAGAAAGAATACTGTTTAAGAGAGTTCACATGGTATAGGCAAGTTTTGGATCCGGATGCTCAAAAGCTAGCTTAGCATTAGCACTTCTTTTTGACACTTTGACCTAGCATATGATTTATGAAGTGCAAGGAAGCCCATGATTTATTTTGGGTCCACTCACTGGAAGTCACATATAGGATTCACGAGGTCAATCAACCACAATTATGACGATTCGCCATGCCTCCTAGCAAAAGAAATAAAGATATCAAAAGTGAGTAAAAGAAAGAGGATGCCGCGTGCATGGGTCACAAATGGAATCGTCTTCACATTTGGAATATTTTAGTGTCATAATATTAGGAAAACAAAGTTCGTCATAATCATTAGGAAAGCTTAATTTATTGAAGAGAGCTGTGGTCCTTATCTCCCTTATGAATTGAAATATGGAGAACTTTTTACAAGGCTTAAGCTCCTTCCAGCATTGACAGGTCTGTCCAGACAGGACTAGCTTAATATATATTGGGATTTAAGATAATAAATTTAAGTGATTTTTTTAATATTTAAATATCAATTAAATATTATTTTTTAATTTTATATATTATATATATTTTGTTTAAAAACTGTTCTTCATGTGTTTTGAGATGCAAAAATTATTAGTTGAGTTTTTATATTTAGGTTTTATTAAAACCTCAAGTTGTTATGAAAATTGATTGCTAATGATTATTTGGCACACTTGAAACAAATTTTTTTGGTGAAATTAGAATTTCTATTGAGTTGAATTGGCCTAATATTTTTTAGGATATTCTTGTAGGTGGGAAAAGAATGCAAATTTCACTTATATATATATATATTATATATATATATATATATATATATATATATATATATATATTATATATATATATATATATTATTTTTATTATAAAAAATCAATTATCATCCTACAATTTTTGGGACACTTTTGTATAATTTGAGCATAGAGGGTCTTGGATATGGGGCCTTAAGCATAGGCCTTTAGCTGGCCCTGCTTTTAGACCAAAAGATTTTAAATTTTTTGGGTGGTATTATGTGGGCTAAACTTGCTAAAAAATACATTTTTTTTTTTTAAGTTTTTGGGCCAAACATGACTCTTGTGATCTTTATTTAAAATATGAACTCATTCAAAATCGTCTTTGTGAAAGACACTTTTGAACGTGAAAATTGTCTTTCTGAAAGACACTTTTTAACCAAATTTTGGTTAGAAGTTGTCTTTAGAAAAGATGATTTTGAGAAATATAAAAATTTTGGTCAGAAAGCGTCTTTCAGAAAGACAATTTTCACGTTTAAAAGTGTCTTTCACAAAGACGATTTTAAACGAGTCCATATTTCAAATAAACATCACAAGAGTCATGTTTGGCCAAAAAACTTTAAAAAATGTATTTTTTAGCAACTTTGGCCATATTATGTGCAGGGCCAGAGCCACAAATTTATTTTGGGGTGGGCTAAAATATTAAGTAAATTTAGACGGTATAATAGAATTTCATTTGATGAAAAAAAAAAAAAAAAAAAAAAGGTACACTTGTTGATTGATCTTTCATAATTAATCTTGGCTTCTTTAATTGAGGTTAAGTTGACAATTTAATCTACAAATAATTTTTTTTTTTTTTTTAATTACAAACCAAATTTATAATCACCCAAAAACTCACTAAACCCCATATCAAATTTGTAAGTAAATGGTACTATATATGCCACAATTAAAACCAAGTTTCATTCATTAAAAAGCAGATTAAATTATACTATAGAAAGACCACAATATTGATAAAATAAAATAAAATAAAAAACTATATTAATATTAATTTGTAACTAAATTACTAAACCCCACCCCACCCCACTTAGCCGTCACATGTGCTCCACAACTATGCACACTATCGAGACCAGAGAATTTTCGAACAATGCAATGTGTGCAATGATATGACATGATGCTTATGAAAATAATCCTATTTCGACCCCCATTGGAGAATTTCTTGCAATGTATGTGGGTGTGAGGGGAACATGTATGTGTGCGTGTGTATGTATTAAATTTGGAGTCACCATCAATCATTGGGAAGTTTAAGGTATGATTGGTCACTTATGTTTAACAGATTTTAAGACTATCTTGCTTAGACATGTAAAAATGGTCAGAACCAAAAATTGATTCAGGGATTAGACTATGCGTGGGTGTTGACACCACATTTTGCTACCTACATTCTAACCGTAACACAAATTAGGGTTTTCACAAATTAAAATTCTAAAAACAGAAAGTGCATAACTTACCTAAATTAGGGTTTTAAACCAAATGTGTTTTTGACCGTCTGATCGACAATTAAAAGCAATCAAACAGATCTTTAAGTCGACACAATTGAAATGATGTGTCATGTGTTTGAATCGGACCACACATATGAAAATTGTAGCCAGTTGAAGTTTTAATGAATATAGTGCATAATAATTAAATGGCATTGGGCACATAAGATTAATCCAAATTAATTATGATTGGTCCATTAATTGGATTAATTTTAATTAGTAAGGTGTAAATATCTTATTGGCTCAAAGTATTAAATTATCATGGACTCTAGCACATTGGATAAACCGAACAAGTTAATTAGATAATTGTGGATTAATTAATTAATTAAAACATTTGAACTAAATCATTCAGTGTTTTAAGAAGTTAAGAAGATCATCAATTATCTATTGATATCTAAAATCAGCTAAAAATAATTTGAAAATTCAAGATTTAAACAAACAGATAATATCAAAAAAGAGGTTTTAGGACTTTGATTCATTTTATATAAAAAGGGGAGGAGAGTCATAAAACAAGAGGGCAAGAGGTAAGATTTAGGGGTAATCAATGTATTGTTTATTTTATTGTCATCTCACAATTTGCTTTAATGGATGGTACTAACATTATTCTCCATTGTTTTCTTTCATGAGCACACAACCATGACTAACAAGGACACACATCAACAACAACAACAACAACAAAGCCGCGACAACAAAAGAATGGGAGTAAACTTAACTTTCCTTTAATTTTTTTGGTATTTTCATTTGTTGTTTCAAACACACTATTCTAACATTATTCTCAATTGCTTGGTTCTTTCAGAAGAATATCCAACCACATACAAATATTGGGAATGAATCAAAAGAACAAACACGGCAACAAGGGCAATACAATATGGTAATCTATATACTTAGATTCACTATAATTCATCTCTGCTCACAAAATCTCTCACACTTGAATCTCACAATTTCACAATTGAGCCACTACCCGAATACACACACTTGCATTTACACGGATACAATCGAACACACACAGAAACCCATTTTTAGCAAACAACTGAAACCTACAGAAAACAACAACAATCACCCACGCCATCATCAATTCCAGAAACACAACACCCATTGATACAACTCACACACGAGTTCATCACAATACACACAAAGGTTCAAACACAACCGTCACAACCACATCCACCACCGATGGCAAAACCCACAGCCAAATCCCACCAAACCCGTGAGCCTCTTGGCTCTTACTCCACAAATCGATGATCTCCATGGTCTTGATTCTCACACAACACCAATCCCACATGGGTTCACCCAAAAAATCAATCCACAACACCATGAATTCAAAACCCACACCATCCTCGAACTCACCTTTCAAAACCATGAGAAGGAGAAGAGAGAGAAACTGAGAGGGAGAAAAGAGAAAAGCCAAGAGAGAGAGAGAGGTAAGGCTCGGCCTTACCAAGCCAAAATCCTCCACCATAGGTGGTGGTGATGAGCGACGTCGGTGGTAAGTGGTGGCAAGCGGAGCTCAAGCGTGAGCTCTTGTTCTTGGCCATGGACTTTCGGTGAGGGAGAGTGAGAGAGAAAAGAGAAGACAAGAAAATGAAAGAGAGGGAAGCAGCTAGAGAAAAAAGAGAGAAAGAAAGAAACCCCGACCCGGTCTTTTAAGTAAAACCCTACCCGATTCCAAAAGTGGACTGGGCTGCCACTTCCTTTAACCCAATTAACCCATCTTTAAAATCCTACAAGCCCAATCCGAAAATCAAATGAATACCACTTTAAAATTAAAATCCAATAATTCATTCACACTCAATCCAAGCCCAAAATTAAAACCCAATCAGTCCACACTTCACTTAAATTGCAAAAACACCCCAAAACTTCTAAAATTACATTTCAACCCCAAAATTACATTTTGACACCAAACTTTCCAAAATTACATTTCAACTCCAAAATTCCCCAAAATCACATTTTGACACCAAACTTCCAAAATTACATTTCAACCCCAAAATTCCCCAAAATTACATTTTGACCCCTAAGCCATACAAGCATCTTTTAAAGCCATACAAGCATCTTTTGAAGCTATACAAGCAATTCTTCTAAAGCTATACAAGCAATTCTTCTCAAGCCATACAGGCAGGCAGGTATGAATTCTAAACTAAATCTTATATACTTGTTTTGAATGTTTCTTTTTCATTGAATACCATGCTTAAATGACTTTAACATGAGTTTCACATACAATGAACTTAACAACCACTTGAACCTTAAAATCCAACTATGATGCAAACATGATTTTGATATATTGACATGATATGAATATTAGCCAAGCTTAATCTAGAAGACTAACGAATGTCGGGTAAAATGGGGTACTAACACCTTCCCATTTTATAACCAAGCCACCAAATCCTGAATTGATGGTTCGTATTACAAAGTGTCTTACAAACAAACTGTTTTTCCTTTTACTAGACTGTAAGTAGGAAACTCATTTACATATAATTCTTTCCTTTTACAAATTTATTGGTAATTGTACAAATTCAAAGATGAATAAAGAGGAATTAGTGTTATTGTGAAATTTCTTATTTTGTCCAAATAATTAAAATAAGTGGCAATTCCATTTACATGTACAATCAACCTTCAAATCTAGAGGGTTGATCCATTGTCGGTTGGGTCACATTTTGAGGCCTATTTGACCCTCAAGTTGTGGTTCTCACAGTGGGGAAGGTATTAGGCACCCTACGACATCCGTTCAAGAATGGTTACCTCCCTCCAAATGTTCTTTCATGTTTACTTAGATTGACTGTTGGTTTTTATTAGGTACAAATGTCCCAATTTGGTCATGCAATACACCAAGAGTGATGTATGCAAATTGACGTCATTTGGTTTTTTTTAGACTCTTTGTTTCACCTTGATTATGTTTGTATTTTTTAGGGTTCTAGCCAAATCAATGGTAGGATATACTTGAAATAAAATTATTATTTTTGGGCTATATTCGGGATCTTTTTACCCTTGAATTCCAAGACTAAAGCAACCCGTCAAATAGCAGTTTTGAATGGTTTATTCTCTCTTTTTGGGTGATTCTTCTTTTTACCACAATATTATAATTATTATAATGTGTAGAATCCATTACGTTGTTTCAATGGCAAGCCATTTCGACATATAAAGGATTCATACCATGATGTCCCAAAACTAAGCTAGGCCATAGAATTAGGGTGGACCAATTTGTTATAATGCTTATAATACCATGCTTTTCTTTTTAACACTTTCGTGGCAAATGTACATCTTATTCAATATTTACTCAAAGCATATAAACAAACAAATATGTGTGATTATGACATGTATGTAGCATTTAAATCACAATCACAATGACAATTAAAGTATGATTATGGCATGTTCGCAGCACTTAAATCATGATGACATAAGATATATGATTGTAGACATCCCAATTTGTACTGGTTGATACTCATGGTCCTCGGTCTCAGTGATGAAAATTAAGATCTCTCATAAGGCGAATGTGTGTTGAAAACCACCCAAAAAGTACCAAAAAATGAGTTTGAGAAGCTGCCTTAACCTAATAGGCGTGCACCCCTTTAGAGGTGGCACATGTTTGTAGTGATGAGGCATGCGCCACTACTGTCAGGCAGAAACCCTAATTCGTGGAGACTAGCTTTTTGTGCGACATTAGGTCAGTTTTCCCCTTCTTCAAGCAAACCCTAGCCCCTCTACCACTATAAAAGGAACCTTATACCTCACAAACAAATAATTTAGAAGAGTTTCCATAGAAACACTGAAAATACCAAGAAGCCTGGTATAATAGAATAGAGAGTAGCGAAGCTCTACTAAAGTAGAAGCCTAGAATAAGAGAGAAGTAGTTTTAGAGGAGCGAAGCCTTGCCTAGAAGAAGGTAGTGAGGAAGAGTTCTTGAGCAAGTAGCTATTCTCTAGTTGAAGAACTAGAAGGATAATCCCTTTCTCAAGAAACTCCAATCACAAACCTAGGCGTTCAAAGCCTTTCTTGTTGAAGATCAATACACACAAACCCCGTCAAAGAGATCAATTTGAGAGACCAATGAATTGCTAGCTTGGAACAAGCTCCCTAGAGGCCAAGTATGGATCTTCTCAATAGGCCATACCAAATTGGTTGGGAAAGAAGTTCCCATGGACACCACACTAGAGCAAGTGCTATCCATTATAGGCGTGACCACCAATTAATCCACCATTATCTTCACTACCAAAGATTTGCCACCCGAAGGAGGAGATCACAACAAAGCTCTCTATGTGACTTTAGATTGCATAGGTTCCAAAGTGCCAAAGGTGTTGGTTGATAATGTATCCTCGATCAATGTATGCCCGATGCGCACTACCACCAAGATAGGGTTGACCAAAGGACAATTAGCACCTTTAAGCCTCACGGTTCGAGCCTATGATGAGAGTAGCTGAGAAGTCATTGGAACTTTTGAAGTCGAATGCCAGTTAGGATCGGTAAGCTCATCAGTGCTATTCCATGTCCTTAAGATCACTACATCTTACAACTTGCTGTTGGGAAGAGCTTGGATGCACCTTCTAGGGATTGTGCCTTCAACGGTCCATCAAAAGCTCAAACTGCCATGGAAGGGAGGAGTCCTCACCATTCTAGGCGATTAAGAGATTAGCGCACCTGCATGCGACATCAAAAGCAACAATGATATACAACTGCGAGACTTTGAAGTGATGAAGACTTCAAGCGTAGTCATTACCTCCATAATGAAGAAGATGGGCCATCAGTTAGGCATGGGGTTGGGTAAGTTCAACCAAGGAATCAAGAAGCTCCCTGAAGTCTATAGTCAAGATGCCAAGTGCAAATATGACTTGGGATACAAAGAAGAGATGGGAGCGATACCCAAAAACAGGTACACTCTAAATGGGAACCATAATTTTGAGGTCCTATAAAATTAAAAGGTATGTAAATATATTTAATTCATTCTTAATTTTGAGACCCGTGAGATTCAGGTTGTGGCGCTCACAGGTACCTATCCAATCTTCTCTAAATCAGTCTCTTAAGACCTAATGGACTATAGTTCACCGACTCGACCAAACATTCACATAGTGACTCAACAATTCACGTCATCAAATAACACATGAAAGAAAAAAAATTAATAATCTTCAATAATCTGTAACTATTAAAAAAAAAAGAAGTAATTCTGGATTATGAAAACACATATTTTAATAAAATAAAATAAAATATTTTTATCTCCTCTGAAATTAATCATATCACCATGCATCATTCTAAAAAAAAAAAAAAATTAGATTTGTAGCAAATAAAATAGAAAATAGAAAACGAATGTAGCAGGGCACTGTTTATGCAAAGGACTTGAGTTCCAATTGGCACTTAGAGCATTCCCAATGGACATGCTAAAACCAAAAATAAACTCAAATATAGCCTACAACCACAAAAAAGGGCTCCCAATGGACATGCTTCCCGTGAGCTAAAATAAGTTTTTGCTACAGTTGCAAGGCATTTATGCCTTGCACTGTTCATTTGCCATTTCTATTTTTTATTATTTTCTCTTCTCCTCTGCTCCTTTCTCTCTCTTCCTTTTTTCTTTCTTCTTTTTTCCTTTCTTCTTTTTTCCTTTCTTCTGTTCTGCTCCTCTCTCCCGTGGCTGTCAAGTTCTATCTCAGTGAGGAGACTCTTTCTTCCTCTCATCTGTGAAGAGTGAAGAGACTCTCTCTTCCTCACAACTTCCCGACGACACAAACGGAGTTTCATCTGAGACCTGGCCGGAATCATCACTCACCGAAAAGGTATGAAATTTTTCCCCTTTCTCTTCTCCCTCCATAGTCGAAATTGTTTCATCTTTAATGATGTAATTTTTTGTTAGGCTGAACTAAATCAGATCTATTTCGCACTTTGTTTTGGATTGTCCATGGTTTTCCATCTTCTCAAAACAAACCCACATGAAACCCATTCCATATATTGTTTCCTATTTGTCCATTTTTTTCTTCTTCTTTTGTTTGTCATTTGTTTCATGACACCCATATTGATTCTTTGTTTCACATGCTGATAGGAACCTGTGGATCGTTATACAACATTCCATAGAGCCATTTTCTGCAATTATATTTTTATTTATTTTTTCCTCACTGATAAAAAAATAATAATAAATAAATAAATTGTTCCATGATTCTTTGATGTTCAAGGTTAAATATTGCACTGATTGGATTGACTGTATTTTGTATTGGATTGGTCTTCATGATTAAATGCTTGAAATTTAGTTCTTTTTCATTTACCCTTTACATGTTTGACAAAATGTCTCAATGAACTTCTTTTACTGATTTTGGAATTTTGGGTTATTGATTTTATTACAAAAGAAAAAATCAGTGAGGCTTGTAAGTAATTAAACTTGGCTGATTGTTGGGCTCCATATTCAGCTTTCATTTTTGTACAAATTGAACAAGTACTACAACAACTCAATGTAATATGAGTTATAGTATTGATAAGTATTATGTGAAATTTTGTGTGTGTGTTTTTTGTAAGTGATGGACTCCCAGAGGCAAGAAGACCCCTTCTTCATTGACCTTTTACAGGAGGGGGAACAAGGTTTTGAAAATGGTTTTATGATGGCCACTCCACATATGAATGTGGATGCCCATCAATCTCCACCCCCAGTTGAAAATCAGCCCTCATCCCCTGTTGAAATAAGATCAACTACTAAGAAATCTCAACGGGGTAACAACTTCACCATTGAAGAAGACAATATGCTAGTATCAGCGTGGCTCAATAATAGCTTAGATGCAGTGCTCTCAAATGACCAAAAATACAAGCAATATTGGAGAAGAATTTGGTTGTACTTCCACAACAACAAGCAATTTGAATCTGATCGCTCGGAAACCTCTTTGTCGAGTCGGTGGTCAATGATTCAGCTATGTACCAATAAGTTTTGTGGAGTCTTGGCCCAAATTGAAACACTAAATCCAAGTGGTTATACTGAACAAGACAAGGTACATGTAGTTAGCATCTAGTATTTGTTTTTTTTATCAATGCACCAATATTTTTGAGACACTCATTATTTTCAATTTGTTAATTTCTTAGATTGGCAAGGCAAAATTTATGTATAAGGAACTCTATAAGAGATCATTTCACTTTGAACACTGCTGGGTTACCTTGAGGCATGAAGCTAAATGGTTAGAGCATAAAGATAATGTGAAGGGAAGAAAAAGATTAGCCCCAATAACATCATCTCCTACTCTTCCTGAGTCAATACATCTAGATGAAGACAATGATGAGTCCAATGCCTTTGTAGACTTGGAGAGACCATTAGGCAAGAAGGCCGAAAAGGAACGATTGAAGAAAAGAAAGAGCCAAGATAATATGGTCTCAAGCCTTGCCACCAAGTTGGATGAAATAAAGGAAGAAAAGAAGAAAATTCATGAAGAGAAAATGGAAAGTATGCGTATTGCATCAGAAGAACGCCGAGAGACAATTCGTATTGCATCGGAAGAACGAAGAGAGTTGATTCGTCTTAAGAAAAAAAAGATTGAGGTGGAAAATGCAAAAATGGAAAATGAAATCATGATGAAGGATTTAAGCACTATGGATCCAGAGCAGCGTGAATTTATTCGTATATGCCGCTTTGAAATCTTGGAAAGCTACAAGTCTAAATTCTGATCAGCCCTTGACTGTAGCTTTGTATTTTTTGTATTGTGCAAGGATAATTTCTGCACTAACCATATAAATGTGCATGGATACTAGCACATATCATTTTTGTATTGCTGGCATGTCACTAAATTATGTTCACAGTGGCAGCAGCAAATGATAGCATTCGGGCAACACTGGTTCAAAACTCTAGTGCTAGATAAGCACTAATATTTTTTTGTTTTTTATAACCAGGATGCTCTAATGACCACATTTTGAATAGTACTATGAATGTAGCTAAAAGTATAGCAATATTCCTTCTCAATATGTTTCTCCTGCATGGTCCATACAATACTTATCCCATTAGTGATACTTTCTACATCCTTTTTCATAAGGAAATGATACTTTCTATTTGTTTGCCAACAATAAGAAAGAATGCTAAAAACATGGCTAACAATAGACAACCTACTTTCAACCACAAATCTGTCACAAATAATGCAGGAGAAAAAGTGTGGCCGTCCCCTTGGCCTAAGGTTCCACAAAGAGAGTGGAGATTTGTACATAGCTGATTCTTATTATGGCCTTCTGGTTGTTGGACCTGGAGGAGGACTTGCAAGGCCTCTGGCAACCCATGTAGAAGGGAAGCCTATACTCTTTGCTAATGACCTTGACATTCATTAAAATGGATCCATCTTCTTCACAGACACTAGCAAAAGATATAATAGAGTGTAAGTGGACAACAACATATATTAAGACCATTTGAATTAATAAGACATTCTTCAATATGCCAAAACATGAAAGCTTCTTCTTCTTCTTCTTTTTTGGTTATTATATTTTTAAAGAAATGTGATTTTCTTCTTGCAGGAACCATTTCTTTATATTGTTGGAAGGAGAAGCCACTGGTAGGCTTCTCAGATATGATCCCCCTACGAAAACAACTCATGTTGTCTTGAAGGGCTTGGCTTTTCCAAATGGAGTTCAATTATCTAGGGATCAAACCTTCCTCCTCTTTACTGAAACCACCAACTGCAGCTACATTCATAGTACTATTCAAAACTAACATTAAATAAAAAGTAAAACAACTAAGAAATTTAGACTTACAAGTTACAAGTTCTTATCACTTGCCATGTACTTGCCATATGTGCTCAACGAGATCCGCTTGAAGTTTAGAATGAGACCCTCTGTCTCTAATGGATTGATGACGTTGAATGAACTCTATAAGTTGAGGTGTACGATGATGTGATATTAGTCCAGGTTGAATTCCATCAAATTGTTCATAATCGAAGTCATCTGCACAAAGATATAAATGTCGCTCATCTTCAACAATCATATTATGCAATATTATGCATGCTATCATAATATCCTTAAGCGTTTCAAGGTGGAAAAAACGTGCAGGTTTGCGCACAATTGCAAATCGTGCTTGAAGCACGCCAAATGCACGCTCAACATCCTTCCTTGCTTCCTCTTGTTTATGAGCAAACAATTGTCTTTTATTTCCTTGTGGCGCTAGAATGGTTTTAACAAATGTTGCCCATGATGAATATATACCATCTACGAGATAATACCCCATCGAATAGTCATTACCATTTATTAAGTAATTGACCTGAGGAGTACGCCCTTGAGCAAGCTCAGCAAATACAGGAGATCGTTTTAGCACATTGATGTCATTGTGAGACCCCGTTAATCCAAAAAATGCATGCCATATCCAAAGGTCATATGACGCCACGGCTTCCAAAATTGTTGTAGCTTCTCTAATATGACCAGTATACTGGCCTTTCCAAGCACTCGGACAATTTTTCCATTTCCAATGCATGCAGTCAATACTCCCCAACATTCTTGGAAATCCACGGTTTTGGCCAATCGTTAACAATCTTGCAATGTCATTGCTGTTTGGTGACCTTAAGTACTCATCAGAAAAAACTGAAATCACTGCTTTAACAAATTTTTTTAAACTTTCTATTGCAGTGCTTTCTCCAATCCTCACATATTCATCCATCAAATCACCTGTCACTCCATAAGCAAGCATTCTGATTGCGACTGTCATCTGGGAAGACAACCCGAGCCTTCTAGCAGCATCTCTTTTTTGAATAAAGTACGGTTCATGAGCTTCAACTGCAGATTGGATACGTAGAAAAAGAGAACGATTCATTCATAATCTCCTTCGAAATAAATTGGGAGAATACACCGGTGTTTCAGTAAAATAGTCGTGGAAAAGCCTATCGTGGCCTTGCAAAATATCACGCGAGATGAATCTTCGGCCATGAACAGAACCACAATGTGATGTTGATCTTCTTTCATTATTCAATCGTTCTTCTGCTATGGCAACAACTAAAGTAAGTTCCAACTCATCATCAGAAGATGAGTCAAATAAAGGCTCATCAAATGGAGCAGAAAAATCAAGTTCATAAGGATTCAAATCCATAGAGAAAAAGCAAAGAACAAATGGAAGAGAAAGAATGTAAGAGACTTTTTTGGTTTTTCTGTCTAACACAATGTAGACGTATGGAAGAGAGCTTTTTTTTTTTTAGTGTTATCTACCAACATTAGGACGTATGGAAGAGAGCTTGTTTTTAAACATATGGAATACAGCTTTTTTTTCTGTCTAACACTATGATTTTCTCCGTTGTCTTCATCATCATCAACTTCATTATAACCAACATTAATGTTATCTACCAACAAGAATGTAGGTGAATGTCATTAATGTTATCTACCAACATTAATGCTATAATTAATCTTACACCTTAAAATCTTTTTGCTGAACAAATGTTTACGTGTTGTCTTGGAAAAGAAAGAATGGAAGAGATTTATCAATAAAGTTACAGACACTACAGTTTTGTAACAATTTCACAACAATATTGAGGTGTCAAGCTGTGAATGATAGATAATAAAAATATACCCAAAAAAAACTCAGCATTGTTGTGAAATTGATGTGAAAATATTGTGTTTGTAGCACTACTTGAGATTTATTTATTTTAATCTTGAACTTCGTTAATGATAGAGGCTCATTAATGTTATCTACTAACATTAATGCTACAATGAATTCTACACCTTCATTTCTTCTTGCACAACAAATACTACGTGTTTTCTTCTTCTTCCATAATGAAGATATATATTTTTGTCTTGGAGTTCATTAATGATATAGGTAGTTTTCTTCCACAATGAAGATATATAATTTTTTTTTTTTTTTGTCAAGATATATATATATATATATATATTTTTGTCTTGGACCTCATTAATAATACATGTATTGCTACAATGAATGTTGCAACTTCATTTTTTCTTTCACAATGAATGCTATGGGTAGTTAGTCATTCATGAAAAAATTAAAAATTTATCAAATGAGACTTATTAAAAAAATATTTAATATATATTGCACTATAGAAAATATAGATTATAAAATTTAATAAACTAGTTTTTTTAATGATTATATATATATATATATATATATATGACTTTTAGAGGAAATAATAAAAAATGAATAAATAATGAATATTTAAATGAAATAGAGTTGAGAATAGAGAATCGGATGGGAGTGTTTTTTAAAGTGATAAGCTAAAATAGAAAAAGTAGGGTCTTAAGCTAAATTTTAACTTAAATTTTAAGGAAGCCATTGGGAATGCTCTTAGAGTGCCCAATTTAGCACTCAAGTCTTTCTCAAATGCCGATTGGCTTAAAAGTTAATTTTTTTTTTTATTTCTTTTTTAAAACACACTTGATTTTAATAGTATTTAATAATATTCCACGGTGATTACATCATCCTAACACATTTCTAAGCATGCATCCATATTCAAACGATTTAAAATCACTTATTCGGTTAAAGCTTAAAAATACCTAAACTTGCATCCTAATCAATTTAATTTTGGGTAAATTAAACTACCCCACTTGCGAGGTATTACAGAACGACAATAAACTCCAAACTTCAATTGAAATGATAGTCTCACTCTTTAGGTTTGACATAAAACTGTCATGGGTCTTTCCGTTACTAATCTTAACGGAATATTTCGTTCTTTAAATGATTCTGTTTTTTTAGAAAACTTTCTATTTCCTCTATTAGAGGTTTGGAAAAATGAATCTTTTAAAAAATGAAATATTTCGTTAAGTTTAGTAACAGAAAGACTCATGACAGTTTTATCTCAAACCTGAAAGATGTAATTGTCATTACGGCTCAAGTCTGGGGTTTATTGTCGTTCTACAACACCTCGAGCAAGGGTAGTGTATTTTACCCTTTAATTTATTATAGTAAAAAAAAATTATATATGTATATGTTTGGGATGCAACCTCCTAAGTGAGTGTCCAGGATCCAACCTAAAAGAAAATGCACTTGATTCACTTAAGGGGGAGTGTTGTTAATGTATACTAGGCATTAGCCCGCGCGTTGTTGCGGGTGCAGTTAATAATATCCATCTAATAAAATTCTTCAACCAAAGAAAAAAAATTGCAATCAAATTCGTCTCATTCTTAGAAGCTTACTTCATTGTCAGTTAACTCTTCCAATATATCACAAATCCAAAATGACACAATTCATAAAAACTACAAATCAATTACATCAAATAAAATATAATCTAATGTTCCAAAAAATTATTTACTATCATGTGACTCTTTGAGTAATATCTTATACATCATCTACCTGTACCTGTAGATGTAACAATACAAAGTGATTTAAAAAGAAAAACAAAAAAAAAAACAATTTGGCCTTCACTGCTCAAGCCTTTCTCGCCACATCTGCATTAACATTTTTTTCTTCCTTGTTATAATTCTCCTTACCTCCTTTAAAATGAAATCTAGCTCATATGTTACATTAAGAAAAATGTTAGAATAACGAAAAGCGTTTTTTATAAATCTAAATCATTTACTACATATAGTAAACATATTTTTTTTCTTCAAAAAGTTTCATGATCGAATTATGTTGTCATTTTATTTTTAACAAAACATAATACCACTAAGTGTCAAATCATAAGTTTTGTTAAGCAACCCATGCTTCAATTGATCTAGACAAAACAGTAAAAAATATATATAATTCATGTAATTTAGGTATGTATCAATTTATGAGATTCTTGTAAAACATTCCTATGTGATAGAGTTAAATTGTAAATGTTATGGAAATAAGGATGAAAATAGAATCTCTTAAAAAAATTATATTTATATGGTATTATATTTAATTATATTAATTCTGATTCAGAATTCACATGGTAAGTATAAATGAAATTGACACCTACCCCCCTGGCATTTTGGAAAAAGTTAGTGTCAATTCTCTCTTTTCTAACTCAAGCTCATTGCTCCTCCACTTCATTTTCTCAACTTCAGCTTCATATCTCTGAAAATTTACTTTTTCTCTTGAATAAACATGCAACGAGGAGAATTGCATAAAGAGAGACTTAAGAGCATTCTCATCAGATACCTCAAAATTTTTGTCAAATGGGTTCTAAAAAACCCATTTTTTCTAGTTTAGCTAAAACACAACTACATCAGACTCCCTATTCTAATTTTACCATTCCATTTTTTAATATATTTTTATTTTTATTTTTTTTTACAACTCCCAAAATACCTTCATTTCCCATTTTCCTCCTCTCTCTCTCTCTGTTCCCTTGTATATCTCCCCCCTCCTTTTTTTTTTTTTTCCACCACCCACGTACCACTTTTTTCTCTTTCTTTTTTCTTTTTTCTTTCCTTTTTTTTCCCCACCACCCACGTACCCCCCTCCCTTTCTTTTTACTTCTCCCCCACCAGACATACATTCCCCCTTTTTCTCACCCATTTCTCTCATTTCCTTCTCAGTTCGTCCCTCTCCCTCATTTTCTTTCTCTCATTTTCTTTTTTCTCACCTCTGTTAGCATTTCTTTCTCTCATTTTCTTTTTTCTCACATTTCTTAGTATTTCTTTCTCTCATTTCTTTTTGTTAGTATTTCTCTTTCTTTCTCTCATTTTCTTTTTTCTTTTTTCCTTTTCTTTTCTCTTCATTCTTTCTCACCTCTCTTTTCTCTTTCCTTCTTTCTCACCTGATTTCCTTCTTTATCCCATAAATGTTTCTAATTTTGCTTTTTTAAGCCTTTAATTTTTTATTTTTTTTGGTTTGTGGGTTTTTGTTTGGGATATTGAAGATTTAGATCTATATTGTTACTATGTTTTTGTTTTTGTTTTTGTTGTTGTTTCCATTATTCTTAGCGCAGGAGACAAAATGCAAGAGAGAGAAAAAAAGATTATTTAATGCCTTAGCAGATGAACAGTTGCTCCTCCAACTCAAGGAGCTACTGTTCATCTGCTTGAGGATTTCGGCTGAATGGAGAGGCTGGTGCTATACGATTTGCTGAGTTTTTTTGTTATATTTTGGGTTTTTCAATCGAATGGAGAGACTGATAATAATGTTCTAACATCAAAATAATGAAACTTAAGAGAGAGAGAGAGAGAGAGAGAGAGAGAGAGAGATTTTTAAGAGATTATCTACCCATCATCATTGATTTCCGTAATCATTTTTTCTAATTTATCTACAAAGCAACTATATTGGATTTGTTAGTGATACTGACAGAATTAAACTCTAATGACGATACACCACACAATGACGAGGAAATTAAATATTACAACTGTAGACAGCATTAACCCCACGTTGCAAATGTGCCATCTTTAAACCCCAGCAATGAAAGTCAAAAGCATAAATTAAGGACAAGAATCAAGGCAATCAACACGGTTACAAATCAAGACCAAACGGTTACAAATCTGGGTATTAAAGCCATTTAATGACCACAAACGGCTAGAAGACCAGGGCCTCCCTATATAAACCCAGGGAATTCTCGGACAAAGGTAATCACTCTTTTCCTCACCTCCAGACTCTCCAAATCCCTCTTTCTCTGTCACACTCTTTGCTAACTTAAGCATCGGAGGCTTCCCCCACCGGACCACCGCCGGTGCCCCCTCTTTTAATTGTTTTTCTGTTTTGCAGGTATTGTCTCGTCGAAGAGAGCATCGTCCGTTCGGATTGACTTGTGCGTGGGCCCACTGATTTTTAGGCATTATCAGTTGGCGCCGTCTGTGGGAACGACTTAATAAGTCACTGTCGTTCTTAGAGCAAAAAGGGCCGCACACAGGTCGATAACGATCATGGAAGGAGCTCCCAACGACGGAACCAGTGCTGACCCAACCATGACTCCAATTGAGAGGCAAATGCAGGTCATCGCCACCAGCATTCAGGACCTCGCTCGAGAAACATCTCGTCAGAATCAAGAGTTATGGCAGGCCATCAGGAAGGGGCCCCCAACCCCCCATGACAACAACCAACCTCCTCCGCGGGGTGGAAACAGGTCGAATGACCAGGAAGCTGACAGCCATCAAGTCACCCGTCGTAGGGGAGACGAAGCTGAGAGAACTCCGCCTCGCAGCAGGCACAGAGCGGAAAGCGCAGGAAGTTCCGCTCCACCCAGCCAGCACAAGACGGCTAAAACAACGAGGTCGTCCAAACAGCCGGAACGACCAGATAGGTCGTCCAAGCAGCCTGAACGAGAAGATCGACAAGGAAACTCCTCCAGACAACCCGATCGTCCAGACCGATCCACAAGAGATCCGGATGACAAAACGACACGTTTGGAGAAAGAATTGCGAGAAATGAGGAAGCAAATGGGAGACATGAAGAACAGCCTGAGAGCGAAAGCTGCTCGCAACCTCGACAACCTCGTACACCGGGCTGATTCTCCGTTTATCCCAAGCATCGCTGACTTCCCGCTCCCGTCCAGATTCAAGGTACCATTGCTAGAAGAACTTCGATGGAACCAAGGACCCATTTGACTACCTAGAGGCCTTCAAAACAATCATGCAACTGCAAGCCGTCCCTGAAGAAGTAATGTGCCGAGCATTCCCCTTGGGACTGAGGGGATCTGCAAGGGTATGGTTCAACAAGCTCGAATCAGAGTCGATCGGTTCATTCGTCCAGCTCAGCCGTGCATTCATCGATCACTTTATCGGCAGCCAACGAAGGGGACGACCGCCAACTCACTTGCTCAGCGTCAAGCAAATGGAAGGAGAATCACTGAGGACATTTGTACACCGCTTCAACGGAGAAGCGATGAAGATAGATCGTCCAAAAGAAGATGTCACAGTAACAGCCTTCATGGCGGGTCTGCGAAAAGGGGATTTCCTCTATGAACTCTGCAAAGACCCCCCAGAAACAATGTCAGAGCTTATGTACGAAGCTACAAAACACATGAACGCAGAGGACGCCCTAGAGGCCATGGACGACCCACCACCGAAAAGGCGGAAGGAAGTTGAGGATCGCAAACCCGAACCTTCCAAGCAAAAAGTTCCGAAATTCACCGAAACCCCGGAACGAAAACGGACGACCGCACCCCCCGTGAAATTCAGCAGTTTCACACCTCTGAACACACCTATCGACAAATTACTCTTACAGATACAAGACGACCCATCACTTCGGTGGCCAGGTAAGATACGTTCAGATCCTAACAGCCGACCTAAAAACTTGTATTGCAGGTTCCACAGAGATCATGGACATCTCACAGAAGAGTGCGTAGCCCTAAAAGAACAAGTAGAAACACTCATCCGACAGGGCAAACTGCAGAAGTATGTCAATCGTCCAACGAATACCCGTCCAGCAAAGCCTCCAGTACAGAGGGAACAGGCCGAACCCAACAGGCCGGGACCCGTAGGAGAAATCAGAACCATCGTTGGAGGACCAGCATCAGGAGGAACCTCAAGAGCCTCAAGGAAAGCGTATGCGAGGCAAGTACACAACATCATGGTCGTCCAGCGCCCACCAAAGAACATCCGCCTCGACGACCAGATCATCTCTTTCAGCGAAGAGGACGCCAGAGGCACCCATCAGCCCCATGACGATGCCCTAGTGATAACGATTAACATTGCAGGTTTCACCACCAGGCGAGTAATGGTAGACAACGGGAGTTCGGCTGATATACTCTACCTCCCCGCTTACCAACAAATGCAGCTTGACAAGGATAAATTGCGCCCCATGGATGCACCACTCGTGGGATTCACAGGCGACAAGATTTGCCCAGTCGGTATTGTGACCTTACCAATAATGGTCGGTACTCACCCAAAGACGGTCTCTAAGACTGTCGACTTCCTCGTCGTCAACTGCCCCTCGGCATACAACGCTATAATCGGACGACCAACCCTCAACCGACTCCGAGCCGTCACCTCCACATACCACCTTCTCCTCAAATTCCCCACTGAGCATGGAATAGGAGAAGTCAGAGGAGATCAAGTAGCAGCCAGAGAATGTTACCTTGCCTCCCTCGGGTCAGGGGACAGACAGACGATGAGCATTGAAGAGCAGAAGGTTCTAGTGAAGCCTTCTGGGGAGCTAGCCACCATCGAGCTAGAAGATGGACGACCAGAAGAGGACGACCAAAATTGGAGCAGACCTTCCTCCAAAAATAAAGAGAATCACTTGTCCAGTTCTTAAAAGATAACAAAGATGTTTTCGCATGGAGTCACGAAGGACATGCCAGGTATCAACCCTTCCGTCATTTCACATAAATTAAATGTTGACCCTTCTCTCCGTCCAATAAAACAGAAACGAAGAGTCTTCGCGCCAGAGCGGAACAATGCCATCATGGAAGAGGTGGACAAACTCCTGGCAGCAAACTTCATCAGGGAAGTATTCTACCCCGACTGGCTTGCCAACGTAGTCATGGTAAAGAAAAATACCGGAAAGTGGCGAATGTGCGTCGACTTCACCGACCTAAATAAAGCATGTCCTAAAGACAGCTTCCCTCTCCCTAGAATAGACCAGCTAGTCGACTCGACAGCTGGTCATAAACTATTAACATTTATGGATGCCTTTTCAGGTTACAACCAAATAGTGATGGACGAGGGCGATCAAGAAAAGACATCCTTCATCACCAGCAGAGGGCTCTTCTGCTACAAGGTGATGCCTTTCGGACTGAAGAACGCCGGAGCCACCTACCAACGACTGATGAACAGAATGTTCCACGACCAGATTGGCCGGAACGTCGAAGTTTACGTTGACGACATGTTGGTAAAGTCCAAAGAGGAAGACGGTCACCTGGACGACCTCAGAGAGACTTTCCAAACGCTCCGCAAGTACCAGATGAAGCTGAACCCAAGTAAGTGTGCATTTGGTGTTTATTCAGGAAAATTTCTTGGCTTTATGGTTTCGCAGAGAGGCATAGAAGCAAACCCAGACAAGATCAAAGCGATCCTAGAAATGCAGCCACCAAAGAACACCAAAGAAGTACAGAGACTGACGGGAAGGATAGCCGCACTGAATCGATTCATGTCTCGATCCACAGACAAATGCCTACCCTTCTTCAAAACATTAAAGAAGGCATTTGAGTGGACCGACGAATGCCAACAAGCATTTGAAGAGCTCAAGAAGTACCTGACGGAACCACCCTTGCTTAGCCCGTCTAAGCAAGGCGAGGAGCTCTACCTATATCTGGCCGTGTCACCAACTGCCGTCAGCTCCGCACTAATCCGGGAAGAAGAAAGACGACAGTTGCCCGTCTATTACACTAGTAGAGCACTGAGAGGAGCCAGAAGAAAGATATCCCCCTATGGAAAAGTTAGCGTTCGCCCTAGTGACAGCCGCAAGGAAACTCCGCCCGTACTTCCAAGCTCACACGATTGTGTTACTCACCAACCACCCATTACGGAAAGCAATGAGCAAACCAGATGCAGCTGGACGACTCATCCAGTGGTCGATTGAGCTCAGCGAGTTCGACATCGACTACCGGCCACGAACAGCGATCAAGGCTCAAGCCCTGGCAGACTTTATAGCAGAGTTCACCTCGAAAGATGACGAGCCAACGGAAGACGTCGAACAGACATCGAAGTGGACGGTGAACATAGATGGGTCGTCGACAAAGGACTCAGGCGGAGTGGGCGTAGTCTTGAGGTCCCCAGAAGGTGACATCATCAAACAAGCAATACGACTGCAGTACCCAACCACCAACAACGAAGCGGAATATGAAGCTCTTTTGGATGGGACTCAAAACGGCCAAGATACTGGGAGCCACAGAGCTAGACGTACGTAGTGATTCGCAAGCTCGTCGTAGGACAAGTAAATGGAGACTATGAAGCCAAAGAAGGGCGTATGCAGCAATACCTACAACTGGTCCGACATCAGATAAGCCAGTTCCATGAAGTAAGGCTCTGTCGCGTACCACGAGAACAAAATACAGAGGCAGACCAACTGGCCAAATCAGCCTCGTCATCAACGGCCGACGACAAAATCAAGACCGTCCAACAATCAAGCCTACAAACGACTGAGGTGAACCCCATCCACGCTGAAATTTCTTGGATGACACCAATAATCTCATACTTACGAGAAGGAACATTACCAGACAACCGACACGAAGCCAGACGATTAAAGGTACGCGCTTCACGCTTTCTCATGTTGCAGGGAACACTGTACAAGAGAGGCTTCTCCCTCCCTTACCTCAGATGCCTGGCACCAGACGAGGCCAATTACGTCATGAGGGAAATACACGAAGGTGTTTGCGGCGACCACTCAGGCGCACGAGCTTTACAAAGAAAGATCGTCAGAGCAGGCTACTATTGGCCATCCATGAAAGCCGACACCTACCAATTCGTCCAACACTGCGACAAATGCCAACGGTTCGCCAACCTCTTACACTCACCCCCGATGGAACTAGTACCAATGACGGCACCCTGGCCCTTCGCACAGTGGGGTTTAGATATCATGGGACCTCTCCCAATAGGAAGACGGCAGCTTAGGTTTCTCGTTGTTGCGATAGATTATTTCACCAAATGGGTAGAAGCAGAACCATTGGCAACCATCACAGAAAGAAACATCCAGAACTTCGTATGGAAGACAGTGATCTGCAGGTTTGGGATTCCACGAGTACTCGTATCAGACAACGGGAAGCAATTCGATAATCCCAGATTCAGACAATTCTCTCAGGAACTGGGCATCCACAACCATTATTCATCTCCTGGCCATCCACAAGCCAACGGACAAGTCGAGGTCACGAATCGTTCACTACTCAAACTCATCAAAACCCGACTTGAGGGGGCAAAAGGGCTATGGCCAGAAGAACTTCCAAGCATACTTTGGGCCTACAGAACAACAGTCAGGATTCCAACAGGCGAAACACCATTTCGAATGACGTTCGGAAGCGAAGCAGTGGTACCCGTCGAAATAGGACTGACGTCATTTCGGACTTTAGCATATGACGGACAGAAAAATGAAGAACAACTCCGGCTCAACCTCGATCTAATTGATGAAGTCAGAGAAACAGCGGAAGCAAGAATGAAGAGATACCAAGAAAAAATGGCAAGACACTACAACTCCAGAGTCAAGCCCAGGCAGTTGTCAATTGGTGACCTCGTCCTGCGAAAGGTCACCTTAGCCACCAGGAATCCTTCTGAAGGCAAGCTTGGCCCAAACTGGGAAGGGACCCTATAAGGTCGTTGAAGTGCGACGACCAGGCACGTATCACTTAGAAGACATGAATGGACGACGCCTGTCACACCCGTGGAACGCCGAGCATCTTAGGAGATACTACCCCTAAAAGTTGACAAACTTTGTAAAGAAGTGATAATACTTTGAATAAAGAAATAAGGGTGGACGTAGGCACTATTGCCGAACCACGGTAAATCACGCGTGTCAAACCCCTTTCCCACGTACCATACAAAGCAATCCAAGTTAAACTGTATCATCCAACACGATCTTTTAACTTAAACAATGTTAAACTGCATCGTCCAACACGATCTTTTAACTTAACCAAATGTTAAACTGCATCGTCCAACACGATCTTTTAACTTAAACAATGTTAAACTGCATCGTCCAACACGATCTTTTAACTTAACCAAATGTTAAACTGCATCGTCCAACACGATCTTTTAACTTAAACAATGTTAAACTGCATCATCCAAACACGATCTTTTAACTTAACCAAATGTTAAACTGCATCGTCCAACACGATCTTTTAACTTAAACAATGTTAAACTGCATCGTCCAAACACGATCTTTTAACTTAACTAAATGTTAAACTGAATCGTCCAACACGATCTTTCAACTTAGCCAAATGTTAAATTGTATCGTCCAACACGATCTTTTAACAAACACCCAAAGTCAGACTATATCATCAAAACGCGATCTGTTAACCCAAACAAAAGTTAAAAATGCAAACGCGATCTTCTACAAGCCAAAATAAAGGTATCGTCCAAACACCTATCAAAACACAATCTTTTAACTAGACAAGAATCCAGAGTTAAAACACAACTTTTAGACTTAGATAAAAAACCAGAATTAAAACACAATTCCTTTTAACTTAGACAAAACCTAAGGTTAAAATTGCGTCGTCCAAACATCATCCCTTAACATTAGGCAAGTGGTTGACATCAAACTGACACCATTTAAAAGACAAAACTAAAACAGAACATTCAAGCATCTAATAAAATGGAAAAACAATACCGTGCACCGTCTTAAAACGACGAAACATGCACAAACATGCTGTTCAGAAATGTTGAAAAGCCCTAAACACGGGCCCCATATTGTTTGAAAATTTCATATGCCTAAAAAGAAAAATCCACCAACTATTTAGAGGTTACATCCTCGTCTCCCGCCTGGTCCTGAGAAGCGTCCATCACCGAATCTTCATCGTCATACGGCTGAAGAGCAGAGAAATCCAGACCAGGGAAGCGTTGGACGGCCTGCTTCCTGAAGGCCTCGAAGCCAGATAGGAAGTAACGGGTGTTGATGTCCTCAAAGGCCTCAGACGCCCTGAAATCAGACACTGCAGCCTCTTTGGCCCCTTCGATCTGGCCAAACAGATGTTTGAAATCAGCTTCGGCCTTGTCTTTAGCTTCAACCGCCGCCTTGGTATCGTCCTCTCGTGCCTTCAGGTCCTTCCTCAAGCTCTCCAGCTTCAACCAACGCCTCTTTCCTCTCCCTCGTCAGCTCCATGACAGCCCGCTTGGCATTCTTCATCTCCGCCTCGTCCGCAATGGACTTGGCTCGAAGAAGAGCAAGATCTTCCTCCACAGAAGCACATCGACGAGCCATCACCATGGCCTCAGTCAACCCCTGCAAGCACTCTCAAGTCAAGAACAAAAACACTAAGGAAAGAACATGTAAAACAATAAAAAGACAGAGAACTGTACCCGCATAAGGGAATGAACCATAAGTAGCGAAAGGTCATCTGTGTGGGCCACAGCGTACTCGTCCATGTCTTGAGGAGTTAAGGGCTCCTTTTCGCCCTATCCATGGCGACGAGAGGACTCTGGTTGATCGTGGAGGCCGCGGTTGGAGGAGTCAAGTCAGAATCCACCAGGATGACAGGAGGATCTCTTTGGCCAGAAGGGACGGCGGTTGGAATGACGGGAGGTGTAGCGATTGGTTGCAGAAGGACGTGAGGGCGCTTCCTCAGCCCGCTTCGAAGATCCCTCGTCAGGCTTCTTGCGTTTCAGGCTAATGGGAGCGGCTGCCACCTCTCCCGACTGGGCCATTTGCTTCAGACGGACTCTTATTCAGCTTCATTCGTATTGATACCTGCGAACCAAAGAATACACAAAGATCAAAAGGGACGACAAAATCAAGCAAAATAAAATCGTACCAGCGCACTGACGAGAGAACCCACGCTTTTTGTTAGTTCTCTGTAAGGCTTTGACGGAGGAACTAGGGACGGGACCAAGGGAGAAGGTGGCAAGGAAATCCGGCTCAATAAAGATGTTGTATCTTCGGTCTTCGATCTCCAGTATCCTCCAAATCCTCTCTTGCCAAACCGAATTCAACAACGGACGATCTAAAGCTACAAAACGCAAGAGAACAAGTCACATACAAAAACAAATAATAACAATAACAATAATAAATAATCTTTGCTAAAAAATAGACACACACCGGACGACGAGGGGGTTCCCCAAGTCCTTCGGACTCCGACAAAGTCCCTAGGGTCTTCTTGCGGTAGCCTCTCCCAGTTGTCACCGCACACAAAGAAGTACCCATCTTTCCATATCCTGTCGGACGAAGGTAACCCCTGGACGACCCGTGAGTTTACATCCCTATTCTTAAATGTCCAAAAACCCCGGGAAAGTGCAATCTGGACGGGCTCGTAACAGAAGAGGAACTCGTCCACCGTGAGATCCTCCTCCCCATTACTAGTGACCCTCCACATAACCATGCAGGAGATGATCGTCCGCCAGCCGTTTGGGTTTATTTGCCCTGGCGCCAAAGAGAGGTAATCTAGAAGCTCCCTAACAAAGGGCTGTACGGGAAAACGAAGACCGGCCTTAAAGTCGGCCTCGTAGAAAGCCACGTCACCCTCATATTTAGGGCAACACGCTCTCTCGTCAGAGTCGGGAATCCTTAAGACGACGTCATCAGGAATCTGATAACTACGCCTTATCCTATTTATATCCTCGTCCCGCCTTATTTTGCTAAAGAAGGAACGGGCCTTCCAAGACCTATTCACCCTAGGCATCTGACGAGACCCCGAAGTACTAGGGACCGCGTCAGACGAAGCTCTCCTCCACCTCCCCTCCCGGTGGACTCGTCGGAGAGCCCCTTCCGGCAGCTCCTCCGACAGCGGAAGAGACCACTCAGCCTCGTTTGCCGCCATCCTATTTCTAACAGCCTCCCAAGTGGTAAGGGCCGGGTGAACTATAGAGTAGAGCTCCGCCGCTAATCGGTGGAGCACACTATCGGAGGAAACGTAGCCTTCTAACGGAGGCGGACCTAAATTACCCTCGGCGAACCTAGAAACGCCTACAAAGAATAACTTAAAGGACGGACTGAACGAAGCCAGAATGTATTTGACCGGAAAACGTAAAGAGCGAATCGGAAAAAGCTAAAGGATTGAAAAACTCACCGGAAAAGAAAGGAGAAACCCCAGTCGCTCGCCCCAAAACAAACTCTTTTCCTTTTCGAATGTGAAGGAAATGAAACTCGAAATCGGCATAAAAACCCTAAAACAAAAACCCTTCGTATTCAAAAAACCGCCAAAAAACTGACGAAACGACACTTCGAGCGCACCGTCCAATCACGTGACGACACGTGTCCTCTGCCGCCTGAAGCGACACCCCGACATTATTACAGAATCTGACGGAGCGGCGCCTCGATCACGCCGATCAATTATATGACGACACGTGTCATCTGCCATCTGAGGCGACACCTCTACATTAATACGAGATATGACGAAGCAACGCTTCGGTCATGCCGGCCAGTCACATGGACGACACGTGTTATCTGTCACCCGAAGCAACACCTTACATTAACGCCAAGACGCCTCAAGCACGCTCACCAGTAACGTGACGACACGTGTCACCCACTCCTAGAAAGACGACCCCTCGTTAAATGAAGACCCCACTTCCCAAGGCAAAGTAAAACCCCCACTCCACCTCAGTACCCCGCACATCGTCAAAAGTATGACGATAGTACGGAGTAGGGGGCATCTGATACTGACAGAATTAAACTCTAATGACGATACACCACACAATGAAATGACCACCACAATGACGAGGAAATTAAATATTACAGCTGTAGACAGCATTAACCCCACGTTGCAAATGTGCCATCTTTAAACCCCAGCAATGAAAGTCAAAAGCATAAATTAAGGACAAGAATCAAGGCAATCAACACGGTTACAAATCAGGACCAGACGGTTACAAATCTGGGTATTAAAGCCATTTAATGACCACAAACGGCTAGAAGACCAGGGCCTCCCTATATAAACCCAGGGAATTCTCGGACAAAGGTATTCACTCTTTTTCCTCACTTCTAGACTCTCTGAATCCGTGTTTCTCTGTCACGTTCTTTGCTAACTTAAGCATCGGAGGCTCCCCCCACCGGACCACCGCCGGTGCCCCCTCTTTTAATTGTTTTTCTGTTTTGCAGGTATTCACTCGTCGGAAGAGAGCATCGTCCGTTCGGATTGACTTGTGCGTGGGCCCACTGATTTTTAGGCATTATCAGTTAGAATTTTCACTTTAACTAACTAAATACAATGAAATCTTAAATGAATCAAATCTCATTTCTAGAAAAATTTCTTATAAACATCTTAATAGAAAAACCAAATATAATTTACCATGGGTGAGTATATACATACTTTCAGTTGTTTAAGAAGCCCGGAGAGCTTCTCCACTTGCTTTTCATTCTCTTGTATATAATAACAAAGAACAACATGAATATTAAAGAAAAAAAAAAAGTGGGGAGTAAATTGTTAGAAATCAAAATGCCTATTGAGAGAAACACCTTGCACAGAAAGAAAAAAGAAAACAGAGAGGAGAGAGGAAAAGAAGAAGAAGATAGAAACAAAAAAACTACTGGTAATGCATTGTAGGATCATGTGGCTATTTAATTATTTCTAAATAGAGACACATTGAGGTCTTAATGGAAATTTGAAACTGTAGGAAGAAAGTGAGAAACCGGAAAGTCATAGAAGAGACTAAGAGAGCATTAAACAAAACGACGTCATTTTGGAGGGCCGGTTATGTAGCCCAATTGATATATTCATTTAGTAACAAAACGAAATGGGTAAAAAAATTATTAAAGCAATTTAAGGAAATTCAATATCGTTTCTATCAAAAAAAAATTTTAATTTAGGAGGAATTTGAGAAGACATTTTTTTTTTCATTTAATTAATATAAAGGTGTCAATTAAGCAAAGAATTCCGGAATGATTAAGGGATAAAGCAATCAATAACCGAAAGATTTTGGGAACAATTTATTGTAAAGTTTTTAAACCTGGTAAGATAATGTTAATGGCAAGGAAATATTTTTTGAAAGGTTCTTTTTTTTTTTTGTTAAATGGTAAACGGAAGGTTTTTTGGGAACATTATTGGATATGTTTAAATTAAAGATGTATTTAATATGTAGTGGTCAGTCAATTAGTTTTTTTTTTTTTTTAAAAAAAGAGTTAATCAAGGGTTTTCCATAATGCTTTTGAAATTGTCATGAAAACGTGGTGTACTTATGGTAAGAAATTATATGTATCAAATAATTAGAGTTGTGCACTTATGGAAAGATATAAATGTTTTTGTATCCCATATAAATATATGAAAATGATGTGGCCCGGTCAATTAGGTTTTTATTTTAAATGATTTTTTTTTCCTTCCTTTCTCAAAACGACGTCATTTTGAAGTCGAAAGAGTAATTGTGATTTTTGTCTTTTTTTTTTTCCTTTAATACGACGTTGTTTTGAAGTCGAAAAAGTAATTGTGATTTTTTGTCGATTTGTTTTCCTTTTATACAGATGTACCTCATATGGTTAAGGAAAATTTATTGGCAAATATCAAAAATTAAATTAATGCTCATAAATCAGAATTAAAACTTGATCATACATACAGATACTAAATAAATGCATTTATTTCATGTAATTACAATTGGCTTAGTTAGCATGCCACATATTTAAATTAACCTATCATCATGCCATGTGTAACAAAAGACATTGTCATATATGCCACGTGGCAGATAGATGGTGACGTCTTCTGCTTTAATTTATATATATAGATATGTATCAAATAATTAGAGTTGTGCACTTATGGTAAGATATAAATGTTTTTATATCCCATATAAATACATGAAAATGATGTGGCCGGTCAATTAGGTTTTTTTTTTTTTTTTTTTTCCTTCCTTTCTTCAAAATGACGTCGTTTTGAAGTCGAAAGAGTAATTTGTGATTTTTTGTCGATTTTTTTTTTTCCTTTTATACGGTTGTATATATGGGAAGGAAAACTAATTGGCAAATGTCAAAAATTAAACTAATGCTCATAAATTAGAATTAAAACTTGATCATAAATAAGATACTAATAAATGCATTTATTTCATTTAAATTCAAATTAGCCTAACACATTTGAGTTGGAAATCTCATTGAAAACGTGGTGCACTTATGGTAAGGTATAAGTGTTTTTATATCCCATATAAATACATGAAAATGATGTGGCCGGTCAATTAGGTTGTTATTTTAAATTATCTAATTTTTTTTCTTCCTCCTTTAATACAACGTCGTTTTGAAGTCGAAAGAGTAATTGTGATTTTTTGTCGATTTGTTTTCCTTTTATACAGACGTACCTCAATGGTATGAAAAATTTATTGGCAAATATCAAAAATTAAATTAATGCTCATAAATCAGAATTAAAACCTGATCATAAATACGATACTAAATAAATGCATTTATTTCATTGTAATTACAATTGGCTTAGTTAGCATGCCACATATTTAAATTAACCTAGTCATCATGCCATGTGTAAGCAAAAGACATTGTCATATATGCCACGTGGCAGATAGATTGCAACGTCTTCTGCTTTAATTTATATATGGACATGGATATGGATGTGTTAATATAGTATAACTTAATAATAGGAATTAATCATGTAATTAGCGGTTGTAATTAGCTGTTGTTTCCTTTTTAAATTTATTTTACACCTATATATTATGCCTCCTAAAGAGAAGAATACACACAGAAAATTCAGCTAAATAATTCTACAAATGCATCCTAATTGTCTATTTGGCATTGTGGTATAAATTAGAATTTTAACTGTAGATTTTTTTAGTATTAGAGTTTTTGAGATATAAAGCATTAACTGAAAAGTTCTTTAGTTTTTGAAAAATTACAATGAAATAGTATTTTAAAATTCTAAATTTATATAATATGAACAATGAATTTTAGAGTTTTTTTTTCTTAAAAACTCTAAATTTTAGTTTTAAGAAACTTTTAAAGCTCTTTTTTAGGGGTAATTATAAAATTCTTCGGGAGTACATTAAATATGTACTCCTTACTCACATAATTGGTGGATCACGCTAATTAAATTCATAGTAGGACCAACTATTCATGTGAGAGTAGGGGATACGTATTTAATATACTCTATTCTCACAAAGATGTCATGTCTTCAATTCCCAAATGGGAAAACCAATGAGAAAGGTTCTAGAACGATGATAGTTACATTCCTTGTCAATACCTATTTTTCATGTTGTTTAATTTATATATTGAATCACATGTTGATATGTCCCCCCTTAATGCATTTCCCCATGACATGACCCCCGTAATATATGTCTGATATATTCACTGTTATAATATTCCAATATCTGTACATTACTTTGTATATCTCTATGTATCATATCTCCTGCTTGTGAGCTTATCGCTTTGATATAAACTATCTCAGCATGGTTAGGGGTCTACAAAATAAATGCAATGTCAGCTAAGATCCAATAAGAAATACAAACGAAGGCCAACTGAAAGGTTGGGTTGGGGATATTGGGTGCCTTATACCTTCCCAAGAACGTACCTAAGCAACCAGACCTAATCTGCGGCTAGTACCTTTGAACAATGGACATCTAAATGGGTTCCCGGACCTAAAAACTGGGTGGTGACTCCCTATTCTCTGCCCTAGCCCTTGAGTGTAGTTGGCGTACTCTCTCGAGCCCACGTGTTAGGTTGGGTTCACACCGGACAAACCCTGATCTACCATCTCACAAGTGGTTCATTTACGTCTTATTCAAAAGGGAGAGACAATCAAAGCCGAGAGACCCCTTGGGGAGGGCCTCAAGCGAGATAATGGAGGGATCCGAGGGGGTGCTCACAGTGGTGAATTCGCGGCTACCTCACAGTACCTCTACAAGATGTTTGATGAATGACACTTTGGTGCTAAAAAAATCAGTCATGAAAAATGCTAAAACCATTGTCAATCAGTCATGAAAAATTCCAAACCATTGTCACTTCTGATAGATTTGAATTTAATATGAAATTAGGTTTCAAGCATATTGAAAAATGAGATGAGGAGTGGTCTAGTATCACTTTTGGAATGCATTAGATAGACCCAAGTACTTCTAGAATGAGCATCCACAATGGTGAGAAAGTACTTGTGACCATTTAAAGTGGGTACAGAATAAGGACCCCAAATATCACACTGTAAAATCAAAATTATTGGCACACATGTGACCTGTATTAGGAAAAGGCAATCTTCTCTGTTTGGCCAAAGGACATATATCACAAAAGGAAATGCTTTTATTAAGAGTAGGCAAATTCTGTAGATATTGATGTAGAAAATGAAACTTATCAAAAGAAAGATGCCCTAATCTATAATGCCAAAGTTGCATTGATGCAGACTGCGTAGGAGCAGGTACAGAAACATTATTACTAAAATGATGTACAGAATGAAAAACCAAAGAATGAGGAAGAACAGTAGCACAACTAGATTTGTTCATTGGTGTCTGCAACAAATAGAGACCATTGTGCAATTTACCCAGTCCAATCATCCTCCAAGGGGTGAAGGCCTAGATAAGACAATAATTTCTCATAAAAATTAGACAGCAAGATAGAGAGTGAACCAATTTGCTAACTTATATCAAATTCAAATGAAAAGTAGGAACTTATAAGACATTAGTTAATGTCAATGAAGGAGAAAATTGAACAGTTCCTATATGAGTGACAAAAAAAAAATCCACATTAGGCAACTCAACTGAAGCATTGATAGTAGATGTAACAGTAGTGAGACATGAAAGAGAATGTACCATGTGATCAGTAACTCCAGTTTCTATGACCCATTGATTATTACTAACTATAGGAAATTTCACATTGGAGGCAAAAATTGAATGTGAGAGATTAGTGATAAAAACAATGCTATGAATGCAAAGAGAGTTGTAAATTGGTTTACCTGACATTGAATGAATAGGTAAAGAGGAAGATGATGTGGTGTTAGCCATAGCCTGATAGGTGACATTGGAAGTTGAAGGCTTTGGTGTGTTAGGAAGCAAGCTTTTGGTGTTTAGTACTGCAAGGAGCTGCTGGCATTGTGCTTGAATCTGTGAAAGCTGAAAATGTGACATTTCATTAGTCACAGCAACAACATTAGCACCAAAGTTGGTGACAAACACCTGATTAGCCACTGGACCTTTCCCTTTGGTCTTGTATCCAGGTGGATATCTGTGTAACTTGTAACACTTTTCCATGGTATGACCAATTAGTCCACAATGTGAGCATGTAGGTTTGTCTCTTTTCTGAAAACCTTGTTTGGCAGGTGTAGATTCAGCTGATTCAGTGTTGCAAAGTAAAGCAGTAGATTGCACATAGGGACACTCAATTGACCAATAGATCTCTGCCATTCCTCTTGTCTTATCAAAGAGAAAACCCTATCAATATTAGGCATAGGATCCATAAGCAAGATCTGACCTCTAACTTGAGTAAAAGTTTCATTCAAACCCATCAGAAATTGCATAAGGCATGTTTGATGGTGATTTTCAAAGACCTGCCTCATTGCACCACAAGAACAACTTGGAACACAGGTACAAACAAGAATTGACCTATAGTTCAATTAGTTCTTCCCAAAATCCCTACAATTTATCACTAACAGAAACTTGAGATTGAGTCAAAGATCCAATTGCTTGCTCAACTTGGAATATTAGATGTCCATTACTTTGAGAGAACCTTTCTCTCAGAATGGTCCAAATCTCACAAGTTGTTGGCTTATAAAGCATAGTAGCATGGATTTCTTTGGAAACACAATTCAATATCCAAGTAATCACTACAGTGTTACATCTACTCCAAAGAGAATACAGAGGAGAAGTAATACCTTCCTTAGGTAGATCAATACTTCCATCTACGAATCCAAGCTTGTTCTTGATGGTGAGTCCCATAGCCATAGATCTAAACCACGAGTGAAAGTTATCACCTGTGAGTGGTTGATTCACCAGCATCAAGCTTGAATTATCATTTGCATGGATGTAGTATGGACTTGAAGGAGGAGGATCATCCAAGGGAGTAACAACGTAAACGATTTTTGTAGAAGTAATCTCAAACGCCATTAGAGCTTCGAGGCAAAACTCAAAAAAAGCTTATGATAGCTTTGATACCATAATAAAACTGATACACTGAAGAAAATTCTAGAAGAAAGAGAATTTTTGAAGAAGACAAAGCTTCATTTCATTCAACTGATTAGTGAAAATGTACAATAATAAGGCTTTTATACAGTATTTGATCTAGCATAAAACTGTGCAACTTCGCTTAACAATCTAACTACTTCATAACAGAATGTTCTAGCTTATCACCTTATCCTGAGGAAGCCAATTAAAAACAAACTTCCTCGAGAGCTTGATTTCTCCAACACGGTTTTTTAGGTGCAAGCCCACAATCTTCCGTTGGAGTATGTCTCTAAGGATAATGCGATCATCATTGGAAATGGTATGGGTAAATTCTTAGAAGCAAACTTGGCAGGAGCAGCAGAGGCTAAATGGGGTAATTTTATTAGAATCAAAGTGGGGATAAGTGTTACAAGCCTGCTTCTGAATGGCTTCTGGCTTGAAAGGCTAGAAATGGAGGATTTATGGATTCAACTAAAGTATAAGTGATTGTATGATTTTTGTTTTGATTGTGGAAGATTGGGGCATTTAAGGCGTGATTGCAAATGGGGTAAACATCTGAATTATGGAAAGAGTTACGGTAAATGGATGTTGGCTGAGTCTATTCATGTCAAGAGCAATAAGGTTTCAGATTTGCTTTTCATGGATGTCATTGATGCTCATCTAGAGGAAGGTAGAAAAGCCTCCATAAAGGATCAGACCATTGAGGAAGAACCCACTGTAGTGGCGAGTGAGTATCACGAGTAAGGAGAGCGAGTAGAGCTTTTGGTCAGCAATGCTGAGGTAGACAGGTTACTTCAGCGGGTTATGATGGTGCCAGAACTTACTGAACACGCTACTTAGGATGGGACAGGTGCGGTGCTTGAAGATGAAGTACTAGTTCAATCTGAACCAGCTGCAACTACAAATCTTAACCTTGATCTGCTGGCTTTGGACAAATCCCTCGAGATGACTATAGAGAGAGGAAAAGTGAGTGAGGCCTCTCCTCAACTAGTAATACAATTGGGCCCATGTGGGCCTCTTGAAAACCAACTTGTCCCAATGGGCCTCTCATTAAGTCAGGCTAGGTTTCTCTCATGGGCTGCTATTATGCACCCCAAAGACTCTCTTAAGCCCAATATTGTCCCTTTCTCTGGAGAAATAAGAGACATAAGTGAAGAAAGTCCAATGGTTGTGGATAGAGGTAAAGGAAAAAGAAGCTTTGAGGAGAAGGTTGAGACAGAAGGGAAACTGAATAAGAAAATGAAGCTGGAACCCGTGGGAAAATTCAAACAAGTTGCCAAAACTAGTCCCATCAGGAAAATAGCTGAATAAAAAAGAGTTAGAGAATTGAAGAAAATAGCAAGAGACAAGGAAGGAAGGAAGAAGATGGCCATGTTTGCTAGTGGCAGCATCTCTCCAATTTCAATACCAACGGATACTGAGGCTGAGGAGGTGGGCCTGACCATGCCCCCCCCCCCCTCGAATAATGTTAGTCCTTGCTTGGAATTGTCGTGGGATGGCACGGCCTACGACAATAAGGAAACTTAAAGCGCTGGTATGTAGCTTTAATCCTAGTTGTATTTTTCTTCAAGAAACTATATTAGATGTTAGTAAAGTTGTTGTGATTGTAGAGAGATTGGGCTTTTTGAAACACTATATTATCCCGTTTGTGGGTATTGCTGGTGGATTATGCTTGGCTTGGAAGGAGGAGATTGAGCTTGAGGTGACTATGGCGAATCAAAATATTATTAATGCTCTTATATTCTTGGAGCCTCAGAACCAACCTTGGATGATTTCTCTAGTCCATGCTCCCTCTAACCAATATGGTCGTATTCCCTTTTGGGAACACCTTCAAACTATAGGGGACTCTTTTGTTGGGCCTTGGTTGTGTGCTGGAGATTTTAATTGTGTTGTGTCTCAGGCAGAGAAGAAAGGTGGATTACCTGTTGGAGAAGCTTCTAGATCTAAGTTGTGATCTTTTCTGGACTCTTGTAATCTCATTGACTTGGGTTTTAAAGGTAACTCTTTTACCTAGTCAAATAAAAGAATGGGGAATGCTAATATTAAGGAACGTCTTGATAGAGCAGTCGCAAATGAATTGTGGCGAACCATGTGTCCAAAAGCTACACTGAAGCATCTTCCTATGATAGCGTCTGATCATGCCCCTCTGATTCTTAACTCTCATGAAGAAGACTCAAGCGGCCCAAAGCCCTTTCTTTTTGAAAAAGCTTGGATCAGGGATGGTAGTAGTTCTCAAGTGATTAAAGAAGCTTGGGGTATGATTCATAGAAGTAACCCACAATTTTGCCTTTTTGAAAAAATTAAAAATGTCAAGGTCAAGCTTAAATGGTGGAATAAAAATGTTTTTGGTTTAATACAGAAGAGAATTAGTAGGCTTATTTCGGAAATTGAGGAGGTGTTAAGGCTTGAGCCTAATGAGGAGAATATCTCTTTGGAGCAGAGGCTTTAGTGGGAATATCACGAGAGCTTAAGAAGGGAAGAAGCTCTTTGGCGCCAAAAATCAAGAATTTCATGGCTAACAACCCCTGATTTGAATACAAGATTTTTTCATGTAACAACCACTGTTAGGAGGAGAAGGAATCAAATTTGTTTTCTGAAGAATGAGACTAGCAAATGGGTTCAGGGTGATGAGGCTATTGGTAACTGCTTTGTATCCTCTTTCTCAACTTTATTCCAATCATCGAATCCTCCTTTTCCGGATGAACTATGCAACTTGCTTGAGCCGATGATCTCTGATGATGATAATTCCTATCTTTGCAACGTTCCCTCTAATGAGGAAATTAAGGAGACTTTATTTAGCATGAGCTCACACAAGTCTCCAAGCCCTGATGGTTCTCCTCACTTTTTCAAACATTATTGGCGTTTTGTGAATAAAGAAGTAGTGGAAGCTGTCAAGAATTTTTTTCAGAGTGGCAGATTGCTTAAGCAAATAAACCATACCTTCATAGCTTTGATCCCTAAGGTTGAAGGGGCTGCCTCTGTAAATCAATTCAAGCCTATCTCTCTGTGCAATGTTATTTATAAGCTTATCTCCAAGATTTCGGCTTCAAGACTTAAGGTGATGTTGCCTAAATTTATTTCTCCATGGCAAGGAGCTGTTGTGCCAGGAAGGCTAATTCAAGACAACTCCATTATTGTTTATGAAGTGATCAATGCCATGAAGAATTCAAAGGGCAAGCAAGGCTATATGGCTTTGAAGATGGATATGGACAAGGCTTACGATAGATTGGAATGGTCCATCCTTCTGAAGATTATGGAAAAATTGGGCTTCAATGGGAAATGGGTTGCTCTGATTCATGAATGCATTTCAACACCATATTTTTCAATCTTGATGAACGGCTCTCCTCACGGTTTTTTCTCATCTTCAAGGGGGCTGAGACAAGGAGACCCTCTTTCCCCATTTCTCTTCATAATAGGTGCTGAAATTCTTTCCAGGATTCTTCACAAAGTTGAATCTGAGGGTCAGTTCAAAGGTTTCCAATTAGCAAGATTGTGTCCCAGAGTTTCTCATCTATTATTTGCAAATGATCTCATTATTTTCTCTAGAGCTTCAATGGAAGATGTTGCTGCCATTCAAGGTTTCATTGATAAATATCAGCTTTGGTTGGGTCAAAAAGTGAATGTCAAGAAATTTGTTGCTTTGTTCAGTAAGAAAGTTCCACAAGGGTATCAAAGAAGACTCTGTCGCCTCTTGGGCCTAACAAACTCTCCATTCCACTCTAAATATTTGGGCCTTCCTCTTAGTATAGATAAATCAAGGACTAACACTTTGGAGTATGTTGTGGAAAGAGTTCAAAATAAAGTCCAAGGGTGGAAAAGGCAGATTTTGTCCCAAGCTTCCA
>OU015767.1:4630925-4768695 GCA_907173295.1 Fagus sylvatica | reverse complement strand
TTATTATTTTTGGGCTATATTCGGGATCTTTTTACCCTTGAATTCCAAGACTAAAGCAACCCGTCAAATAGCAGTTTTGAATGGTTTATTCTCTCTTTTTGGGTGATTCTTCTTTTTACCACAATATTATAATTATTATAATGTGTAGAATCCATTACGTTGTTTCAATGGCAAGCCATTTCGACATATAAAGGATTCATACCATGATGTCCCAAAACTAAGCTAGGCCATAGAATTAGGGTGGACCAATTTGTTATAATGCTTATAATACCATGCTTTTCTTTTTAACACTTTCGTGGCAAATGTACATCTTATTCAATATTTACTCAAAGCATATAAACAAACAAATATGTGTGATTATGACATGTATGTAGCATTTAAATCACAATCACAATGACAATTAAAGTATGATTATGGCATGTTCGCAGCACTTAAATCATGATGACATAAGATATATGATTGTAGACATCCCAATTTGTACTGGTTGATACTCATGGTCCTCGGTCTCAGTGATGAAAATTAAGATCTCTCATAAGGCGAATGTGTGTTGAAAACCACCCAAAAAGTACCAAAAAATGAGTTTGAGAAGCTGCCTTAACCTAATAGGCGTGCACCCCTTTAGAGGTGGCACATGTTTGTAGTGATGAGGCATGCGCCACTACTGTCAGGCAGAAACCCTAATTCGTGGAGACTAGCTTTTTGTGCGACATTAGGTCAGTTTTCCCCTTCTTCAAGCAAACCCTAGCCCCTCTACCACTATAAAAGGAACCTTATACCTCACAAACAAATAATTTAGAAGAGTTTCCATAGAAACACTGAAAATACCAAGAAGCCTGGTATAATAGAATAGAGAGTAGCGAAGCTCTACTAAAGTAGAAGCCTAGAATAAGAGAGAAGTAGTTTTAGAGGAGCGAAGCCTTGCCTAGAAGAAGGTAGTGAGGAAGAGTTCTTGAGCAAGTAGCTATTCTCTAGTTGAAGAACTAGAAGGATAATCCCTTTCTCAAGAAACTCCAATCACAAACCTAGGCGTTCAAAGCCTTTCTTGTTGAAGATCAATACACACAAACCCCGTCAAAGAGATCAATTTGAGAGACCAATGAATTGCTAGCTTGGAACAAGCTCCCTAGAGGCCAAGTATGGATCTTCTCAATAGGCCATACCAAATTGGTTGGGAAAGAAGTTCCCATGGACACCACACTAGAGCAAGTGCTATCCATTATAGGCGTGACCACCAATTAATCCACCATTATCTTCACTACCAAAGATTTGCCACCCGAAGGAGGAGATCACAACAAAGCTCTCTATGTGACTTTAGATTGCATAGGTTCCAAAGTGCCAAAGGTGTTGGTTGATAATGTATCCTCGATCAATGTATGCCCGATGCGCACTACCACCAAGATAGGGTTGACCAAAGGACAATTAGCACCTTTAAGCCTCACGGTTCGAGCCTATGATGAGAGTAGCTGAGAAGTCATTGGAACTTTTGAAGTCGAATGCCAGTTAGGATCGGTAAGCTCATCAGTGCTATTCCATGTCCTTAAGATCACTACATCTTACAACTTGCTGTTGGGAAGAGCTTGGATGCACCTTCTAGGGATTGTGCCTTCAACGGTCCATCAAAAGCTCAAACTGCCATGGAAGGGAGGAGTCCTCACCATTCTAGGCGATTAAGAGATTAGCGCACCTGCATGCGACATCAAAAGCAACAATGATATACAACTGCGAGACTTTGAAGTGATGAAGACTTCAAGCGTAGTCATTACCTCCATAATGAAGAAGATGGGCCATCAGTTAGGCATGGGGTTGGGTAAGTTCAACCAAGGAATCAAGAAGCTCCCTGAAGTCTATAGTCAAGATGCCAAGTGCAAATATGACTTGGGATACAAAGAAGAGATGGGAGCGATACCCAAAAACAGGTACACTCTAAATGGGAACCATAATTTTGAGGTCCTATAAAATTAAAAGGTATGTAAATATATTTAATTCATTCTTAATTTTGAGACCCGTGAGATTCAGGTTGTGGCGCTCACAGGTACCTATCCAATCTTCTCTAAATCAGTCTCTTAAGACCTAATGGACTATAGTTCACCGACTCGACCAAACATTCACATAGTGACTCAACAATTCACGTCATCAAATAACACATGAAAGAAAAAAAATTAATAATCTTCAATAATCTGTAACTATTAAAAAAAAAAGAAGTAATTCTGGATTATGAAAACACATATTTTAATAAAATAAAATAAAATATTTTTATCTCCTCTGAAATTAATCATATCACCATGCATCATTCTAAAAAAAAAAAAAAATTAGATTTGTAGCAAATAAAATAGAAAATAGAAAACGAATGTAGCAGGGCACTGTTTATGCAAAGGACTTGAGTTCCAATTGGCACTTAGAGCATTCCCAATGGACATGCTAAAACCAAAAATAAACTCAAATATAGCCTACAACCACAAAAAAGGGCTCCCAATGGACATGCTTCCCGTGAGCTAAAATAAGTTTTTGCTACAGTTGCAAGGCATTTATGCCTTGCACTGTTCATTTGCCATTTCTATTTTTTATTATTTTCTCTTCTCCTCTGCTCCTTTCTCTCTCTTCCTTTTTTCTTTCTTCTTTTTTCCTTTCTTCTTTTTTCCTTTCTTCTGTTCTGCTCCTCTCTCCCGTGGCTGTCAAGTTCTATCTCAGTGAGGAGACTCTTTCTTCCTCTCATCTGTGAAGAGTGAAGAGACTCTCTCTTCCTCACAACTTCCCGACGACACAAACGGAGTTTCATCTGAGACCTGGCCGGAATCATCACTCACCGAAAAGGTATGAAATTTTTCCCCTTTCTCTTCTCCCTCCATAGTCGAAATTGTTTCATCTTTAATGATGTAATTTTTTGTTAGGCTGAACTAAATCAGATCTATTTCGCACTTTGTTTTGGATTGTCCATGGTTTTCCATCTTCTCAAAACAAACCCACATGAAACCCATTCCATATATTGTTTCCTATTTGTCCATTTTTTTCTTCTTCTTTTGTTTGTCATTTGTTTCATGACACCCATATTGATTCTTTGTTTCACATGCTGATAGGAACCTGTGGATCGTTATACAACATTCCATAGAGCCATTTTCTGCAATTATATTTTTATTTATTTTTTCCCTCACTGATAAAAAAAAAAATAAATAAATAAATTGTTCCATGATTCTTTGATGGTCAAGGTTAAATATTGCACTGATTGGATTGACTGTATTTTGTATTGGATTGGTCTTCATGATTGAATGCTTGAAATTCTAGTTCTTTTTCATTTACCCTTTACATGTTTGACAAAATGTCTCAATGAACTTCTTTTACTGATTTTGGAATTTTGGGTTATTGATTTTATTACAAAAGAAAAAATCAGTGAGGCTTGTAAGTAATTAAACTTGGCTGATTGTTGGGCTCCATATTCAGCTTTCATTTTTGTACAAATTGAACAAGTACTACAACAACTCAATGTAATATGAGTTATAGTATTGATAAGTATTATGTGAAATTTTGTGTGTGTGTTTTTTGTAAGTGATGGACTCCCAGAGGCAAGAAGACCCCTTCTTCATTGACCTTTTACAGGAGGGGGAACAAGGTTTTGAAAATGGTTTTATGATGGCCACTCCACATATGAATGTGGATGCCCATCAATCTCCACCCCCAGTTGAAAATCAGCCCTCATCCCCTGTTGAAATAAGATCAACTACTAAGAAATCTCAACGGGGTAACAACTTCACCATTGAAGAAGACAATATGCTAGTATCAGCGTGGCTCAATAATAGCTTAGATGCAGTGCTCTCAAATGACCAAAAATACAAGCAATATTGGAGAAGAATTTGGTTGTACTTCCACAACAACAAGCAATTTGAATCTGATCGCTCGGAAACCTCTTTGTCGAGTCGGTGGTCAATGATTCAGCTATGTACCAATAAGTTTTGTGGAGTCTTGGCCCAAATTGAAACACTAAATCCAAGTGGTTATACTGAACAAGACAAGGTACATGTAGTTAGCATCTAGTATTTGTTTTTTTTATCAATGCACCAATATTTTTGAGACACTCATTATTTTCAATTTGTTAATTTCTTAGATTGGCAAGGCAAAATTTATGTATAAGGAACTCTATAAGAGATCATTTCACTTTGAACACTGCTGGGTTACCTTGAGGCATGAAGCTAAATGGTTAGAGCATAAAGATAATGTGAAGGGAAGAAAAAGATTAGCCCCAATAACATCATCTCCTACTCTTCCTGAGTCAATACATCTAGATGAAGACAATGATGAGTCCAATGCCTTTGTAGACTTGGAGAGACCATTAGGCAAGAAGGCCGAAAAGGAACGATTGAAGAAAAGAAAGAGCCAAGATAATATGGTCTCAAGCCTTGCCACCAAGTTGGATGAAATAAAGGAAGAAAAGAAGAAAATTCATGAAGAGAAAATGGAAAGTATGCGTATTGCATCAGAAGAACGCCGAGAGACAATTCGTATTGCATCGGAAGAACGAAGAGAGTTGATTCGTCTTAAGAAAAAAAAGATTGAGGTGGAAAATGCAAAAATGGAAAATGAAATCATGATGAAGGATTTAAGCACTATGGATCCAGAGCAGCGTGAATTTATTCGTATATGCCGCTTTGAAATCTTGGAAAGCTACAAGTCTAAATTCTGATCAGCCCTTGACTGTAGCTTTGTATTTTTTGTATTGTGCAAGGATAATTTCTGCACTAACCATATAAATGTGCATGGATACTAGCACATATCATTTTTGTATTGCTGGCATGTCACTAAATTATGTTCACAGTGGCAGCAGCAAATGATAGCATTCGGGCAACACTGGTTCAAAACTCTAGTGCTAGATAAGCACTAATATTTTTTTGTTTTTTATAACCAGGATGCTCTAATGACCACATTTTGAATAGTACTATGAATGTAGCTAAAAGTATAGCAATATTCCTTCTCAATATGTTTCTCCTGCATGGTCCATACAATACTTATCCCATTAGTGATACTTTCTACATCCTTTTTCATAAGGAAATGATACTTTCTATTTGTTTGCCAACAATAAGAAAGAATGCTAAAAACATGGCTAACAATAGACAACCTACTTTCAACCACAAATCTGTCACAAATAATGCAGGAGAAAAAGTGTGGCCGTCCCCTTGGCCTAAGGTTCCACAAAGAGAGTGGAGATTTGTACATAGCTGATTCTTATTATGGCCTTCTGGTTGTTGGACCTGGAGGAGGACTTGCAAGGCCTCTGGCAACCCATGTAGAAGGGAAGCCTATACTCTTTGCTAATGACCTTGACATTCATTAAAATGGATCCATCTTCTTCACAGACACTAGCAAAAGATATAATAGAGTGTAAGTGGACAACAACATATATTAAGACCATTTGAATTAATAAGACATTCTTCAATATGCCAAAACATGAAAGCTTCTTCTTCTTCTTCTTTTTTGGTTATTATATTTTTAAAGAAATGTGATTTTCTTCTTGCAGGAACCATTTCTTTATATTGTTGGAAGGAGAAGCCACTGGTAGGCTTCTCAGATATGATCCCCCTACGAAAACAACTCATGTTGTCTTGAAGGGCTTGGCTTTTCCAAATGGAGTTCAATTATCTAGGGATCAAACCTTCCTCCTCTTTACTGAAACCACCAACTGCAGCTACATTCATAGTACTATTCAAAACTAACATTAAATAAAAAGTAAAACAACTAAGAAATTTAGACTTACAAGTTACAAGTTCTTATCACTTGCCATGTACTTGCCATATGTGCTCAACGAGATCCGCTTGAAGTTTAGAATGAGACCCTCTGTCTCTAATGGATTGATGACGTTGAATGAACTCTATAAGTTGAGGTGTACGATGATGTGATATTAGTCCAGGTTGAATTCCATCAAATTGTTCATAATCGAAGTCATCTGCACAAAGATATAAATGTCGCTCATCTTCAACAATCATATTATGCAATATTATACATGCTATCATAATATCCTTAAGCGTTTCAAGGTGGAAAAAACGTGCAGGTTTGCGCACAATTGCAAATCGTGCTTGAAGCACGCCAAATGCACGCTCAACATCCTTCCTTAACATCCTTCCTTGCTTCCTCTTGTTTATGAGCAAACAATTGTCTTTTATTTCCTTGTGGCGCTGGAATGGTTTTAACAAATGTTGCCCATGATGAATATATACCATCTACGAGATAATACCCCATCGAATAGTCATTACCGTTTATTAAGTAATTGACCTGAGGAGTACGCCCTTGAGCAAGCTCAGCAAATACAGGAGATCGTTTTAGCACATTGATGTCATTGTGAGACCCCGTTAATCCAAAAAATGCATGTCATATCCAAAGGTCATATGACGCCACGGCTTCCAAAATTGTTGTAGCTTCTCTAATATGACCAGTATACTAGCCTTTCCAAGCACTCGGACAATTTTTCCATTTCCAATGCATGCAGTCAATACTCCCCAACATTCTTGGAAATCCACGGTTTTGGCCAATCGTTAACAATCTTGCAATGTCATTGATGTTTGGTGACCTTAAGTACTCATCAGAAAAAACTGAAATCACTGCTTTAACAAATTTTTTTAAACTTTCTATTGCGGTGCTTTCTCCAATCCTCACATATTCATCCATCAAATCACCTGTCACTCCATAAGCAAGCATTCTGATTGCGACTGTCATCTGGGAAGACAACCCGAGCCTTCTAGCAGCATCTCTTTTTTGAATAAAGTACGGTTAATGAGCTTCAACTGCAGATTGGATACGTAGAAAAAGAGAACGATTCATTCATAATCTCCTTCGAAATAAATTGGGAGAATACACCGGTGTTTCAGTAAAATAGTCGTGGAAAAGCCTATCGTGGCCTTGCAAAATATCACGCGAGATGAATCTTCGGCCATGAACAGAACCACAATGTGATGTTGATCTTCTTTCATTATTCAATCGTTCTTCTGCTATGGCAACAACTAAAGTAAGTTCCAACTCATCATCAGAAGATGAGTCAAATAAAGGCTCATCAAATGGAGCAGAAAAATCAAGTTCATAAGGATTCAAATCCATAGAGAAAAAGCAAAGAACAAATGGAAGAGAAAGAATGTAAGAGACTTTTTTGGTTTTTCTGTCTAACACAATGTAGACGTATGGAAGAGAGCTTTTTTTTTTTTAGTGTTATCTACCAACATTAGGACGTATGGAAGAGAGCTTGTTTTTAAACATATGGAATACAGCTTTTTTTTCTGTCTAACACTATGATTTTCTCCGTTGTCTTCATCATCATCAACTTCATTATAACCAACATTAATGTTATCTACCAACAAGAATGTAGGTGAATGTCATTAATGTTATCTACCAACATTAATGCTATAATTAATCTTACACCTTAAAATCTTTTTGCTGAACAAATGTTTACGTGTTGTCTTGGAAAAGAAAGAATGGAAGAGATTTATCAATAAAGTTACAGACACTACAGTTTTGTAACAATTTCACAACAATATTGAGGTGTCAAGCTGTGAATGATAGATAATAAAAATATACCCAAAAAAAACTCAGCATTGTTGTGAAATTGATGTGAAAATATTGTGTTTGTAGCACTACTTGAGATTTATTTATTTTAATCTTGAACTTCGTTAATGATAGAGGCTCATTAATGTTATCTACTAACATTAATGCTACAATGAATTCTACACCTTCATTTCTTCTTGCACAACAAATACTACGTGTTTTCTTCTTCTTCCATAATGAAGATATATATTTTTGTCTTGGAGTTCATTAATGATATAGGTAGTTTTCTTCCACAATGAAGATATATAATTTTTTTTTTTTTCAAGATATATATATATATATATATATATATATATATTTTTGTCTTGGACCTCATTAATAATACATGTATTGCTACAATGAATGTTGCAACTTCATTTTTTCTTTCACAATGAATGCTATGGGTAGTTAGTCATTCATGAAAAAATTAAAAATTTATCAAATGAGACTTATTAAAAAAATATTTAATATATATTGCACTATAGAAAATATAGATTATAAAATTTAATAAACTAGTTTTTTTAATGATATATATATATATATATGACTTTTAGAGGAAATAATAAAAAATGAATAAATAATGAATATTTAAATGAAATAGAGTTGAGAATAGAGAATCGGATGGGAGTGTTTTTTAAAGTGATAAGCTAAAATAGAAAAAGTAGGGTCTTAAGCTAAATTTTAACTTAAATTTTAAGGAAGCCATTGGGAATGCTCTTAGAGTGCCCAATTTAGCACTCAAGTCTTTCTCAAATGCCGATTGGCTTAAAAGTTAATTTTTTTTTTTATTTCTTTTTTAAAACACACTTGATTTTAATAGTATTTAATAATATTCCACGGTGATTACATCATCCTAACACATTTCTAAGCATGCATCCATATTCAAACGATTTAAAATCACTTATTCGGTTAAAGCTTAAAAATACCTAAACTTGCATCCTAATCAATTTAATTTTGGGTAAATTAAACTACCCCACTTGCGAGGTATTACAGAACGACAATAAACTCCAAACTTCAATTGAAATGATAGTCTCACTCTTTAGGTTTGACATAAAACTGTCATGGGTCTTTCCGTTACTAATCTTAACGGAATATTTCGTTCTTTAAATGATTCTGTTTTTTTAGAAAACTTTCTATTTCCTCTATTAGAGGTTTGGAAAAATGAATCTTTTAAAAAATGAAATATTTCGTTAAGTTTAGTAACAGAAAGACTCATGACAGTTTTATCTCAAACCTGAAAGATGTAATTGTCATTACGGCTCAAGTCTGGGGTTTATTGTCGTTCTACAACACCTCGAGCAAGGGTAGTGTATTTTACCCTTTAATTTATTATAGTAAAAAAAAATTATATATGTATATGTTTGGGATGCAACCTCCTAAGTGAGTGTCCAGGATCCAACCTAAAAGAAAATGCACTTGATTCACTTAAGGGGGAGTGTTGTTAATGTATACTAGGCATTAGCCCGCGCGTTGTTGCGGGTGCAGTTAATAATATCCATCTAATAAAATTCTTCAACCAAAGAAAAAAAATTGCAATCAAATTCGTCTCATTCTTAGAAGCTTACTTCATTGTCAGTTAACTCTTCCAATATATCACAAATCCAAAATGACACAATTCATAAAAACTACAAATCAATTACATCAAATAAAATATAATCTAATGTTCCAAAAAATTATTTACTATCATGTGACTCTTTGAGTAATATCTTATACATCATCTACCTGTACCTGTAGATGTAACAATACAAAGTGATTTAAAAAGAAAAACAAAAAAAAAAACAATTTGGCCTTCACTGCTCAAGCCTTTCTCGCCACATCTGCATTAACATTTTTTTCTTCCTTGTTATAATTCTCCTTACCTCCTTTAAAATGAAATCTAGCTCATATGTTACATTAAGAAAAATGTTAGAATAACGAAAAGCGTTTTTTATAAATCTAAATCATTTACTACATATAGTAAACATATTTTTTTTCTTCAAAAAGTTTCATGATCGAATTATGTTGTCATTTTATTTTTAACAAAACATAATACCACTAAGTGTCAAATCATAAGTTTTGTTAAGCAACCCATGCTTCAATTGATCTAGACAAAACAGTAAAAAATATATATAATTCATGTAATTTAGGTATGTATCAATTTATGAGATTCTTGTAAAACATTCCTATGTGATAGAGTTAAATTGTAAATGTTATGGAAATAAGGATGAAAATAGAATCTCTTAAAAAAATTATATTTATATGGTATTATATTTAATTATATTAATTCTGATTCAGAATTCACATGGTAAGTGTTGATGTCTGGAATTTGCATCTCCATGGAAATGACTAGAGTTTTGCATCTTCATATCAACAGTTGCACAGCCAGCCAAGAACTGATGGCGCTGGAAAATCAGTAGACGGCCTTCCTTGGAGCCGAGGAGTGGAAGACCTGTAAAAGAATAACAGCTGGTCGGAATTGGCACCGGTTTGGGGCCGGCCAAAGGGGCTCCGATGCCTTTGTCAGTATTGATTCCCAGAAAAACCTTAAGAGTGAATTTCTGTATCGGAAAGTACTGTTCATACCTGAGAAGAGGAGAGAGAATGGCTTTTTATGCCTTCTGGTCATGGCACGTGGCCTTCCAGGCTCCGTTGGATCTGAAGACACGTGGTGCATTAACAACCCTTCACCTGGAAGGTTGTTACTCGTCAGAAGTGTAGTGCTGTGCGACGTTGCATGGGCTTAACTCCCTAGATTCGTGGAGGACACCTGTTGCAGGTAGTGAGTCGACTCGGTGAGTGGTCCCGCTGGATTCCCGTAATTGATAGGGGATGAGTCACGGACAGCTGGAGTGGTTGAGCATGCATAAGAGACGGCCGTCATTCAACTTAGGAACTAGAAGGTCGTCACTCTCAAATGGATGGAAGGTCTTCATCTCAGACTTGGGGAAAAGTTGTAAAATATTCCCATCAGTTGCCCCCCTATTCCGTGGTTGTCTGCGTAGACGACCTTCGGAATATGAAAAGTCAAGGATGAAAGGGAGATCTCACATGCTTTTTGGGCCTTTCTAGAAGAGCTACTTCATTGTCTTGGTCTAAGTCCGAGCTAGCTAATTCCCAAATGCTTGGCGTATTGTGATTCGTCTTCAGGTACTCTGAAGGATAGTCAGTGGAGGAGGAGGCGAACATACCGTAGATGAGCTTCTCTTTTACTGTAAGTTGTCGAACGTGGTCGCTTCACCAGGGATCTGGGGTTTTACCTATCATCATATTTCACTGAGACGGATTCCAAATCTTCTATAATCCAATCAATCTTGGAAGCCAACATTTTTCTTTTGCGGGGATAACTGAGAGTTTTCCCTTATATACTTCTCTACTGTTGACGGTCTTCCAGCCATTGGCTCAAAAGACAATGGAAGACTTTCACGCTAAGAGAGACTTTGAGGAAACAGGTGAAGGGTTTGGAAGCCGATCTTCAAAAGAAAGACGACCTTCTTTCCTCTCAAGACGACACTCGTCGCTTTTATGTTGGGGGTTTCGAATATATCAGGTAGAAAGCTGCTCTTGCTTTTGGGAAGTACTCAAGAATGGTCCATGGTGAAGATATTTGATGATGAAGCCACCACTGCCATATAAGAGGATAGTGAGAATGAGGACGAAGAGGATGACATTCAGTCTAAGGAACATGTGGTCACTCCATCTGAAGTCCAATTTACTTCTCCAAGTGGTGATCAGAGTGGCGATCCGGCTATCAGCCTTATGGATGGCCAGGTTATTCTTCCACCAATCGACAAGGAAGCGCCTTGATTTCTTTTTTTGCGTACTTTTGTTTTTGAGTAAACACTTTTCGATATTTTTTGTTTGTGTAGATACATCCCTATTCCAAGCGTTGTCATGTTTTCCCACGGGTATGGCAAGCGTTTTTCTTTTGTAGACGAAGGTCTTCTAACTCAGGTCATGTTTACCTCTTGTGGAAGAGGTGTGACCTGTATTTTTGTCCAAGGTATGTTTACCTGTGGGGATAAGTATGGCTCGACGATCATCTATATGTTAATAAACTTTTCCGTTCTTCTTTGAGTTGAACTGTTGTTTTGATGCATTGCTTTACTTTCCAAGTATACCTTGCAGATGTCAATTTTTACCTTTAGGAAGACGTCCTTTGTAGGAGTCTCAACTATTTTCAGAAGAGTGGCATTGTCTGTGACGACCTTTTTCTAGAAAATGCACCACGTCGGTGTCTAACTTGATAATTTTCAGAAAGGTGGCATTATCTTTGATGACATTCTTCTGGAAGATGCATAACTTGATAATTTTCAGAAGGGCGGCAATAACTTTGACGACATTCTTCTGGAAGATGCATACCTTGATAATTTTCAGAAGGGCGGCAATAACTTTGACGACCTTCTTCTGGAAGATGCACCACGTGGGTGTCTAACTTGATGATTTTCAGAAGGACAGCATTAGCTTTGACGACCTTCTTCTGGAAGATGCACCACGTGGGTGACTGACTTGATAACTTTTAGAAGAGGAGCGTTCTTGATGATCTTCTTCTGTAGATGCACCCCGTGGGTGTCTAACTTGACAATATCTAAAAGGAATCTTCTTGACGACCTTCCTTTATAAGGTGCACCACGTGGGTGTCTAACTTGATATTGAAGAGGAGTCTTCTAGACGGTCGTCTTCTATAAGTGCACCCCTTGGGTGTCTAACTTGATGACAGATAGAGGAGGAACGTTCTTGACGGTCTTCTTCTATAAGTGCACCCCTTGAGTGTCTAACATTTGCACCTCGTGGGTTTCTGACTTATGCACCTCGTGGGTGTCTAACTTGCACCTTGTGGGTGTCTGACTTGTGCACCTCGTGGGTGTCTAACCTGCACCTCGTGGGTGTCTGACTTGTGCACCTCGTGGGTGTCTAACCTGCACCTCGTGGGTGTCTGACTTGCGCACCTCGTGGGTGTCTAACTTGTGCACCTCGTGGGTGTCTCACTTGTGCACCTCGTGGGTGTCTAACTTGCACCTCGTGGGTGTCTGACTTGTGCACCTCGTGGGTGTCTAACCTGCACCTCGTGGGTGTCTGACTTGCGCACCTCGTGGGTGTCTAACTTGTCTCACTTGTGCACCTCGTGGGTGTCTAACTAGTGCACCTCGTGGGTGTCTAACTTGTGCACCTCGTGGGTGTCTGACTTGCGCACCTCGTGGGTGTCTAACTTGTGCACCTCGTGGGTGTCTCACTTGCACCTCGTGGGTGTCTCACTTGTGCACCTCGTGAGTGTCTAACTAGTGCACCTCGTGGGTGTCTAACTTGTTGATTTTCAGAAGGGCGGCATTAGCTTTGACAACCTTCTTCTGGAAGACGCACCATGTGGGTGACTGACTTGATAACTTTTAGAAGAGGAGTGTTTTTGATGATCTTCTTCTGTAGATGCACCCCGTGGGTGTCTAACTTGACAATATCTAAAAGGAATCTTCTTGACGACCTTCCTTTATAAGGTGCACCACGTGGGTGTCTAACTTGATATTGAAGAGGAGTCTTCTAGATGATAGGTACCCCTTCGGTAATGCTGGATGATCTTGTAAGGACCTTCCTAATTGGGGCTTAGCTTTCCCTGTGACGGGTCCTTAGTTGCTTGGGTGACTTCCTTAAGACCCAGTCACCGACTTCAAAGCATCGGAGCTTTACCTTGGTGTTATAGTATCTGGTCATTTTTCCTTGGTAAAGTGCGATTCTTTGTGCTGCTTTTGCTTCTTTTTTTTTATCTAGGAGATCAAGGTTCAGTCGAAGCTGTCCCTCATTTTCTTCTTTGTGGAAGGTCGTCCTTAGGGTGGTCAGTCCTATTTCTATGGGAATACCAGCTTCTGTGCCAAAGGTTAGCTTGAAGGGAGTTTCTTTTGTCGGTGTTCTAACAGTGGTTCTGTATGCCCACAACACACTCGGAAGCTCTTCCACCCACATACTCTTTGCCCCCGCGAGCCGGGTCTTAATCTGTTTGAGTAAGATCCGGTTTGTAACTTCAACTTGACCGTTGGCCTAGGGGTGTCTGGGGGACGAGTAGTGGTTTTGACTACATAACTCTCTAAAGGGTCCGTTGTCAAATTGCTTTCCATTGTCAGAAACTAGGACCATTGGGATCCCAAATCGACAAATGACGGCCTTCCAGACGAAAGACTTGACATTCTTTTCTGAAATTGTTGCCAAGGGTTCCGCCTCCACCCATTTAGTAAAGTAATCAATCGCAACCACTAAGAATTTTTCTTGTTTCATTCCAACCGGAAAGGGACCCATAATATCTAGCCCCCATTGTGCGAAAGGCCATGGTGAGGTTATGGGCGTGAATTCCTCCGGTGGCACCCTCGGGACATTGGCGAAGCGTTGGCACTTGTCGTAGGCCTTCACAAATTGGGTGGCATCATGTAGAAGGGACGGCCAATAATAGCCTGCTCTTGTGAGCTTGTGCGCCAAAGATCTTGCCTCTGAATGATTCCCACAAACCCCTTCATGGACCTCCCTGATGACGTAATTCGCTTCTTCTGGTGACAAACACCTTAGGTGAGGTTTTGAAAAACCCATCTTGTAAAGGATGCCCCCTAGCAACTGGAAGCGAGAAGCACGTATTCGAAATTTGTGTGCTTCTGCCCTATCTGCAGGAAGGGTCCCTTCTTTGAGGTATCGGATTATGGGCAACATCCACGTCGTAGTGAATGAGATAGGATTTATTGTTTCTTCCTCTGTCGACGGTCTTCCTTGGATCTCGACGAAGCCGTCTATTTCCACTCCTGAAGACGCCAACCTAGCTAGACGGTCAGCGGCTTCATTTTCTTCTCTTGGAATCTGAAGTAATTCCACCTTCTTGAACTGTGTTAGTAGGTTCTTGACGACCGTCAAATATCTTTTCATTCTATCTTCCTTAGCTTCATACTCCCCCTTGACTTGCCCTACGATTAACTGAGAATCGCTTTTGACGGTTAGGTTCTCGATTCCCATACTCTTGGATAATTTTAGTCCGGCTAGAAGGGCTTCATACTCCGCTTCGTTGTTGGTGGCGCGGAAACGTAGCTGAAGCGCATACTCGAATTTGTCTTTCTCAGGGGAGACAAGGACGACTCCATTCCCGCTCATTTCCTTGGTAGATGACCCGTCTATATTTACTGTCCAGGCCTCGCCTTCTTCCAATTCCTCTTCATCCTTCCATGGTTGAATGAATTCTGCGATAAAATCGGCCAAGGCTTGGGCCTTTATTGCAGTGCGTGGACGGTAGTCGATATGAAATTCATTCATTTCTATGGACCACTGTACTAGTCTCTCGGCCGCATCTGGCTTATTCATGGCCTTCCTGAGAGGGTAATCAGTCAAAACTATTATGGGATGGGACTGGAAGTACGGCCTAAGCTTTCTAGACGCGATCAACAAAGCAAAAGACAATTTTTCCATATTTGAATATCTTTCTTCAGCTCCCTTCAAGGCCCTACTGGTGTTGTAGACAGGCTTTTGAACGCGTTCGTCCTCCCGAATTAGTGCGGAACTGACCGCGGAGGCTGACACAGCCAAGTACAAATATAATTTCTCACCCGTCTAGGAAGGGCTGAGTAACGGTGGGGAGGATAAATAGGCCTTCAATTCCTCAAACGCCTTCTAGCATTCTTCTGTCCACTGGAAGGCCTTCCTGAGAGTTCTAAAGAAGGGAAGGCATTTGTCCGTAGATCTTGAAACGAACCTATTCAGAGCGGCTGCTTTCCCTGTCAAGCTCTGGACCTCCTTGACGGTCTTCGGAGGGCTCATGTCTAGGATGGCCTTAATTTTATCTAGATTGGCTTCTATCCCGCGCTGCGATACCATAAAACCCAGAAATTTGCCGGAGGAGACCCCGAACACACACTTTGCGGGGTTCAGCTTCGTGTTGTACCTTCTTAGTGTCTGGAAGGTTTCTTTTAAGTCAATGAGATGGTCTTCATCTTTTTTGCTCTTTACCAGCATGTCATCCACGTATACTTCCACGTTTCTCCCTATTTGATCATGGAACATCTTGTTTACCAATCTCTAGTAGGTGGCTCCAGTATTTTTGAGGCCGAAGGGCATTACCTTGTAGCAGAAAAGGCCTCTGCTTGTGATGAAGGCCGTCTTCTCTTGGTCCCCTTCTGTCATCTGAATCTGGTTGTAGCCAGAGAAGGCGTCCATGAAGCTGAGTAACTTGTGTCCAGCCGTGGAATCCACTAGTTGGTCTATTCGTGGAAGGGGATAGCTGTCCTTGGGACATGCTTTGTTTAAATCTGTGAAATCGACACACGTTCGCCATTTCCCCGTGGATTTTTTTACCATTACCACATTGGCGAGCCATTCTGGGTAATAAACCTCCCTTATGAAGCCTGCCTTCAACAATTTGTCAACCTCTTCCATCACAGCAGTGTTTCTTTCCGGGGCGAAGACTCGTCTCTTCTGCCTGATGGGGGGTGTGGAAGGGTTGACGTTCAGTTTGTGGGAAATTACTTCAGTGCTAATACCAGGCATGTCGTCATGGCTCCATGCAAAGACATCTGCATTCCCTCTCAAGAAACTTACTACCGAAGCTCGTATAGAAGTTCCTATCCTTGTTGTTTTCTTTTCATCGCCTTCTATCAATACGATCTCCTCTAATTCTTCGGTTGGTTCAGCAATGTTTTGCCGCTCTTCCACGATCAGCGTTTGGTGGACCTGCTCTGCATTGACAGTAGTTAAATAACATTCTCTGGCCATTGCTTGATCTCCCTTCATCTCCCCTATTCCATTTTCGGTTGGAAAGCGAACTAGAAGGTGGTATGTGGAAGTGACAGCTCGAAGGCGATTCAGAGTAGGGCGTCCAATTATCACATTATAGGCAAAAGGGCAATCTACTACCAAGAAATTTACCTTCTTTATAGCTTGCTTCGGATGAGTACCTGCTATGATTTGAAGGGTGACCATTCCAAGGGGATAGATACTGGTTCCTGCAAATCCGACCAAAGGGGTTTCGATGGGTTGCAGCTGATCCTTATCAATTTTCATTTGCTGGAAGGCCGTCAAATATATGATGTCCGCAGAGCTGCCATTGTCAATCAAAACCCGTCTGGTGGAATAGCCAGCGATCTCCATTGTGACAACCAACGCGTCATCATGGGGGTGGAAGACTTTGCAGGCGTCTTCTTCTGTAAATGTAATAGGAAGGTCTTCCACCCTCGGTTTCTTGTTGCTTTTCTGCGTGACGAGCACATTATGTATTTGGCGAGCGTAAGCCTTTCGTGAGGAACGGGAGGTTCCGCCTGCTGCCATTCCTCTGGAGATCACGTGAATTTCTCCCAGTGGGGGTCTTGGAGGCGCTTCCCCTGGAGGTCGTTGTTGACGGGCTCCCTGGGGACGACCTTCTCTCTGACCTTTTTCAATAAATCTCTGCAACTTTCCTTGCTTGATCAGTTCCTCGATTTGTCTCTTCAGGTCGTAGCAATCTTCTGTGTTGTGGCCGTGGTCTCTATGAAAACGGCAGTACTTGTCTCTCGGCCTTTTGTCAGGGTCCGTCAACAGCTTGCCTGGCCATTTCAAAGCCGGGTCATTCCTTATTTGCATGAAGATGTGGTCTACAGGAGCGTTGAGAGGAGTAAAGCTGTTGAACCTCTCATTAAATCCCCGTCCACTCCTATCCTCTTGCCTCCTGTTTCTGTTCCTCTGTGCTAAGCAAAAAGTGGATTTCTCATATTGTGGTGTATACTGTGTTGTTGACGGCCGTCTGCCGATGAATCCCACAATTAACCATAATATGTAGCGGAATGTCCTTGACGGTCTTCTTTTATACGTATATTCCATAAGTGTTTAATTTTGATAACAGATAAGGGAGGAACACACTAGATAGACAAAGAAGGAACGTCCTTGACGGGCTTCTTCTCTAAATGCACCCCTTGGGTGTCTCGCTTAATAATAGGTAGAGAAGGGACACTCTTGACGGTCTTCTTCTCTAGATGCACCCCTTGGGTGTCTCACTTGATAATAGGTAGAGAAGGGACACTCTTGACGGTCTTCTTCTCTAGATGCACCCCTTGGGTGTCTCACTTGATAGTAGGTAGAGAAGGGACATTCTTGACGGTCTTCTCTTCGGTCCCTTCCTAAAAATCTTTGCAATCTTCCTTGCTTAATAAGCTCTTTGATTTTCTTTTTGAGGGCAAAACAATCTTCGATGTTAGGGCTCTGGTCCCCATAGAAATAATAGTATTTGTCTCTCGGTTTTCTTAAGTTTTGGGAGATCTGAGCAGTCTTTATCCACCATTTGCACAAAGTAACATGCATATTGGAAGAATTATTTCACCCGTCATATGGGTGTCCAACCTTGTGTTCGTATGCATAGCTGTCATATAGGTCTACTTTGAAAGGCTTATAGAAGCCACATGCTTGTAGAAATAGGTCCTTAGACCTCAGCTCTTTGATGCTTATAGGAGCCACAGTAGGAGTAGATCCTTAAACCTTAATCATGGTGCAGTTAAACTGATCTCTGTTGTGGCCCTTCTCTATAGAGCTCATCTTTGTTGCGAGATTACCAATGATCTGAATAAACAAATCGAATATATATATATATATATACATTTTGGGGTCATAATGCCCAATATGACATGAGAAAAGATGACATCATGCTTTAATCCAGTCAAACACAAAATTGCATATAATGGATGGACGGTCGTCCATCTATGCAATAATCCGGTTTGCAATAATCTGGTTTGCAATAATTGTGGAGAAAAAACGATGAATAGATCGTCTAAGTAAGCATATAGATGACAATATCTCAATTAATGAACAATGTGATTTTGCATCATCAATTATCTATCCGAATTGAACAATTACATTACAAGTAATTTCATTTGAGATAATTAGTCCTGTGTGAAAGCTTATTTCAATTATTTGTGTGTATGCAAAGAGTTATAATTCTCACGTGGAAAATGTAACTTTAAATTGTGTTGTAAAACAACGCTGCCAACTTTAGCTCAAGGACATTAAGCTGGTCTTATAGACCTTCCAAATGTAGACATAGACATTTCAAGATTTCTCATCCTTAAAAGTTACAGTAACACACATATGTATATATATAGAAATATTCATGTGATTTCTATATTTTATTTGAGGTCGAGTATTTCCCTTTTAGATTATTTGTTAGTGTATAACAAACATATTAAGTACAGCCTCAATTAATTTATTGTTTATCATCTTTCTAATGAAAAGAGAATACGTAAAAGAGGAGTAGTGTGAAAGAGACATAGCTTCGAGGCGGGGCTAGAAGCCCTGAAAATTGTTGAAGGTCTTCACTTCACTAAGGAACTTGGAAGACCGTCGTTGGAAGGATCATGTCTTCGACTCACTTTTCTGTAGAAGTTGGAAGACCGTCCCTGCAAAGGCCATGTATCTATCTTCCTTTTCCTTCTAGGCGGGGCTGGAAGGTCGTCATAATTTTTTTCCTTTACAATTCATGCTCACACGGATGACGTTGCAATCAGGGCTAATAAGGATGCTGATGTGGCATCATGGGGGCGTGATACGTGGCACATGGCATGTGCTTGCAGCATGTTGGCGTGAGCTTGACACGTGTCGGCACATACAGGCACGTGGCGAGCACATGAAGACACGTGAAAAGGAAGGTCGTCACTCCGCCGGCGCGTGGAAGCGCGTGAAGAGGAAGGTCGTCACTCCGCCGGCGCGTGGAAAGAAAGGTCTTCTTTCCGACGGCGCGTGGAAGAGCGTCACAGCTCTGATGATGAAAATTTCGCCGGGGATCGATAGATCGGGCGACGTTCTACACCGTAGTGGTGTTTGTTTCCCGTCTCTGAAGAGGTTGCACATGGATAGGAAGGTCGTCACTCCGCCGGCGCATGGAAGCGCGTGAAGAGGAAGGTCGTTACTCCGCCGGCGCGTGGAAAGGAAGGTCTTCTTTCCGACGGCGCGTGGAAGAGCGTGAAAGCTCTGATGATGAAGATTTCGTCGGGGACCGATAGATCGGGCGACGTTCTACACCGTAGTGGTGTTCGTTTCTCGTCTTTGAAGGCTAAGAAAGAAGTTTGGCAAGCTATGCAATTTGTAAGAGGAGAAGCCGTTCTTCCCACAGACGGCGCCAACTGTTGATGTCTGGAATTTGCATCTCCATGGAAATGACCTAGAGTTTTGCATCTTCATATCAACAGTTGCACAGCCAGCCAAGAACTGAATGTTGCTGGAAAATCAGTAGACGGCCTTCCTTGCGAGCCGAGGAGTGGAAGACCTGCAAAAGACATAACAGCTGATCGGAATTGGCACCGGTTTGGGGCCGGCCAAAGGAGGCTCCGATGCTTTTGTTCAGTATTGATTCCCAGAAAAACCTTAGAGAGTGAATTTCTGTATCGGAAAGTACTGTTCATACCTGAGAAGAGGAGAGAGAATGGCTTTTTATGCCTTCTGGTCATGGCACGTGGCCTTCCAGGCTCCGTTGGATCTGAAGACACGTGGTGCATTAACAACCCTTCATCTGGAAGGTTGTTACTCGTCAGAAGTGTAGTGCTGTGCGACGTTGCATGGGCTTAACTCCCTAGATTCGTGGAGGACACCTGTTGCAGGTAGTGAGTCGACTCGGTGAGTGGTCCCGCTGGATTCCCGTAATTGATAGGGGATGAGTCACGGACAGCTGGAGTGGTTGAGCATGCATAAGAGACGGCCGTCATTCAACTTAGGAACTAGAAGGTCGTCACTCTCAAATGGATGGAAGGTCTTCATCTCAGACTTGGGGAAAAGTTGTAAAATATTCCCATCAGTAAGTATAAATGAAATTGACACCTACCCCCCTGGCATTTTGGAAAAAGTTAGTGTCAATTCTCTCTTTTCTAACTCAAGCTCATTGCTCCTCCACTTCATTTTCTCAACTTCAGCTTCATATCTCTGAAAATTTACTTTTTCTCTTGAATAAACATGCAACGAGGAGAATTGCATAAAGAGAGACTTAAGAGCATTCTTATCAGATACCTCAAAATTTTTGTCAAATGGGTTCTAAAAAACCCATTTTTTCTAGTTTAGCTAAAACACAACTACATCAGACTCCCTATTCTAATTTTACCATTCCATTTTTTTATATATATTTTTATTATTTTATTTTTTTTTCACAACTCCCAAAATACCTTCATTTCCCATTTTCCTCCTCTCTCTCTCTCTGTTCCCTTTGTATATTCTCCCCCCTCCTTTTTTTTTTTTTTTTTTTTTTTTCCACCACCCACGTACCACATTTTTTCTCTTTCTTTTTTCTTTTTTCTTTCCTTTTTTTTCCCCACCACCCACGTACCCCCCTCCCTTTCTTTTTACTTCTCCCCCACCAGACATACATTCCCCCTTTTTCTCACCCATTTCTCTCATTTCCTTCTCAGTTCGTCCCTCTCCCTCATTTTCTTTCTCTCATTTTCTTTTTTCTCACCTCTGTTAGCATTTCTTTCTCTCATTTTCTTTTTTCTCACATTTCTTAGTATTTCTTTCTCTCATTTCTTTTTGTTAGTATTTCTCTTTCTTTCTCTCATTTTCTTTTTTCTTTTTTCCTTTTCTTTTCTCTTCATTCTTTCTCACCTCTCTTTTCTCTTTCCTTCTTTCTCACCTGATTTCCTTCTTTATCCCATAAATGTTTCTAATTTTGCTTTTTTAAGCCTTTAATTTTTTATTTTTTTTGGTTTGTGGGTTTTTGTTTGGGATATTGAAGATTTAGATCTATATTGTTACTATGTTTTTGTTTTTGTTTTTGTTTTTGTTGTTGTTTCCATTATTCTTAGCGCAGGAGACAAAATGCAAGAGAGAGAAAAAAAGATTATTTAATGCCTTAGCGGATGAACAGTTGCTCCTCCAACTCAAGGAGCTACTGTTCATCTGCTTGAGGATTTCGGCTGAATGGGGAGGCTGGTGCTATACGATTTGCTGAGTTTTTTTGTTATATTTTGGGTTTTTCAATCGAATGGAGAGACTGATAATAATGTTCTAACATCAAAATAATGAAACTTAAGAGAGAGAGAGAGAGAGAGAGAGAGAGAGAGAGAGAGAGAGAGAGAGAGATTTTTAAGAGATTATCTACCCATCATCATTGATTTCCGTAATCATTTTTTCTAATTTATCTACAAAGCAACTATATTGGATTTGTTAGAATTTTCACTTTAACTAACTAAATACAATGAAATCTTAAATGAATCAAATCTCATTTCTAGAAAAATTTCTTATAAACATCTTAATAGAAAAACCAAATATAATTTACCATGGGTGAGTATATACATACTTTCAGTTGTTTAAGAAGCCCGGAGAGCTTCTCCACTTGCTTTTCATTCTCTTGTATATAATAACAAAGAACAACATGAATATTAAAGAAAAAAAAAAGTGGGGAGTAAATTGTTAGAAATCAAAATGCCTATTGAGAGAAACACCTTGCACAGAAAGAAAAAAGAAAACAGAGAGGAGAGAGGAAAAGAAGAAGAAGATAGAAACAAAAAAACTACTGGTAATGCATTGTAGGATCATGTGGCTATTTAATTATTTCTAAATAGAGACACATTGAGGTCTTAATGGAAATTTGAAACTGTAGGAAGAAAGTGAGAAACCGGAAAGTCATAGAAGAGACTAAGAGAGCATTAAACAAAACGACGTCATTTTGGAGGGCCGGTTATGTAGCCCAATTGATATATTCATTTAGTAACAAAACGAAATGGGTAAAAAAATTATTAAAGCAATTTAAGGAAATTCAATATCGTTTCTATCAAAAAAAAATTTTAATTTAGGAGGAATTTGAGAAGACATTTTTTTTTTCATTTAATTAATATAAAGGTGTCAATTAAGCAAAGAATTCCGGAATGATTAAGGGATAAAGCAATCAATAACCGAAGATTTTGGGAACAATTTGTTGTAAAGTTTTTAAACCTGGTAAGATAATGTTAATGGCAAGGAAATATTTTTTGAAAGGTTCTTTTTTTTTTTTGTTAAATGGTAAACGGAAGGTTTTTTGGGAACATTATTGGATATGTTTAAATTAAAGATGTATTTAATATGTAGTGGTCAGTCAATTAGTTTTTTTTTTTTTTTTTTTTAAAGAGTTAATCAAGGGTTTTCCATAATGCTTTTGAAATTGTCATGAAAACGTGGTGTACTTATGGTAAGAAATTATATGTATCAAATAATTAGAGTTGTGCACTTATGGAAAGATATAAATGTTTTTATATCCCATATAAATATATGAAAATGATGTGGCCCGGTCAATTAGGTTTTTATTTTAAATGATTTTTTTTTTCCTTTTTCTTCAAAACGATGTCATTTTGATGTCGAAAGAGTAATTGTGATTTTTGTCATTTTTTTTTTTTCCTTTAATACGACGTTGTTTTGAAGTCGAAAAAGTAATTGTGATTTTTTGTCGATTTGTTTTCCTTTTATACAGATGTACCTCAATGGTAAGGAAAATTTAGTGGCAAATATCAAAAATTAAATTAATGCTCATAAATCAGAATTAAAACCTGATCATAAATACAATACTAAATAAATGCATTTATTTCATGTAATTACAATTGGCTTAGTTAGCATGTCACATATTTAAATTAACCTAATCATCATGCCATGTGTAAACAGAAGACATTGTCATATATGCCACGTGGCAGATAGATGGTGACGTCTTCTGCTTTAATTTATATATATAGATATGTATCAAATAATTAGAGTTGTGCACTTATGGTAAGATATAAATGTTTTTATATCCCATATAAATATATGAAAATGATGTGGCCGGTCAATTAGGGGTTTTTTTTTTTTTCCTTCCTTCTTCAAAACGACGTCGTTTTGAAGTCGAAAGAGTAATTGTGATTTTTGTCGATTTTTTTTTTTCCTTTTATACGGCTGTATATATGGGAAGGAAAACTAATTGGCAAATGTCAAAAATCAAACTAATGCTCATAAATCAGAATTAAAACTTGATCATAAATAAGATACTAATAAATGCATTTATTTCATTTAAATTCAAATTCAAATTAGCCTAACATGTTTGAGTTGGAAATATCATTGAAAACGTGGTGCACTTATGGTGAGGTATAAGTGTTTTTATATCCCATATAAATATATGAAAATGATGTGGCCGGTCAATTAGGTTGTTATTTTAAATTATCTTCTTTTTTTTTCTTCCTCCTTTAATACGACCTCGTTTTGAAGTCGAAAGAGTAATTGTGATTTTTTGTTGATTTGTTTTCCTTTTATACAGATGTACCTCAATGGTATGAAAAATTTATTGGCAAATATCAAAAATTAAATTAATGCTCATAAATCAGAATTAAAACCTGATCATAAATACGATACTAAATAAATGCATTTATTTCATTGTAATTACAATTGGCTTTGTTAGCATGCCACATATTTAAATTAACCTAGTCATCATGCCATGTGTAAGCAAAAGACATTGCCATATATGCCACGTGGCAGATAGATTGTAACGTCTTCTGCTTTAATTTATATATGGACATGGATATGGATGTGTTAATATAGTATAACTTAATAATAGGAATTAATCATGTAATTAGCGGTTGTAATTAGCTGTTGTTTCCTTTTTAAATTTATTTTACACCTATATATTATGCCTCCTAAAGAGAAGAATACACACAGAAAATTCAGCTAAATAATTCTACAAATGCATCCTAATTGTCTATTTGGCATTGTGGTATAAATTAGAATTTTAACTGTAGATTTTTTTAGTATTAGAGTTTTTGAGATATAAAGCATTAACTGAAAAGTTCTTTAGTTTTTGAAAAATTACAATGAAATAGTATTTTAAAATTCTAAATTTATATAATATGAACAATGAATTTTAGAGTTTTTTTTTCTTAAAAACTCTAAATTTTAGTTTTAAGAAACTTTTAAAGCTCTTTTTTAGGGGTAATTATAAAATTCTTCGGGAGTACATTAAATATGTACTCCTTACTCACATAATTGGTGGATCACGCTAATTAAATTCATAGTAGGACCAACTATTCATGTGAGAGTAGGGGATACGTATTTAATATACTCTATTCTCACAAAGATGTCATGTCTTCAATTCCCAAATGGGAAAACCAATGAGAAAGGTTCTAGAACGATGATAGTTACATTCCTTGTCAATACCTATTTTTCATGTTGTTTAATTTATATATTGAATCACATGTTGATATGTCCCCCCTTAATGCATTTCCCCATGACATGACCCCCGTAATATATGTCTGATATATTCACTGTTATAATATTCCAATATCTGTACATTACTTTGTATATCTCTATGTATCATATCTCCTGCTTGTGAGCTTATCGCTTTGATATAAACTATCTCAGCATGGTTAGGGGTCTACAAAATAAATGCAATGTCAGCTAAGATCCAATAAGAAATACAAACGAAGGCCAACTGAAAGGTTGGGGATATTGGGTGCCTTATACCTTCCCAAGAACGTACCTAAGCAACCAGACCTAATCTGCGGCTAGTACCTTTGAACAATGGACATCTAAATGGGTTCCCGGACCTAAAAACTGGGTGGTGACTCCCTATTCTCTGCCCTAGCCCTTGAGTGTAGTTGGCGTACTCTCGAGCCCACGTGTTAGGTTGGGTTCACACCGGACAAACCCTGATCTACCATCTCACAAGTGGTTCATTTACGTCTTATTCAAAAGGGAGAGACAATCAAAGCCGAGAGACCCCTTGGGGAGGGCCTCAAGCGAGATAATGGAGGGATCCGAGGGGGTGCTCACAGTGGTGAATTCGCGGCTACCTCACAGTACCTCTACAAGATGTTTGATGAATGACACCTTTGGTGCTAAAAAAATCAGTCATGAAAAATTCCAAACCATTGTCACTTCTGATAGATTTGAATTTAATATGAAATTAGGTTTCAAGCATATTGAAAAATGAGATGAGGAGTGGTCTAGTATCACTTTTGGAATGCATTAGATAGACCCAAGTACTTCTAGAATGAGCATCCACAATGGTGAGAAAGTACTTGTGACCATTTAAAGTGGGTACAGAATAAGGACCCCAAATATCACACTGTAAAATCAAAATTATTGGCACACATGTGACCTGTATTAGGAAAAGGCAATCTTCTCTGTTTGGCCAAAGGACATATATCACAAAAGGAAATGCTTTTATTAAGAGTAGGCAAATTCTGTAGATATTGATGTAGAAAATGAAACTTATCAAAAGAAAGATGCCCTAATCTATAATGCCAAAGTTGCATTGATGCAGACTGCGTAGGAGCAGGTACAGAAACATTATTACTAAAATGATGTACAGAATGAAAAACCAAAGAATGAGGAAGAACAGTAGCACAACTAGATTTGTTCATTGGTGTCTGCAACAAATAGAGACCATTGTGCAATTTACCCAGTCCAATCATCCTCCAAGGGGTGAAGGCCTAGATAAGACAATAATTTCTCATAAAAATTAGACAGCAAGATAGAGAGTGAACCAATTTGCTAACTTATATCAAATTCAAATGAAAAGTAGGAACTTATAAGACATTAGTTAATGTCAATGAAGGAGAAAATTGAACAGTTCCTATATGAGTGACAAAAAACAAAATCCACATTAGGCAACTCAACTGAAGCATTGATAGTAGATGTAACAGTAGTGAGACATGAAAGAGAATGTACCATGTGATCAGTAACTCCAGTTTCTATGACCCATTGATTATTACTAACTATAGGAAATTTCACATTGGAGGCAAAAATTGAATGTGAGAGATTAGTGATAAAAACAATGCTATGAATGCAAAGAGAGTTGTAAATTGGTTTACCTGACATTGAATGAATAGGTAAAGAGGAAGATGATGTGGTGTTAGCCATAGCCTGATAGGTGACATTGGAAGTTGAAGGCTTTGGTGTGTTAGGAAGCAAGCTTTTGGTGTTTAGTACTGCAAGGAGCTGCTGGCATTGTGCTTGAATCTGTGAAAGCTGAAAATGTGACATTTCATTAGTCACAGCAACAACATTAGCACCAAAGTTGGTGACAAACACCTGATTAGCCACTGGACCTTTCCCTTTGGTCTTGTATCCAGGTGGATATCTGTGTAACTTGTAACACTTTTCCATGGTATGACCAATTAGTCCACAATGTGAGCATGTAGGTTTGTCTCTTTTCTGAAAACCTTGTTTGGCAGGTGTAGATTCAGCTGATTCAGTGTTGCAAAGTAAAGCAGTAGATTGCACATAGGGACACTCAATTGACCAATAGATCTCTGCCATTCCTCTTGTCTTATCAAAGAGAAAACCCTATCAATATTAGGCATAGGATCCATAAGCAAGATCTGACCTCTAACTTGAGTAAAAGTTTCATTCAAACCCATCAGAAATTGCATAAGGCATGTTTGATGGTGATTTTCAAAGACCTGCCTCATTGCACCACAAGAACAACTTGGAACACAGGTACAAACAAGAATTGACCTATAGTTCAATAGTTCTTCCCAAAATCCCTACAATTTATCACTAACAGAAACTTGAGATTGAGTCAAAGATCCAATTGCTTGCTCAACTTGGAATATTAGATGTCCATTACTTTGAGAGAACCTTTCTCTCAGAATGGTCCAAATCTCACAAGTTGTTGGCTTATAAAGCATAGTAGCATGGATTTCTTTGGAAACACAATTCAAAATCCAAGTAATCACTACAGTGTTACATCTACTCCAAAGAGAATACAGAGGAGAATTAATACCTTCCTTAGGTAGATCAATACTTCCATCCACGAATCCAAGCTTGTTCTTGATGGTGAGTCCCATAGCCATAGATCTAAACCACGAGTGAAAGTTATCACCTGTGAGTGGTTGATTCACCAGCATCAAGCTTGAATTATCATTTGCATGGATGTAGTATGGACTTGAAGGAGGAGGATCATCCAAGGGAGTAACAACGTAAACGATTTTTGTAGAAGTAATCTCAAACGCCATTAGAGCTTCGAGGCAAAACTCAAAAAAAGCTTATGATAGCTTTGATACCATAATAAAACTGATACACTGAAGAAAATTCTAGAAGAAAGAGAATTTTTGAAGAAGACAAAGCTTCATTTCATTCAACTGATTAGTGAAAATGTACAATAATAAGGCTTTTATACAGTATTTGATCTAGCATAAAACTGTGCAACTTCGCTTAACAATCTAACTACTTCATAACAGAATGTTCTAGCTTATCACCTTATCCTGAGGAAGCCAATTAAAAACAAACTTCCTCGAGAGCTTGATTTCTCCAACACGGTTTTTTAGGTGCAAGCCCACAATCTTCCGTTGGAGTATGTCTCTAAGGATAATGCGATCATCATTGGAAATGGTATGGGTAAATTCTTAGAAGCAAACTTGGCAGGAGCAGCAGAGGCTAAATGGGGTAATTTTATTAGAATCAAAGTGGGGATAAGTGTTACAAGCCTGCTTCTGAATGGCTTCTGGCTTGAAAGGCTAGAAATGGAGGATTTATGGATTCAACTAAAGTATAAGTGATTGTATGATTTTTGTTTTGATTGTGGAAGATTGGGGCATTTAAGGCGTGATTGCAAATGGGGTAAACATCTGAATTATGGAAAGAGTTACGGTAAATGGATGTTGGCTGAGTCTATTCATGTCAAGAGCAATAAGGTTTCAGATTTGCTTTTCATGGATGTCATTGATGCTCATCTAGAGGAAGGTAGAAAAGCCTCCATAAAGGATCAGACCATTGAGGAAGAACCCACTGTAGTGGCGAGTGAGTATCACGAGTAAGGAGAGCGAGTAGAGCTTTTGGTCAGCAATGCTGAGGTAGACAGGTTACTTCAGCGGGTTATGATGGTGCCAGAACTTACTGAACACGCTACTTAGGATGGGACAGGTGCGGTGCTTGAAGATGAAGTACTAGTTCAATCTGAACCAGCTGCAACTACAAATCTTAACCTTGATCTGCTGGCTTTGGACAAATCCCTCGAGATGACTATAGAGAGAGGAAAAGTGAGTGAGGCCTCTCCTCAACTAGTAATACAATTGGGCCCATGTGGGCCTCTTGAAAACCAACTTGTCCCAATGGGCCTCTCATTAAGTCAGGCTAGGTTTCTCTCATGGGCTGCTATTATGCACCCCAAAGACTCTCTTAAGCCCAATATTGTCCCTTTCTCTGGAGAAATAAGAGACATAAGTGAAGAAAGTCCAATGGTTGTGGATAGAGGTAAAGGAAAAAGAAGCTTTGAGGAGAAGGTTGAGACAGAAGGGAAACTGAATAAGAAAATGAAGCTGGAACCCGTGGGAAAATTCAAACAAGTTGCCAAAACTAGTCCCATCAGGAAAATAGCTGAATAAAAAAGAGTTAGAGAATTGAAGAAAATAGCAAGAGACAAGGAAGGAAGGAAGAAGATGGCCATGTTTGCTAGTGGCAGCATCTCTCCAATTTCAATACCAACGGATACTGAGGCTGAGGAGGTGGGCCTGACCATGCCCCCCCCCCCCCTCGAATCATGTTAGTCCTTGCTTGGAATTGTCGTGGGATGGCACGGCCTACGACAATAAGGAAACTTAAAGCGCTGGTATGTAGCTTTAATCCTAGTTGTATTTTTCTTCAAGAAACTATATTAGATGTTAGTAAAGTTGTTGTGATTGTAGAGAGATTGGGCTTTTTGAAACACTATATTATCCCGTTTGTGGGTATTGCTGGTGGATTATGCTTGGCTTGGAAGGAGGAGATTGAGCTTGAGGTGACTATGGCGAATCAAAATATTATTAATGCTCTTATATTCTTGGAGCCTCAGAACCAACCTTGGATGATTTCTCTAGTCCATGCTCCCTCTAACCAATATGGTCGTATTCCCTTTTGGGAACACCTTCAAACTATAGGGGACTCTTTTGTTGGGCCTTGGTTGTGTGCTGGAGATTTTAATTGTGTTGTGTCCTCAGGCAGAGAAGAAAGGTGGATTACCTGTTGGAGAAGCTTCTAGATCTAAGTTGTGATCTTTTCTGGACTCTTGTAATCTCATTGACTTGGGTTTTAAAGGTAACTCTTTTACCTAGTCAAATAAAAGAATGGGGAATGCTAATATTAAGGAACGTCTTGATAGAGCAGTCGCAAATGAATTGTGGCGAACCATGTGTCCAAAAGCTACACTGAAGCATCTTCCTATGATAGCGTCTGATCATGCCCCTCTGATTCTTAACTCTCATGAAGAAGACTCAAGCGGCCCAAAGCCCTTTCTTTTTGAAAAAGCTTGGATCAGGGATGGTAGTAGTTCTCAAGTGATTAAAGAAGCTTGGGGTATGATTCATAGAAGTAACCCACAATTTTGCCTTTTTGAAAAAATTAAAAATGTCAAGGTCAAGCTTAAATGGTGGAATAAAATGTTTTTGGTTTAATACAGAAGAGAATTAGTAGGCTTATTTCGGAAAATTGAGGAGGTGTTAAGGCTTGAGCCTAATGAGGAGAATATCTCTTTGGAGCAGAGGCTTTAGTGGGAATATCACGAGAGCTTAAGAAGGGAAGAAGCTCTTTGGCGCCAAAAATCAAGAATTTCATGGCTAACAACCCCTGATTTGAATACAAGATTTTTTCATGTAACAACCACTGTTAGGAGGAGAAGGAATCAAATTTGTTTTCTGAAGAATGAGACTAGCAAATGGGTTCAGGGTGATGAGGCTATTGGTAACTGCTTTGTATCCTCTTTCTCAACTTTATTCCAATCATCGAATCCTCCTTTTCCGGATGAACTATGCAACTTGCTTGAGCCGATGATCTCTGATGATGATAATTCCTATCTTTGCAACGTTCCCTCTAATGAGGAAATTAAGGAGACTTTATTTAGCATGAGCTCACACAAGTCTCCAAGCCCTGATGGTTCTCCTCACTTTTTCAAACATTATTGGCGTTTTGTGAATAAAGAAGTAGTGGAAGCTGTCAAGAATTTTTTTCAGAGTGGCAGATTGCTTAAGCAAATAAACCATACCTTCATAGCTTTGATCCCTAAGGTTGAAGGGGCTGCCTCTGTAAATCAATTCAAGCCTATCTCTCTGTGCAATGTTATTTATAAGCTTATCTCCAAGATTTCGGCTTCAAGACTTAAGGTGATGTTGCCTAAATTTATTTCTCCATGGCAAGGAGCTGTTGTGCCAGGAAGGCTAATTCAAGACAACTCCATTATTGTTTATGAAGTGATCAATGCCATGAAGAATTCAAAGGGCAAGCAAGGCTATATGGCTTTGAAGATGGATATGGACAAGGCTTACGATAGATTGGAATGGTCCATCCTTCTGAAGATTATGGAAAAATTGGGCTTCAATGGGAAATGGGTTGCTCTGATTCATGAATGCATTTCAACACCATATTTTTCAATCTTGATGAACGGCTCTCCTCACGGTTTTTTCTCATCTTCAAGGGGGCTGAGACAAGGAGACCCTCTTTCCCCATTTCTCTTCATAATAGGTGCTGAAATTCTTTCCAGGATTCTTCACAAAGTTGAATCTGAGGGTCAGTTCAAAGGTTTCCAATTAGCAAGATTGTGTCCCAGAGTTTCTCATCTATTATTTGCAAATGATCTCATTATTTTCTCTAGAGCTTCAATGGAAGATGTTGCTGCCATTCAAGGTTTCATTGATAAATATCAGCTTTGGTTGGGTCAAAAAGTGAATGTCAAGAAATTTGTTGCTTTGTTCAGTAAGAAAGTTCCACAAGGGTATCAAAGAAGACTCTGTCGCCTCTTGGGCCTAACAAACTCTCCATTCCACTCTAAATATTTGGGCCTTCCTCTTAGTATAGATAAATCAAGGACTAACACTTTGGAGTATGTTGTGGAAAGAGTTCAAAATAAAGTCCAAGGGTGGAAAAGGCAGATTTTGTCCCAAGCTTCCAGGACTTGTCTTATTCGAACAGTGGCTGCCGCTACCCCCATCTATCCCATGTCATCTCTTATCTTCCCTAAATCTACTTGTGCCAGAATTGATGCAATTCTTAGAGATTTTTTGTGGGGTAAAAAAGAAGATAAAGGGGTTTTATATCTAAAAGCATGGGATTCAATATGTACTCCTAAAAGTGTGGGTGGTTTGGGTATTAGGAGATCCATTGATATGAACAAAGCTCTCTTGGCTAAGATGGGATGGAGTGTGGCGGTAAGGGAAGACAAAATGTGGGTACGTGAAGTTTGTAGTTGCCAAATATTTGAAAGGTAAATCTTTTTAGATTGCTAAGAAGTCCAATGTGTCCTCTTGGGCTTGGCAATCAATTCTTAGTTCTAGAAATACCTTGTCAAAAGGAATATGTTGGAGAGTTAGTAAAGGTATTGGGTTAGATGCCTGGAATGCCTCGTGGATTCCATCAATGCCAGATTTCAAACCAAGACCGAGAATAGAAGGAGTTTTTCCAGTCAATTGGGTATCCGAACTAATTCATGAAGGCTCAAGAAGTTGGGATAGAAACAAATTGGTTGAGTGCTTTGATGATGAAACTATGAACCAAGTAATGTTGATTCCTCTCGGCCAATTTCCACAAGATGACAAATTAATTTGGTTTCCAAGCAGAAGTGGATCTTTCTCTACCAAAACAGCTTTTTGGATTGACCAACAGCCCCGCTTTGATAATACTGGTCCTCTTTCAAAGCCAGAATGGAAATCTCTTTGGAAGCTTAAAATCCATGATAGACTCAAGTTACTTTTATGGAAGCGTGTTTGGAATTCTCTCCCAACCCGTGACAACTTAAGGGTAAGGTTTCATTTGGATTCTCTTCTTTGTCCTCTCTGTGACTCTAGAATTGAAACACTAAAGCACCTCTTTATTGAGTGCCCCATTTCGCGAATCGCATGGTCTCTTTCACCATGGTCAATCCAATTCGATCCTTCACTTTTCCATTCCTTTGTGGATTGGATTAAACTAATCCTCAAGCCTTCAGGATTAGGAATACAGAAGTTAGAGGAAAGTTTATTCTCTCTATATGCTGCAATTTCTTGTGATGTTATTTGGAGAAGAAGGAATGAAGTGTTACAGAATCCAGGACCTTTATATCCCAAAAAGATAGCAAATAACATTCGGCAAATCTATTATAGTCACTACCAAGCTTGGGAGTATAAAGTGTTTGATCAAGGTAAGTCTCTGGGTTGGAGGCCTCCTAACCCTCCATCTATCAAAATTAATTTTGATGCTGCAGTGGGTGTGGAGTGTGTTGGGCTGTCTACTATTTGTAGAGATCATAGAGCTAGAGTTCTATTTATTTGGACTGTTGTGCATGATTTAATTGACCCGTTATTGGCTGAAGCTAAAGCTGCCCTTCTTGCGGTCCGCAAGGCCTTTGAAGCAAGTTTCCATTCTATTGTCTTGGAAGGAGATTCTTTGTTGGTCATCCAAGCAATTCAAAATCTTCCCTCTGCACAAATTTGGATTATTGATAGTGTGATTTTTGACATCCAATCTCTCCTTACTAAATTTTCTTTTTGGTATGCCTCTCATGCTTATAGGGAGTTGAATACTACTGCCCATTCTATAGCAAGATGGACATTATCTTGTAATTGCTCGGGAACTTTTCCAATCTCCACAATTCCTTCTACTGTGTTAGAAGAATGGGTTGAAGGGATTGGTTCCCCTGCTTTTGGTGACTAATTTGTCTATTTCTCTTCTTTCTATTAATATATATTTACTCATAAAAAAAAAAAAAAAAAAAAAAAAAAAAAAAAAAAAAACATTGTTTATCATCTACCGCTATGATATGTACATGTGTTAATCTTGAAGTAATGTTCCTAAGTGAAACAGTGAGCTTCACGAGCACTCAAGGCATACACGCGATTTTCTCTTTTAATGAAACGGTGAGTTTCATGTCTTCTTCTTTAAGAGACTTTGTGTGTGGATGAAGAACTCAGACCTCCATTGCTTCATCAATGAGCTTCTGTTCTAGCTGATCTTCATCACTGACTTTCAATAATTTTTAAGATGCTTTTTTTAATTAAAAATAAAAAATAAAAAACATTTAGCCAAACAACAATAATTTGCGCCCACTAATTTTAAGTTAGGAAACTTATAAAATGCTTATCAAACCACTTATAATTTGACTCTCTATGATTCATCGAGGTGCATGTGACTCGGACACCCATAATTAAAAAGAAAAAAAAAAAACTTGAAAAACTCATTAAAGCCAATCCATTGCCATTTTACATTAAAAATCAAACAACAATAACTTGCATCCTAATTTTAAGTCAGAAAACCTTTTTATAAATGGCTTATCAAACGGCTTATAATCTATCCAAATGACTTGAATAATTCATTAAAGCCAATCCATTACCGTTTTACATTGAAAATCAAACAATAATAAAGTGCGTCTACTAATTTTAAATCAGAAAACCTTTTTATAAAAAGCTTATCAAACGGCTTATAATTTATCCAAATATCCACTGCCGTTTTACATTGAAAATGTGGCTGAAAAGAAGGAAAGAGGGACGTAATTGAAAAGCCTAAGTAGAGCAATCAATGGACAAAAAAAGAAGAAAGAAACAAACTTGTGTAACAGTCGTAAATGAGGCACCGAATGGGTGGGACATTGGTGTCCACATGTGTGGTCCCCCCCGCCTTGCTGCTCTATTTGCTAAAACCCAAAAGGTGCTGTTAATATCCACCACTCCAATGCCTTTCATCAAACCCTCTCATCAACGCAATATGAGGAAAGCCTTACGTCCATTGAAATCTCCAAAATTATTATCTTTCTTTCTTTCTCAAACTATCTTTCAAAAAATATAATAAAGAAAAAGTGAAAAGTAAAACCGGGTTTTCTTTCTTTCAAAAAATTAATTACCGTTTGCCACTCAAGTAATCTTTTCAAAAGTGAAAATACAAATATTGTATGTGTTTTTATATATTATCTTACATCAGGGAGGTGATGATCATTCCGTTATCTTTATTTTACACATATTTTCGAATGGGTTAGTTTTTATACTTGTGTGTGTAAGTTTGGAAGGGGAGAAGAGTAAAGCATGGTTTTAAGAAGAGTAAAGCATGGTTTTAAATCTTACAACATTCTGCCGTCCATGGAACCAAAAATTAGAGAAATTTAAAGTTTTGAAGTCAGACCAGAGTTAATTAGAAGTCAAATAATGATACTAATCAATATATCATATTTATAAAAATGGAAAATTGATAAATAAAAAATTAAACACCTATTAAATATACTTTCAAACTTTAATACGAAAAATTATTCAGTAGTTCAGGACTACAAACAAATATGTAACCCCCCTCTCACATGAATGGTGGGTCCTACCCATGTTAATTTAACCCTTAATGGGACCCATATGCTTTATGTGATAGGACCCACCTATTCATGTTATGGGAGAATTAATGGCATTTATATTTTTGACCCACCATTCATGTGAGACTATGCTGAATAATTTTTTGTCGTGAACTACTGAATAATTTTTCGTATCTCTCACATGAATAGTGGGTTCTACCATTAATTTAACTAGCGTATAAGTTATAACCATGTGCAATGCACAGAAAAACTCTATATAAACACATAATGTGTATATGATCAAAATATATATTCAGAATTATATTATGAAAAATATGTTCTATAAAAAAAATAAAATTAATAATAACAAATAGAAGGAATTGCACCAACAACAGAAAAGTAAAAAAAATTATATAGTGTATAAAAATTGAGAAAAAAATGGTTATCTTTAATTGATAAAACAGAAAATAAGTTAAAATCAAGCAAAAAATAAAAAATTACCTTAGTTCAATTATCTCTTAGATCCCCTTGTAGTTATATAAACATACAAATAAATAAATAAATAAGAAAAAGAAGTAGAAGAACAAAATTTTTACCAGATTACCATTATTTAAATGTTACGTAAGCAAATTATGCAAGAATGAGGAAACTTCAATTTAACGTGCTCTATTTATCTTCCTTCTATCAAGGAGTATGTCTGTTCACCAAATGATATCTTAAGTGATTGCTCACCAATTAATACATTTTCACTAAAAGAGTACTTCTAATACAGTTACACAACAATATTCTTTATCTATTACTCTTATTTTTTAAAAAAAAAATGGTGTAGATTTTTTTTTAAGATTTGTACGATTCCTATTTTAGAAAATTTGGTGTTGAAATTTTTATAATTTTTTTAAAACATGTTTGACATAATTGTTTTAATTTCTCTAAGAGAAATATATTTAGTTTAGATATCTTTTTGTAATAGGAGATTTATTTAAGATTTTTTTTTATAAAATGTGTATGATAGATTTTTTTTTTTTTAAATGTTTACTAATCTTTTTATAAAAAAAAATAATAATAATAATTGGTGTTGACATTTTTCTTTTTTATATACCATTTTTTATTTTTTTTTTTTTTTTTTTTTTTAAAGAGTCGAAAACATCTAAAAAAAATAAAAAAAAATCTATCATAGCCGTTTTTAATTATGTAATGTCACGTCATTTTTAATTGTGTTTATTATTGAAAGGGTTTTCTACTTCCATCATAACTTTGTGTTGGAAACCAATTTAAACTCTTTATTATGATATTTTATTAAGATGTCTTTTAGTAGTAGGAGACTTATTTTAAACTTTTTATTATGATATTTTATTAAGATATCTTTTAGTAGTAGTAGACTTCTTTTAAAGATTTTGTTATTATCTTTTTTTATTTAAAAGCTTTTTATTATGATATTTTATTAAGATGTCTTTTAGCCAAATTTTAAAAAAAAAAAAAAAAAGTTTTAAACATCTTAAAAAAAAAAAAAAACTATCTAAACGTTTTTAATTATATAATGTTACGTCATTTTTAATTGTGTTTATTATTGAAACAGTTTTCTACTTCCATCATAACTTTGTGTTGAAGACCAATTTAAACTTTTTATTATGATATTTTATTAAGATGTCTTTTAGTAGTAGGACTGTAGGAGACTTATTTTAAGCTTTTTATTATGATATTTTATTATGATATCTTTTAGTAGTAAAAGACTTTTTTCAAAGATTTTTTTATTATCTTTTTTTATTTAAAAGCTTTTTATTAAGATATCTTTTAATAGTAAACAACGTATCATTTCAAAAATTTAAACGATAGATTGACATACAAACCACTTAGGCAATTTAAACAACGTATCATTTCATAAATTTAAACCATTTAGAAAATTTAAATAATGTATCACTTTAGAAATTTAAACGATAGATAAACATGACACTTACATGATGTAAGACCTTATAGGTTTTAACACTCATGTTTTCTGCTTTTATATATTATATAGATTAGTGGGACTCACATTTATGTGGCAGAACTCACCATTCATATGAGAGGGGGACTATGCATTTATTTGTAGTCCAAGATTACTAAATAATCACTCAAGAAAATACTTATAAATCATAAATAATAGTGTAAGAATTAATTTATTTCGAAAAATGAATAAATATTATATATATATATAAATAAAATTAAGGACCTAGATAGAATATTCTTAGATTAGTCTCACTAGGCTTTATAACTAAACAAGGCCAAACTCAATAACCAAACAATCACCATACTAGTCACCAATCACCTCCTTTATTGTTGGCAATGAGCTGAGGATGTTGGTGAAAAAAAAAATTTATGTACTAAATTGGCCATAAAAATTTAAGCGAGTCTTATTGCACCAACATAAAATTTTTCAGGGGTTTTTAGTGTATTTTATATTTCAAATAATTGTAAAAAATAAAAAATAAAAAAACTTTCAATCACGAAAACAGGCCATAAAAGGGAAAAATAATTGCCATTTTTTAGGCTACTTGAGAGTCTCAAATGAGAAAACATATTTCAAATTCAGAATATATGTGAAAAATTAAGTAAGTGACTAGTTTGAGCAAAAAAAAAAAAAAAATCATTTAGGGAAAAGTTAATGGTTGCTCAACGTACATCAGTTAATGGTCCGTCAACTACACAGTCAACGGTTGGTATGTGAATAGGCTAGGAGAGTTTTTGTGATGTCAAGTTTAGACTAAAATGCACTTTACGCCCTCTAAGTTTGGCCAGTTTTGATTTTGTTCCTTGATATTTGAAAATTTTAATCCGCTTCCTCTTAGTTTGGTTCCGTTTGGATTTTAGCTCTCCTATCCAAAAAATGTTAGCCCTTAACTGTTAAATGTGGTGACATCGATCTAACTAGAAGGGAGAGTCTGGTCTTAGAGGAGAAGAGAGAGTAAGAAAGAAAAAAGTAAATGAAAAAATAAATAAATAAAAAATAAAATAAAGAGTTAAATAAATGTTTTTATTGACGTGGACAAGATGATTTAAAACTACGTCGTTTTGAGTTGAGGTGGCACTTAACGGTCATGGGCTAACATTTTTTGGATGAAAGGGCCAAAATCCAAACAGAACCAAACTAAGAGGGATAATATCAAAACTTTCAAAAATTAGGGAACAAAATTAAAATTGGCCAAACTTAGAGAGTGTACAATGCATTTTAGTCTGAAGTTTGTTTGTGGTGCTATGTTGAGTATGTAACATCTTGAAAAATGTTTTTTGCTCTATTGGATTTTGTTTTCATGGAAAACATTTGTTGTTGTACCAAACATCAGAAAATGAGAAAAATGTTTCCCACTAAAACAAAATGAGTGTAGATATAAAATTGAACATCTAAAATATATACTATATATATACAATTTTTAAGCATTAGTAAGCACCTACATACTAAATTTAAAAATATTTTAAGAGAGAAAGATAGACATACTTATATATTTACTTATTTTATTAATTTTATATACAAAAGTATATATTTTACCTACACAAAATAATTTTTTTAAAAGAGAAAGAGACACGTTATATAAGATCTCCAGGTTTTTTGAGTATATAAAATTAATAAAATGGGATATTTTAGTGATTTACAATAATTGGATTGAAGTCTATATTTAGGTTGCATTTAGATCCTTTACACATTCTTGTTAGAATGCATATTGCTGAAAATAGTGTGTTTGGTAAAATATTGAAACTTTTACTAAAATGTGATTATGAATGAAATTGCGTTTGGTTAGATAAAGTGTAGAATGCATTTTCAATATTATATATTATGAAATTAAACACTTGAGAATGTTTTTTCAATTATATATTTTGCAATTTGTTATTTTCTTAAAATAATTATCATAAGGCACATAACACACACACAAAATTACCTTATGCTTTAAATTAACTAGACAATAGCCCGTGCATTTGCACAGGACAAGTTATCAAAATGCTTCTTTGATCTTTCTTTCTTTCTTTTTCTTTGAATTCAATAGATTTTTTTAATTGCCATTTTTCTACATTAGTTTTCAATGATTTTAAAATCAATGAAAGTTGAGTGTACTCTAAAGGTGAAATTTATTGTAATTTATAACCATTATATTTTCCCTATTTCTCGCCAATAGACAACTCAAAAATTTCAAAATTCTAATTTTTCCCCCTCAGTTTCTCGGCACCCAAAAGTGGGTTTCAGTTAAGCCACTAAAGAGGGTTGTTTAAGAAATGCAGAAGATTTTGTGTTAGGTACTTGAGTGAATGGTGGAACTCAGTTTAGAAATTGCTTAGTTATTTTGTTCGTTAATTTTCATGAAAATGAGACTTTGATTTGACTTGGAAATAATTGTTTATTTTAATTCATGAAACAAAGAAAAGAAAATTGAAATGCTATTTCACAGAAGGACTTGAAAAATTGCATTGGATATGCCAATGGTGGTCGCTTCCATAATTTCCCAAACAATCAACTCAATTTTTTTTCTTAAGTTCGATATTTTCACAAACAGAAAGGCAAAAGAAGGAATCATTCACAAAATTGACATAGAATTTTCAATTCTAGATGAGAAATATAGAAAGATAGATGTTCACCTTACAATTGGTTAAGAGGGAAAAGACAAAAAGCCTAAAATATAGAACCTGAACTGCCTAACCTGCTCAAATTTTATATATCTAGCAGTATTTAACTTTTAAATGTATTTATATAAAAAAAAAAATTACATGTAAATGTAAAAACCGTCTCCTTCTGTAATCTGCCCAATATCTAAATAAATGTCCAAGAATATTCAAAGAAAAGAGAAAATAATTAAAAAAAAAATTAAAAAAAAAAAAAAAAACTAAAATTTACCAGAAATTATTGAGAGAACAATTTTTTTTCCCTTATCTCAAATCAATCCCAAACAAAAGACCAATTGATTTGCTCTATCTACAATAAAAGAGAGAGAGAGAGAGAGAGATTTGAGAGAACCAAAGATGAAGAGGCCACTTTGGGGGCGGATAAAACAGAGTGGTTTGAGTGATTGCCTCCCTTTGAAGCTCCTTTCCAATCTCGCATCAAACTCGAAAATGCGTCTTTGTGCTCTCCATGCTTTTTTCTGTGCTTTGTATGGCCAAAAATAAATAACTTATATTTTTCATTATTTTATAAAGAAACACAATGGACTATAGAGCACCAGTATTCTTAATATTGGGACTAATTGCAATCAACATTGATCAATTGAAGCAATAAAACTCGACTAATTGCAATCAACATTGATCGACTATGAAGCAATAAAACTCAAAAACCAAATCCATCTTAAACCTGGAAGGCAGTTCCGGAAAGCAAATTGTAAGCAACAAATAAAAGGCAAGAACATATATTTGGAAATCTAAAAAATGAAGATTGAAGAGCTTTATTGTGCTTGTTAATTTGTATCCAGTACCTCATTGTCACAATTGGCCAATTACAACTCACAAATAATAATCACTCCTGTAAAAGCTAAATTCATTCCTAGACCATGAACTGTGGGTGATGGTTATCATTAAAGAAGCATCATATAATTTGGAAGGAAACAACAAACAATTAGGCAGTTATTGGAATGGGAAAGACAAATAAGGTTAATAAAATAAATGGGTAAATTTTTACTTTCACTTTCATTAACCAAAGGAGAAACATGAAAGGATTATAAATTATCAAATTGAAGAGCTTTATTAAAACCTCGAGAATGTCAGGGTTTGATTGACAGTCGATCAATGTTGCTGCAAGAGGTGGCTAAAAAAAACCTAAAAAAGAATTCAATCTAAACCCCAAGAATAGAAATTGAAACCCAATTGAGATCAATTAAAACATAAAAACAAAATAAAAGCAAAATCACAAAGATCTGAAAGAGAGACCTATAGTAATTTCCGCTTCATCTTCTTCCCCTCCTCCAAAATTCAATGTCAGCGACAATTTTCTGAAACAATCAAACTCTGAAAATTTCCATTATATTCTTTGAATATAAAAAAAACCAAAGAAGATCGAAAAAATAAAAAAAAAAAAAAACTTCACCTTATCGAAAGGCAAGAGCTCCCGGTCTGTGTCTTGGCCTTGAGAATCTCAGATCTTCAGATTCTCAAGGCAAATAATGCGAAAACTCTCAAAGAAGTCTGTAAATATCAAATTCATAGATTGAGAGAGAGAAAACACAAAACAATAAAAATAAATAAATACAAATGACGATTTTGAAAGCAAAAAAAAAAAGAAAGGGTTTAGATAGAGAAACCGAGCCAAATGGCTTTGAAAGAAAAGGACCCAGGGCAAAAAAGAAGAAGAAGAGAAAATAGAGTAGAAATACTTACTCAGGTATAGAGAGAGTCGGAGGATGAAGAGATACTAAGAAACAATGCCCAAGATTTAAGAAGCCAGAAGACTGTAGGTTGTAGAGATTTAGGTGGAGGAGTTGAGAAGGAAGTCAGGGAAACTAAACAGTGTGAAGAAGTTTAGAATTAAATTTTTCCTCTCCTTTCAAAACGACGTCGTTTTGGAAGTACAAGTATTCACTATTTTTTTTTTTTTTTGACCTACTCTATTTATTTATTTTTATTTACTTTTGCTGATTTTCTTCCATTTTATGTCTAACGAAATTATTGAGACATTTTTTATTTTTTCTTGTTTTGGACTATTGAGGCAAATGAAACATCAATTTTTTTTTTTTTAGTTTTGACCTACTCTATTTATTTATTTTTATTTACTTTTGCTGATTTTCTTCCTTTTTATGTCTAACGAAATTATTGAGACATTTTTTATTTTTTCTTGTTTTGGACTATTGAGGCAAATGAAACATCATTTTTTTTTTTCTTCCCCATAATAAGAAAGGAAGTGGCAATAGAAAACGTGGAACACTTGAAGGAAACATTTAAGGTCATATTTAATTAAGAATTTATGAATACATTTAATTCATTATTTACACATGGTTTTGTTTTGGACAGTTTAAGAATGGAAAAAAATAAATAAATAACAAACATGGCGTTTTTAATTAAAGAAAGGATATTAATATTTGGAATCTATATATAAATAACATAATTTATACATAAATGATCAAAACGATGTCGTTTTGGGACCTTCCTTGTGTAATCAATTTACAGAAAAGGAAATATGTTTTGGGTTTTTTTAATATCAAATAATTAGAAATATATTATAGGTATCAAATTAACGTATATGAATTAATGTGCCACTTAGAAATAGTTAATGTCTAAAAATAAATGTATTTATACCTGTATTTATATAAAAAATTATTTCCTTTTTATATCTATCGTTTTTTGAGAATTTTTTTTTTCTTGTTTTGGATTTTTGAAGCAAATGGAACGTCATATTTTTTCACACAGTAAGAAAGAGAGGAATTTAAGGAGCAAATTAATTTGACAAATTAATACTAACATTTAAATCCATATTAAGTTAATTTATGTCTAAATTAAGAACGTCATAAAGTATTTTGTAATAATTATAGAATATTGACAGGTGACAATTACTTTACCAATAAAATTCTAGCACGTGGTGTTGTTTGTCCAAGTAGGATGACACATATTGATCTGGAGACATTGCCATATATGTCACATGGCAGATAATTGACAATGTCTTCTGGTTTCATTATATGAGTAAATTAAGAACGTCATAATGTATTTCGTAATAATTATAGAATATTGACCGGTGACAATTACTTTACCAATAAAATTCTCGCACGTGGTGTTATTTGTCCAAGTAGGATGACACGTATTGATCTGGAGACATTGCCATATACGCCACATGGCAGATAATTGGTAATGTCTTCTAGTTTCATTATACATATAGATATAGATTTAATTAAGAATTTATGAATACGTTTAATTCATTATTTACACATGGTTTTTTTTTTGGACGGTTTAAGAATGGGAAAAAATAAATAAATAACAAACATGGCGTTTTTAATTAAAGAAACGATATTAATATTTGGAATCTATATATAAATTACATAATTTATACATAAATGATCAAAACGACGTTGTTTTGGGACCTTCCTTGTGTAATCAATTTACAGAAAAGGAAATCTGTTTTGGGTTTTTTTAATATCAAATAATTAGAAAGATATTATAGGAAAGATATTATAGGTATCAAATTAACGTATATGAATTAATGTGCCACTTAGAAATAGTTAATGTCTAAAAATAAATGTATTTATACCTGTATTTATATAAAAAAATTATTTCCTTTTTATATCTAACGTTTTTTGAGAAATTTTTTTTTCTTGTTTTGGATTTTTGAAGCAAATGGAACGTCATATTCTTTCACATAGTAAGAAAGAGAGGAATTTAAGGAGCAAATTAATTTGACAAATGAATACTAACATTTAAATCCATATTAAGTTAATTTATGTCTAAATTAAGAACGTCATAAAGTATTTCGTAATAATTATAGAATATTAACAGGTGACAATTACTTTACCAATAAAATTTTAGCACGTGGTGTTGTTTGTTCAAGTAGGATGACACATATTGGTCTGAAGACATTGTCATATATGTCACATGGCAGATAATTGGCAATGTCTTCTGGTTTCATTATATGAGTAAATTAAGAACGTCATAATGTATTTCGTAATAATTATAGAATATTGACCGGTGACAATTACTTTACCAATAAAATTCTGGCACGTGGTGTTATTTATCCAAGTAGGATGACATGTATTGATCTGGAGATATTGCCATATATGCCACATGGCAGATAATTGGCAATGTCTTCTGGTTTCATTATATATATAGATGTCTAATATAAAAAATTGGAATAATTACACTTTACCCACTTGTGGTCTGTGTACAATATAATTATCCTTAAAAAATATAATACACTTGCATGAATAAATTTGGAAATAAACAATTTTTGCGATTTTCTAGAGCAAACCAATCAAATTATTCTATATTTAACTAAATTTTATTTTAAGAAAAATTATATTTTAATCCCTATAGCTTAGGGGATTTAACAAATTAAACATTTATAGTCCATGATTAACTATTTGTACATAAATTTTATGTTCTCTCTCTTTTTCCTTATCCTCCCTTTCTTTTTTCTTTCTTTAATTTCGCTCACTTGCTTTAATTAATGGCTGTTGGAGTCATTAATGCTCCAGTCAGTGGGTCTCACTTGTTTGAGCAAATAATTAGAATTAGAAGTTAAAATCAGAAAAAAAAAAAAAAAAATGTGGATTTTAACTTCTGCTCTAGAAATGAGAATTTGTAAAATCTATTCTAGACAGAATGCATTTTACATTTACCAAAATCTCAACCAAACATCTCAATTTTTTTTTAAAATACGTTTTATGCATAAAAATTTAAAATAGTTGTTTTGAGTAAAGGATCCAAACACCAACTTAATGTGCAGGATCCAAACATTTCCCAAATTTTAACCGATTTAAAATTTGAGTCCAAACCCAACTCAAATTTTTACTATTACATCACGGTAAACTTAGGAAAGACATCTCCAAATGTATTGAGTACATTTATTAAAAAGAAAAAAAAAAAAGAAAGCCCAACAACTTCAACATCAACATCAACATCAAAATCAATTGATATAGGTATAGACTTATAGCCGTTCCTTAAACATTGATTGCAATTTATTATAAGTGGTTTTTCAAAATTGGGCAGTCTAGCTGCAGTCAATGAAATGAAATTATTTGTAGTTGGACATCATTGTGTTTGAAATTTCATTAGTTCAAGGAGGAGACCTTTAAACTGTGGCATAGCATGTGTCATCATAAATGTTGGTTGCATGTGATATCTCACACGTGTACAACAAGTTTTGATTGCACCGACTAGGGTACCCACTGCCCACATGGCACATTCTCAAGCTTTTTGAAAAAAGTCAGGACTCTCTTTCACATAGAAGAGCCCTTAGAGAATCCGAAAACCTCTTTACCACCGCTTTCTCTGTTTGTCTAGGACTAGGACTAGGACTCCACTTTCCACTCTTCACTCTCCACTCTCCAATCCCATCATCATTCCAACTCTTCCTTATTTAACTCATCCCCACAACCCACATTCTCTCAAACCCTCTCCAATAGATCTCACACATTTATTCTCTCTCTTTCTCTCAAAAATGGCAGCAAACCTAAACCTTTCTTTGATTCTATGTGTGATAGTCATTTTGGGTTATGCCCAAGGTGGGTCTTCTTCACATAACGCACCAGCACCATCCGTGGACTGCTCCACTTTGATTTTGAACATGGCTGACTGTTTGTCATATGTGACCAACGGTAGCACTGTGACGAAGCCAGAGGGGACTTGCTGTGTTGGACTCAAGACAGTGCTGAAAGCAGATGCTGAGTGTCTCTGTGAAGCCTTCAAGAGCAGTGCTTCTTTGGGTGTGGTGTTGAATGTCACAAAGGCTACTGCTCTCCCTGCTGCTTGCAAAGTCTCCGCTCCCTCTGCCGCTAATTGTGGATGTCAGTCTTTTTTTTTGTTACTTTTCCTCTTTGGAAAATTAGTATATAATTATTATATTAAGAATACTGATTAATTTTTGTGGGGGGTTTTTTGTTTTTGTTTTGCAGTGTCGACTTTGACTCCTGCAGCTTCTCCTGGTATGTTTTGAATCCTGTTTTTCACTCACAAATCCGGATTTGTTATTTATTTATTTATTTTCCTTATATAATTTTAGTAGAAAGATATGTATGTTGGTTTAATATTATTTAATTTTAATTTTTTTTTTTATTCTGATATAAAAGGTGAATCCTATTTCTAGTGTAAATATATATATATATAAGTATTCAGTTAATTATTTGTTGCATTCTGGATTTGGTACGATCTATTGAAAATTTTGCCTAATTTTTTAATGATTATATAAAGAAGAAGAAGAAGAAGAAAAAAAAAAGATAATAAACAAAACGACATTATGAAGCCCATAGAATCCATGTGCTCCCTCCCAAGGGAAGAGATTAGATTGCCTGTGTCTTTCCTACCCCATACTGTTGGACCCACAGGTAATTGGCAATTATTAGAATCACAATGAATTTTATAATTTTATGCAATGATATTGACATATAGATTAAATATTTGTCTAATTGTCTGGTGGCATTACTTTTCTAGTTTTATGGCTTTGCTTTGATTTATTGGGTTGTTCTTACTTCTTTACAGTCATTATCGTTTTATTTGAAATATTTGTATACATCAATTCATTCTTTTGTGAATCTGATCTATTGTATGGTTTCTCTGCCAAATATATCAGAATTGAAATATAAAAATAAATTGTCTTTGCTGTGTCTAGAATATGTTTGTTCTTGATTCCTGTTTGCAGCCTTGACATACTTATTTTTCTTTTGTACCCTATGTCTGAGTTTTAAATCAGGTATGATTATGTATACTTGCTTTCCTTTCTATAAAATTTTAATTAATTCTAGAACAGTCCTTCTCTTTAATAAATGCCAAACTTGGATTTTGCTTATCATCAACATTTAAAGAAGACATTGAGTGATGACTATCACAATTTTTGTATCTATTTAGATGTGGTAAAATCCAATCCACCTATTATGAAATGGATGGATAGGAATTTTATTCTAGTTTGTAGAGAGTTACACCACCTAGATATTATAAAATGAATCATAATAACAATTGTTTCAGAATCAACCTCTGATGTTTTATTTGATCTCTTACTATCATATTTATTGTGTGTAGATTCAGGCCTCTCACCTACAGCTACTCCATCTTCGGTTGCTGCCCCTCCAGAGACAGTAGCAGGGAAGGATGTATCGCCAACTCCAGCTCCGGCAAGCTCAGGTTCTTCAGTGCTCACTATTTCAGTTGGATCCCTTCTTATTGGCTTAGTGGGATCTTCATTTTTCTAGACTTTGAGTGAGAATGCCAGTTTCAATTTTGAGAGAAGAGCAGAGGAGATGATGATATGAAGGAAAATTGTCATGTCTATCTTTTAGTTTTTACCATTGAGATTCTGTCTGTGTATTAGTTTTTATCTTTTCTGATAGAATTCATTCTGTTATCCCCTGGGTTGAAACCTGTTTTAAGGTCTGGATTGTTTTCTTATTAGTGTTAATCTATTCTTATATACTTGTTCTTCAAAGGTAACATGTGCATTGTGCATTCACTCGGTCTCAAAATGTTCAATTGGTCATGTATCATGTATGTGTGTGTGCATTGTGCACAGACATTGATGCTGGTGGTTGTGGGGAAGGTTTGGTTGGTAGACAGTTATGCCGGTTGCGATAAATGCTATAGCAGAGTTGGTAAAGGTTTCCAATTACTCCCATTAGAAGATGATTCTTAAATTTTCAAATTTAGTGGTGCTGGTATTGCAAACGAAGCACCAGGAGGCAGGAATTGATTAAGCTTTCTATTGATGTCAGATGCAATCTTGGTGTCATCCTAGAAGATCATTTTTAGTATTAACTGGCAAATGACTAGTACGACATTTTTATCTTAGTAAGCGTAGAGCGATTGAGATCAAAATTTGCAAACCATAGCTGCAGTTTTCCCTCTGCAATTACCAGTGTCTCATTACTCTCTGGAGTGTGACAATTTTTCTCTGTAGATGAGTTCTTATTTTGCCAAGCTTTATACTTCAATTGGCGTCTCTTGAGGTTTCCAATGGAGATTTTTAGGATAAAATCTCTTTCCCTCAACATTATCAAGAAAAAACAAAAAAATAAAATAAAAAACTTCATTTATTATAACCTCATCGTTTCACTGAATGTGCATTGATGGTTAGTATATGAAACACGGCAGATTCAACGATCAAATGAGAGTTGAGCAGATGGGCATAGATGATTAGATATATCTAGACCCACCAAAAGATTAAATTTGACCAAAAGGAACCAAAAACAAAATGATCAGTTGACCCTACTTGTAAACCCTCCAATCCCACAAAAAAAAAAAAATCCTAAAAGCTTGTTACCAACAAGAACTACCTCCTGTTCATATCTGTTAGATTTACACACAGAATTTGAATAATGTTCTTACCTTAAATTGGTCGAGTGTTTCATTGAATATATATACAGAGAAGATTGATACAACTAGGAAATTGTAATTGAATGAAACACTACAATATCAACAAGGCAGAACCTATCTAAAAGCCTTGATGTCTTCGTAACTTGTAGGAGATGATAATTGCTGATTTGTTATCTCTATCTACTGTGATGCTTGATGTTGATCTGTATTGAACAACTGGGGTTTATCCTTAACACGCCCCCTCAAGCCCAATGGAATGGATAGGACATTGAGCTTGGTCCTAAGAAGAGCAAACCGAGAGGATGAAAAGGGTTTTGTCAACAAATCAGCAAGTTGATCAGTACTGGAGATGAATCGAACATTGAGAGTTTTATTGGCTATCATATCACGAACAAAGTGAAAATTAATTTCAATATGTTTGGTTCGAGCATGGAAAACAGGGTTGGAAGATAGGTAAGTGGCACCAATGTTGTCACACCATAGTATTGGAGGAGTGGAAAGAACCAAGCCGAGTTCTTGAAAGAGAGACTGTAGCCACTTAAGCTCGGCTGCAATATTAGCAAGAGCCTTGTACTCTGCTTCAGTACTCGATCGAGCCATAGTGGCTTGTTTGCGACAGCTCTAAGAAATCAAGTTTTTGCCAAGGAATATACAAAAACTGCCAGGGGAACGACGATCATCTTTATTGCCTGCCCAATCAGCATCATAGAATGCTTGAAGTGTATTACCTGACGAATGATAGATGTGCAACCCAAATTGCATTGTGCTCTTGAGATAACGAAGGAGGCGCTTCATAGATTGCCAATGAGTCTAAGTTGGTTTGTGCATAAATTGGGACAATTTGTTTACTGCACAGGTGATATCAGGATGAGTGATGGAGAGGTATTGCAAAGCATCAACAGTGCTGCGAAATAAAGTATGGTTAGGAAAAAGGTTCTCTTTCATAGGTCGATAGATTGGTGGAAGATGCCATTGGGGTGTTGATTGGTTTTGCTTCAAGCATTTTGGTTTGGCTTAGTATATCCTTAATATAACGCTACTGGGAAAGAAGAATGCCATTGGCATTGTTAATGACTTCATTGCCTAGGAAGAAGTTGAGAGGACCAAGTTGTAATTGCCTGATTTGAGGAACCCGTGATGATAATATCATCCACATAAATGAGAACATAAATTGTGAAAAGGGGAGTGCGGAAAATGAATAGGGAAGTATTGGATTTTGAGCTGTGAAAACCAAGAGCAATTAACTGAGAACTAAGCCTTGAGAACCAAGCCCGAGGTACCTGTTTCAAGCCATATATGCTTTTTGGAGCTTGCACACATGGTTGAGAAATTGAGGGTGTTGAAAACCAGGGGGTTGGATCATGAAAACATCTTTAGATAAATTTCCGTGAAGGAAACCATTTTGGATATCTATTTGCTGAATAGCCCAACCAGCAGAGATGGCAATTGAAAGAACAGTACGTACCGTGATAGGCTTGATGACGGGGCTGTATGTTTCGTCATAGTCGATCCCAGGTTGTTGATGAAGTCCCTTGGCCACAAGTCATGCTTTATAGCGCTCGATTGACCCATCGACTTTATGCTTGATGCGAAACACCCATTTGACCCAACAACATTTTGATTCGGGTTTGGAGGGACAACAGTTCAAGTGTGGTTTTTGAGAAGAGCATCAAACTCAATGTTCATGGCTTTTCGCCAATGGGGGTTTTTGGAAGCAGTGGTGAAGCAAGTTGGTTCAGGGAGATCGGAGATTTCATTTATGGTGGTGAGCAAGGCTTCTGGGAGTGGGTGTCGGATGGTGCCGTCAGTTGGGAGGTTGGGTTTGGTAATATTATTTTTGGATCGGGTGATCATGGGATGGGTTGAAGTAGTGTGTGGGTTAGTGGCTATATCTGGGGAAAGAGAAGGTTGAGGAGGCAGCTCGGACAAAACGAGAGGGGAAGATGATGGAGAAGGGAGATTAGGGTTTCCAGTGAAGCAAGTGGGCTTGGGTTGGGTAATATTGGTGAGTCCGTGGGTTGAGTTTGGTTTGATGGGCAGGCTATTGGTGAGGCTTGAGCATGTTGGGCCTGACTTGGAGCCGCGTTGCTGTTGGAGAGCCCAGTGGACATGTGTTGTATCATGGAGGGATAAGACCCAAGAATGGAAGATCGATGAAGTTGAGAAGCTGGAGGTGCAAACCCGAGAGACTTGAAAGAAGAATTGGTGTTGGCAAAGGGGCAAATTGATTCTTGGAAGACCACATCTCAGGAGATGTATAGGTGATTAGATGGGACATGAAAACATTTGTAACCTTTATGACGGAAACTGTATCCTAAGAAAGCACATGGACTGGAACGAGGTTGAAGTTTATTGGAATTGTAAGGGCGAAGATTTGGCCAACAAGTAAACCCGAAATTGTTTAGGAGAGAGTAGTCAGGGGATGAGGCAAACAAGGTTTCATATGGAGATTTAATTTGGAGGCTGGGAGTGGGAAGACGATTGATGAGATAACATGCAGTTTGGAAGGCATCGTCCCAAAAACGAAGAGGAACATTGGCATGGTAGAGTAAGGCTAGACCAGTTTCAACTATATGACGATGTTTGCGCTCAACTGCACCTTATTGTTGGTGGGTATGAGGACACGAAAGGCGATGGGCTATACCACATGTCTCAAAAAATTTAGATAAAGAACGAAACTCACCTCCCCAATCGGATTGAACATATTTGATTTTAAGATTGAAGTACCTTTCAACGTACTTTTGGAATTGGATGAAAATTGAGAGGGCATCATTTTTCTGAGAAATTGGAAATAACCACATGTAATGACTATATGCATCTAAAAATGAAATATAATATTTGTTGCCAGTCCGAAAACATATAGGTGAAGGACCCCACAAATCAGAATAAATTAAATCAGGAGGTGCTTTAATTTCACTTGAAGAAGGAGAAAAAGGCAATTGTTTGCTTTTAACACTAAGACAAGTTGAACACGTAGGTTCAGATTTATTTGCAATAGTTGGAAGACCAAACCTAGAAATAACATGAGAAACAATCCTAAATGCTGGATGACCTAAACGAGAGTGCCAGTTGGTGAAGGAGGTGCATTCGCCGAGAGCACGAGGAGAAAAAATTCTTTTGTTGGAGAGAGGTGGAAAGGGATACAACCCATGCTTACTTGGCCTGTGCAACAGAAGACGCCTCGTAGCCCGATCCTTCACACGAAAAGGAGAGGGATGAAATTTCATTAGTGTGCATGTATCATTGGTAAATTTATGAACAGAGAGTAAATTATTAGAAATATTAGGAACATGAAGCACATTATTCAAGCAAAATGAAGTAGTAGGGGTAGAAAGTTGGGTTGTCCCAATGTGTTTAATGGGTAGACTTTTACCGTTTCCAACACGGATCTGATCTAATCCTTGATATTCATCAGCACGAAGATTCAAATTAGCAAGGTCATGTGTAACATGGTGAGTGGCACCGGAGTTGGGATACCAATTGGGATCAAGAGCCTGGTGAGGAGTGGCGAGGAGTGCTTGCATTTGAGGGGTGCTCTCAACTATGTAGGAGTTATCAAAGCGGTGGTAGCATTGTAAAGCAACATGACCCAGTTTCCGACAAACTTGACAAACGGGTCTATTGGAGGAATAATTATAGTATAGCCTTCCATGCCCCCTACCTCAAGAGTTATTAAAATTGGAGCGGCCGCCACGATTGGAAGAGAAATTGTTGGTGGTGCGTCCACCACGACTACCACAGTTTGAGGGCCCTTTGTTTGTGAAGTTAGCACTAACAATGGATAAATCAATAGTGGGTTGATTTTGGGACAGACGGAGCTCATGGCAGAGCATGTGGCCATAGAGGTCTTCAAGGGACATGGAATAGAGCTGGGTTTTGGCAGAGGTGACTAAAGAATTGTAGTCAGATCCGAGGCCAGCAAGAAGGAAAGAAAGGGCTTCATGTTGAGGAAGTGGTTGAGCAATTGGGAAAGGGTATCAGTAAGGTGGGTAAATTTGTGGAAATAATGGGCAATAGAGGAGTCACCTTTCTTTAAGGTGGCTAACTCGTAATGGATGTTCATGGATCGAGCCCGAGAATGGGCTGTGAGCATGCGCTCGAGTGTATTCCAGACTTCATGTGAAGTGGTGCATTTGACTACATAAGCAAGAATATTTTTGGAGAGAGAGGAGATGAAAGCGCTGAGGATCATTTGGTCTTGAGATTGCCAGAGAAGAAAATTAGGATTGAGGAGAGGTTGGTTGGAATTAGTGGTGGTCATTATCACGGGTAAGATTAATGGTGATAAGATGATGAACTAGAGAGAGAGACTGAGGTGATGTGTTTTGGGTGAGGGTAGATAGGGAGCTTGAGGAAGAAGAAGAAAAAGAAGAAGAAGAAGAAGAAGACATTAATGGTGATAAGATGATGAATTGGACAGAGACTGAGGTGATGTGTATTGGGTGAGGGCAGATAGGGAGCTTGAGGAAGAAGAAGAAAAAGAAGAAGAAGAAGACATTGCAGGTAAGGTGTTTGTTTAAATGTTTCAGTGAATAGACATTGGTCTTTTTTGTTGCTCTAATACCATGTTAGATTCAGATTTACACTGGGAATTTGAATAATGTTCTCGCCTTAAATTGGTCGAGTGTTTCATTGAATATATATACAGAGAAGATTGATACAACTAGGAAATTGTAATTGAATGAAACACTACAATATCAACAAGGTAGACCATATCTAAAAGCCTTGATGTCTTCCTAACTTGTAGGAGATGATAATTGCTGATTTGTTATCTTTATCTATTGTGATGTTTGATGTTGATATGTATTGAACAACTGAGGTTTATCCTTAACAATATCAAAGTCCTCAAGTGGTGCTACAGAGGAGAACAAACACCACAAGGATTAAAGCGCTTAGATGTTATATTTTATCTTTTCTTGGCAACATTAATTTATTTTCTAGTTAGAAGAATGTTGGACAAATAATAAGATAATAAATATAATTTTTATTTGATTTCTAGATTTTAGAAAAATCAACTACAATATTTGACCTTTTAAAAAATAAAAATTGGTTAATTTAGAAGTCAATGCTGGTGATGCAATATTGTCCATTCCTAATATTGATTTCCCAAATTTTGAAAATTCTCTTGCAATACGGTGTCTATTTTCTTTTTTCTTTTTTTGGGCTAAATTCGTGGGTTTAGAACACATGAAGACCCTTGTGAGCCCATGGGAGAGGTTATTAGTGTTAAATGACAACAACTGCAAAGAATATTCACTGGATCCAAACAGAACGAGATTGATCAAGGACCCATGGAAGCCCATTGCTCCGTTCAAAAGAGAACAAGACCTCTGCAATAATCATAGCAAATGCTATATTTTAAAACAATTTATTTTGTTATAATCTAGGCAAAAATACACCTTTGATCTTTATATTTTGAAAGTATTTTTATTTTGGTCATTGTGTTTTGAAAAGTTTCATTTCGATTCTTGTATTTTTAAATTTGTTTTCGTTTTGGTCCTTCTTGTTATCTAAGTGATGGAAAATTACTTACGTGTCACACTTAATAAAAAGATGACGTGCTTAGTAAAACAATAAAAGAAAATTAATTAGCATTATAAAAGCCACATCAACAATAAATAAAAAAACAAACAAAAACAAATCTTCATTCCTCAATTTAAAAAAAACAATTAAATGGAGATGAGATTAAGTCCTCTTTCACAAATTAAATGATTAATTACTCATTATGTTAAATAGATCTAATATTCACAGTAACCCAAATTTTCTCATAAGCAAAATTCAGTGGAAAAAAAAAAAAAAAAAAAACGACAGAAACTAGATGAAAAAGTAAAATAAAATAAAACCCAAATCATGCGTGAACAAACTTCACAATTTAAGAAATTTAAGCCATCATGAACTATCAAATTCCATCTCTAACCAAGCACAAATCAACCATGAAACCAACTCAAACTCAGTCTCATAGTCATGAAGAAATATTCAAACAAATCATCATTAAAAAACCAAACCATCCACCAATTGCCAACGACATCAAAACCTACAACAGCAACTGCATCCTCGTTGTTTCTATTACCCAAACTCTACCGCAAATGATCCAACCCACACCGCAAAATCTCTCATGCTACCACCCAAAACCACCTTACCATTTCACCTACAAAAGTAGCACAAAAACTCGTTGTTGGTCAACTTGATCTCACCTCGTTGTTTATTCACCTCTAGAATGGTGCTGAGTTTCACATTCGATCTCACCTCATAGAGCATCACGTTCAATCTCACCTCTCTGACCTAGTTGAACGACTCAGTGTCCGGGGTTAGTGGTGGGGAGAGACAGATAATTAATTAGAGAGAGAAAGGGAAAACCTAATGAAAGTGGAAGAGAGATCTTCTAGTGAGGAAGAAGAACAAGGAATAGAAAAAAAAAAAAAAAAAAAAAGGAATAGGGAAAGGAAGGAAAAAAAAAAAGAAAGAAGCTAAGTGGTTGTTGATATGATTTTTTATTTTTTTCATATAAGCACTAACATGGCTCTCTTCATATTTATTAAATGACACATATGAAGTCTGTTAGCTACGCAAGCAATTTCCATCACTGCAATGAAGGAAAGGACCAAAACGAAAGCGGGTTGAAAAACTCAATAATCAAATTGAAACTTTTCAAAATATAAGAACCAAAATGAAATAAACCACAAAAAATATAAGGTCCAATTATTTATTTATTTCTCTATTTTATGTATCCAAAAGTTACTTTTACAAAACACCCATATCTCACTCTTTATTTTACAATATATCCTATTAAAATATTATAAAATAATTTTTTTTTTTCCCAAATGCCCTTTTCATTTTACATTTTTTTTTGTCCGTCATCGCCATCTTAACTTTTTTTTTTTTCCTTATAGAAGCCCATCCCCTTCAATACCCTCTTTCCTTAATCCCTCATCCAAATCCAAATCCCACTCCAAACTAAATCACTCCAAAATCAACCACTCCCCATACCACCTCCCACTTTGAATTGGTACCTTATCCACATCCCACACCCACTACCAATCAACCCCTAACTCAACCCACAGTATCCAAAAATCAACACACACCCATCATCAAACCATACCACAAACATTTAACCACTCATAACTAAATAGCCACAAATCGACATTGTCCCAAGCTAGATCAACAACACCCAACACACAATAGATCAACAATGTTCTAGGCAAGATTGGCCATCAAAAGCGACATACCAGAGAGAGAGAGAGAGAGAGAGAGAGAGAGAGAGAGAGAGAGAGAGAGAGAGAGAGAGAGAGAGAGAGAGAGAGAGAGAGAGAGAGGAGGCAACAAGTGATTATTTTATTCAGGAAAGAGATACAAATTGAATAAAAGAAGGGTAAATTACACTTTTCACCTTAATATTTCACCAATTTTTCAATATACCCTCGAAACTTTCAATTGTAACAATTGACTCCCCCCCCCGGCAAATTGGATAGAATTGCACGCCTAGTATCCCCTCCATCAGCAACTTCAGTCACTGAACTAACGAGAAGGAAACTTGAATCAAGATGCAAACTTAGGGACCAAAATGAAACTGTTTGAAATACAAGGACCAAAATGAAAACACCCCCAAGTATAAGGACTAAAATAGGGTTTATGGCTTTTATTTTTTTATTGCTGATTTGGATTTTTCAATGTTAATTAATATTTTTTTGTTAAACACGTCATCATTAAGTGTGCCACATAAGCAATTTCTGTTTATGAGGTAACGACAAGGACTAAATTGGAGCTAATATTTCTTGAGCAAATTTTGTTTTTCAAACTAATGGAATTTTTTTGTAGTCTATATCTTAATAATGTTAAACTGGAGCTACTTGATGGTTGTACAAGTTGATTCCACCTAGTACTCATAAGTTTTAATAATATTGAATTCATTAAATTTACACACACCAGTAGGTCCAAAATTAATGGTCAAACAAACATCAAAGTAGTATAAAGAACTGAATTCTTGGCTTAGCAAATAACAAGAGAGAGAGAGAGAGAGAGATCTATTATTGCTCTTTTATAAGTTCATATATCTATTCTATACATTAAATTATGACTGAACAAATAACCATTTACCTTAAACTCATCAGAGAAGGTAGCATAGAGATCTATTATTGCTTCTATAAGTTCATATCTATTCTATACATTAAATTATGACTGAACAAATAACCATTTACCTTAAACTCATCAGAGAAGGTAGCATGACTTAGTGGAGGATCCATGTATTGATTGAAAGAATGACAAGATAAGGATAAGATGAACTTATTTATCATTTATTATGTGATATTATTTTATAAACCTAATAAACAATCAAATATATATTTTCTAATATATATAGTGGTAACCCCGAAACGGTACTCCGAAATACACCGGTACCAAAATATTTCATTCCAATGCAAAAAACGAAATTACCATCAGAACAGAATTGACAATCTTGATTTAAAAGCTAAGGTATTACTTGCTTTAGCTTTTGTGACCGCACGAGCCAAGTTTGGTAAGGATAAGTGTCGCTTGGAGCCTTAAGATCAAGATGTTGCACAAGCTTCTGAAGAACTTCAAAATCGCCAAACATGGAAGCTCCATTGGATTCAAGTTTCAAAGCTCCAAAGGAATTCTGCATTAAAGTCTTCAAATTTGAAGAACACTTGAAGATTCAAAGAACTTTCGAAGAACGTTTGAAGAACACGAAGAACATAGAATTTCTAAACAAGCTTAAGGCCTAGAAGTCCATCTACAAGTTCGCCGTCAACTCACTTTGATCCGAGAAACATGCTTCTTGAAGCCCTCGAATCGAAGTCACCATTGAAGAGAAGCATCAGAGGAATAATTTCTTTTTTGTAAAGTATACCAAGGAGATATTATCATCTATATGCTTACTTAGACAATCAACTTATCGTTTTTTCCTCCACAATTATTGCAAACCAAGATTATTGCATAGATGGACGACTGTCCATCCATTATATGCAATTTTGTGTTTGACTTGATTAAAGCATGACGTCATCTTTTCTCATGCCATATTGGGCGTTTTCACCTTAAAATATATATATTCGATTTGTTTATTAAGATCATTGGTAATCTCGCAACAAAGATGAACTCTATAGAGAAGGGCCACAAGAGAGATCAGTTCAACCATACCATGATTAAGGATCTACTCCTACTATGGCTCCTATAAGCATCAAGGGGTTGAGGTCTAAGGACCCACTTCTACAAGCATGTGGCTTCTATAAGCCTTTCGAAGTAGACCTATATGACAACTATGCATACGAACACAAGGTTGGACAACTATATGACGGGTGAAATAATTCTTCCAATATGCATGTTACTTTGTGCAAATGGTGGAAAACGACTGCTCAGATCTTCCAAAATTCAAGAAAACCGAAAGACAAATATTGTCATTTCTATGGGGACCAAAGCCATAACATCGAAGATTGTTTTGCCCTCAGAAAGTAGATCAAAGAGCTTATTAAGCAAGCGAAGTTTTTAGTGGTCATAATTGACTACTTTACCAAATGGGTGAAAGCAGAACCCTTGGCAATGATCACAGAAAGGAATGTTAAAAATTTCTTCTGGAAGGGTGTCATTTGTCGATTTGGGATTCCAAGGGTCCTGATTTCTGACAATGGGAAACAATTTGACAACGGACCTTTCAGAGAATTATGTGGTCAACTGAACATAAAAAACCACTACTCGTCCCCTAAACACCCACAAGCCAACGGTCAAGTTGAAGTTACGAACCGGACCTTACTCAAATAGATTAAGACCCGGCTCGAGAGGGCAAAGAGTATATGGGTAGAAGAGCTTCCAAGTGTACTGTGGGCGTACAGAACCACTATCAGAACTTCAACAAAAGAAACTCCTTTCAAGCTAACCTTTGGCACAGAGGCTGTTATTCTTGTTGAGATAGGGTTGATCACCCTAAGGATGACCTTCCATAAAGAGGAGGAAAATGAGGGACAGCTTCGACTGAACCTCGATCTCCTGGATGAAACTAGGGAAAATGCAGCACGGAGAATTGCACTTTACCAAGAGAAAATGGCCAACTACTACAACACCAAGGTGAAGCTTCGACGTTTTGAAGTTGGTGACTGGGTCCTAAGGAAGGTTACCTAAGCAACTAAAGACCCGTCACAGGGCAAGCTGGGCCCCAATTGGGAAGGTCCTTACAAGGTCATCCAATATTACAGAAGGGGTACTTATCATTTAGAAGACCGTCATGGAAAAAAGCTTCCTCACCCGTGGAACACTGAGCATCTTAAAAAGTATTACCCTTGAGGTACACACCCCTAGCTACATTTTATGTTAAAGAAGTTTATACTATCCAAACAATATCTTTTATCAAAGAAAAGAAGACTGTCTGTTTACAAATGATTGTCTAAATATGCTTGTTGTCATTCAAATATTATCAATCATCAATTAAGCAGGCGTCAATTATAGTTAGACATCCTAAGAGGTGCAATGTCCAGAAGGGAGTCGTAAAAATAGACGCCACTCGGAAAACAGTCAGACACCCAAGAGGTGCAATATCCAGTAGGGTGTCATCAAACAGCATGCCCTTCGAAGGATATGTCCAGAAGGGAGTCGTCAAAACCGATGCCCCTCGGAGGACAGTCAGACACCCAAGAGGTGCAATATCCAATAGGGTGTCATCAAACAACATGCACCTCGGAGGTTATGTCCAGAAGGGAGTCGTCAAAATAGACGCCCCTCGGAGGACAGTCAGATACCCAAGAGGTGCAATATCCAGTAGGGTGTCATCAAACAACATGCCCCTCGGAGGATATGTCCAGATGAGAGTCGTCAAAATAGAAGCCCCTAGGAGGACAGTCAGACACCCAAGAGGTGCAATATCCAGTAGGGTGTCATCAAACAACATGCCTCTCGGAGGATATGTCCAGAAGGGAGTCGTCAAAACAGACGCTCCTCGGAAGACAGTCAGACACCCAAGAAGTGCAATATCCAGTAGGGTGTCATCAAACAACATGCCCCTCAGAGGATATGTCTAGATGGGAGTCGTCAAAACAGAAGCCCCTCGGAGGACAGTCAGACACCCAAGAGGTGCAATATCCAGTAGGGTGTCATCAAACAACATGCCCCTTGGAGGATATGTCCAGAAGGGAGTCGTCAAAATAGATGCCCCTCGGAGGATAGTCAGACACCCAAGAAGTGCAATATCCAGTAGGGTGTCATCAAACAACATGCCTCTTGGAGGATATGTCCAGAAGGGAATCGTCAAAATAGACGCCCTTCGGAGGATAGTCAGACACCTAAGAGGTACAATATTCAGTAGGGTATCATCAAATAACATGCCCCTCGGAGGATATGTCCAGAAGGGAGTCGTCAAAACCGATGCCCCTCGGAGGACAATCAGACACCCAAGAGGTGCAATATCCAATAGGGTGTCATCAAACAACATGCACCTCGGAGGTTATGTCCAGAAGGGAGTCGTCAAAATAGACGCCCCTCGGAGGACAGTCAGACACCCAAGAGGTGCAATATCTAGTAGGGTGTCATCAAACAACATGCCCCTCGGAGGATATGTCCAGATGAGAGTCGTCAAAATAGAAGCCCCTAGGAGGACAGTCAGACACCCAAGAGGTGCAATATCCAGTAGGGTGTCATCAAACAACATGCCCCTCAGAGGATATGTCCAGAAGGGAGTCGTCAAAACAGACGCCCCTCGGAAGACAGTCAGACACCCAAGAAGTGCAATATCCAATAGGGTGTCATCAAACAACATGCCCCTCAGAGGATATGTCTAGATGGGAGTCGTCAAAACAGAAGCCCCTCGGAGGACAGTCAGACACCCAAGAGGTGCAATATCCAGTAGGGTGTCATCAAACAACATGCCCCTTGGAGGATATGTCCAGAAGGGAGTCGTCAAAATAGATGCCCCTCGGAGGATAGTCAGATACCCAAGAAGTGCAATATCCAGTAGGGTGTCATCAAACAACATGCATCTTGGAGGATATGTCCAGAAGGGAATCGTCAAAATAGACGCCCTTCGGAGGATAGTCAGACACCTAAGAGGTACAATATTCAGTAGGGTATCATCAAATAACATGCTCCTCGGAGGATATGTCCAGAAGGGAGTCGTCAAAACCGATGCCCCTCGGAGGACAATCAGACACCCAAGAGGTGCAATATCCAATAGGGTGTCATCAAACAACATGCACCTCGGAGGTTATGTCCAGAAGGGAGTCGTCAAAATAGACGCCCCTCGGAGGACAGTCAGACACCCAAGAGGTGCAATATCTAGTAGGGTGTCATCAAACAACATGCCCCTCGGAGGATATGTCCAGATGAGAGTCGTCAAAATAGAAGCCCCTAGGAGGACAGTCAGACACCCAAGAGGTGCAATATCCAGTAGGGTGTCATCAAACAACATGCCCCTCAGAGGATATGTTCAGAAGGGAGTCGTCAAAACAGACGCCCCTCGGAAGACAGTCAGACACCCAAGAAGTGCAATATCCTGTAGGGTGTCATCAAACAACATGCCCCTCAGAGGATATGTCTAGATGGGAGTCGTCAAAACAGAAGCCCCTCGGAGGACAGTCAGACACCCAAGAGGTGCAATATCCAGTAGGGTGTCATCAAACAACATGCCCCTTGGAGGATATGTCCAGAAGGGAGTCGTCAAAATAGATGCCCCTCGGAGGATAGTCAGACACCCAAGAAGTGCAATATCCAGTAGGGTGTCATCAAACAACATGCCTCTTGGAGGATATGTCCAGAAGGGAATCGTCAAAATAGACGCCCTTCGGAGGATAGTCAGACACCTAAGAGGTACAATATTCAGTAGGGTATCATCAAACAATATGCCCCTCGGAGGATATGTCCAGAAAGGAGTCGTCAAAACAGACGCCCCTCGGAGAAGAGTCAGACACCCACGTGGTGCACCTTACAGAAGAAGGTCGTCAAGAATGCTCCTCTTCTAGAACTATCAAGTTAGACACCCACGTGGTGCACCTTACAGAAGAAGGTCGTCAAGAATGCTCCTCTTCTAGAACTATCAAGTTAGACACCCACGTGGTGTATCTATAGAAGAAGGTCGTCAAGAACGGTCCTTTTCTAAAATATTATCAAGTTAGACACCCACGTGGTGCACCTTACAGAAGAAGGTCGTCAAGAATGCTCCTTTTTTGGAACTATCAAGTTAGACACCCACGAAGTGCATCTACAGAAAAAGATCGCTAAGAACGGTCATCTTCTAAATATTATCAAGTTAGACACCCACATGGTGCATCTACAGAAAAGGGTCGTCAAGGATGAATCCTCTCTTCTGAAACTATTAAGATAGACCCCCACGTGGTGTATCTTCTAGAAATTATCAAGTCAGTCACCCATGTGGTGCATCTGCCAGAAGAAGGTCATCAATGATGAATTCCCTCTTTTAAAATTACAAAGTTAGACACCCATGGGGTGCATCTTCTAAAAATTATCAAGTCAGTCACCCACGGGATACGTCTATAGAAGAAGGTCGTCAAAGAGCACTCCTCTTCTAAATGTTATCATGTTAGACACCCACGGGGTGCATCTACAGAAAAAGATCGTCAAGAACGCTCATTTTCTACATATTATCATGTTAGACACCCACGGGGTGCATCTACAGAAGAAGATCGTCAAGAACGCTCCTCTTCTACATATTATCATGTTAAACATCCACGGGGTGCATCTACAAAAGAAGATCGTCAAGAACGCTCATCTTCTACATATTATCATGTTAGACATCCACGGGGTGCATCTACAAAAGAAGATCATCAAGAATACTCATCTTCTACATATTATCATGTTAGACACCCACGGGGTGATTCTACAGAAGAAGATCGTCAAGAACGCTCCTCTTCTACATATTATTATGTTACATATTATCATGTTAGACACCCACGGGGTGCATCTATAGAAGAAGATCGTCAAGAACGCTAATCTTCTACATGTTATCGTGTTAGACACCCACGGAGGTGCATCTATATAAGAAGATCGTCAAGAACACTCCTCTTCTAAATGTTATCATGTTAGACATCCACGAGATGCATCTACAGAAGAAGATCGTCAAGAACGCTCATTTTCTACATATTATCATGTTAGACACCCACGGGGTGCATCTACAGAAGAAGATTGTTCAAGAACACTCATTTTCTACATGTTATCATGTTAGACACCCACGGGGTGCATCTACAGAAGAAGATCGTCAAGAACGCTCCTCTTCTACATGTTATCGTGTTAGACACCCACGAGGTGTATTTACAGAAGAAGATCATCAAGAACGCTCATCTTCTAAATGAAGTTAGACACCTACGTGGTGCATTTCCCAAAAGAAGGTCATCAAAGACAAACGCCCCTCTTCTGAACATGGTCAATACTCTCACAAAGTGACTCTCCCTAAAAGGTAAAAGTCAACGTTTTGCTAGGTATGAGTGGAAGGCAAAATGACGGTTCAAGAAAGAACAGCAAAGATGACTAACATATAAACATAACCCTAGTCAAGAGGTTTCTGTCTACAAAAGCATGGGTCACACCCCTTCCACAAGGAGTAAACATGACCCTAGTCAAGAGATTGTTGTCTACGAAAGTATGGGTCACACCCACGAGGTGCACCTTACAGAAGAAGGTCGTCAAGAATGCTCCTCTTCTAAATACTATCAAGTTAGACACCCACGTTGTGCACTTTCTTGAAGAAGGTCGTCAAAGAACATTCCTTTTCTGAATATTATTAAGTTAGACACCCTCGTGGTGCATCTTACAGAAGAAGGTCGTAAAAAATGCTCCTCTTCTGAATATTATCAAGTTAGACACCTACGTGGTGCACCTTCCAGAAGAAGGTCGTCAAAGATAATACCACCCTTCTGAAAATTATCAAGTCAGACACCCATGTGGTGCATCTTCCAGAAGAAGGTCATCAAAAATAATGCCGCCCTTCTGAAAATTATCAAGTTAGACACCCACGTGGTCATCTTCCAGAAGAAGCTTGTCAAAGACAATGCCACTCTTCTGAAAATAGTCGAGACTTCTACAAAGGACGTCTTCCTAAAGGTAAAAAAATCGACATTTGCAAGGTATAATTGGAAAGTAAAGCAACGCATCAAAGCAACAGTTCAACTCAAAGAAGAACGGAAAAGTTCATTAACATATAGATGATCGTCAAGCCATACTTGTCCCCACAGGTAAACATGACTTGGATGAAAATACAGGTCACACCTCTTCCACAAGAGGTAAACATGACCCGAGTTAGAAGATCTTCGTCTACAAAAGAAAAAGTGAATCTCATCAGACATATGGCTGGAAGACCGTCAACAGTAGAGAAATGTATAAGGGAAAACTTCTAGTTATCCCCGCAACAGAAAAATGTTGGCTTCCAAGATCAATTGGATTATGGAAGATTTGGAATCTGTCTCAGTGAACTATGATGATAGGTAAAACCCCAGATTCCTGGTGAAGCGACCACGTTCGACAACTTACAATAAAAGATAAGCTTATCCACGGTAAGTTCGCCTTCTCCTCCACTAACTACCCTTTAGAGTACCTGAAGACCGATCACAATACGCCAAGCATTTGGGAATCAGCTAGCTCGGACCTAGACCAAGACGATGAAATAGCTCTTCTCGAAAGGCCCGAAAAGCATGTGAGATCTCCCTTTTGTCCTTGGCTTTTCATATTCCGAAGGTCGTCTACGCAGACAACCACGGAATAGGGGGGCAACTGAAGGGAATGTTTACCAACTTTTCCCTAAGTCAAGGACGACGACCTTCTGCTCTTCGAGAAAAGATGATGAACGTCTAATCCCTAAGCTGAATGACGACCTTCTACTATTTACGATCATCTATCCCAGCTGTTTGTGACTCATCCCTTATCCATTACGGGAATATAGCGAGGCAGCTCACCAAGTCGAGCCTTCACCATTGACAAGCTCTCTCCACGTGTCTAGGGGGTTAAGGCCTTGCAGCCTCGCCCAGCACTACCCTCCAAACGAATAACGGCCTTCCAGATCTAAGGGCTACTGAATCACCACGTGTCCCCAAATCCAAGGGAGTCTAGAAGGCCACGTGTTATGACCAGAAGGCATAAAATGCCATTATCTCTCATAATCTCAGGTATGAACAGTACTTTCCAATACAGAAATTCACTCTCAAGGTTTTTTTGGGAATCAATACTGACAAAGGCATCGGAGCCCCTTTGGCCGGCCCCAAACCGGTGCCAATTCCGATCAACTTCTTTGCTCTTGCAGGTCGTCCATCCATCGGCTTTGGTGTCAGCGGTTCGACGATCTTCCAAAACGAGGAGTCTTGGCTGGCTGTGCAACTGTTGATATGAAGATGCAAAACTCCGGTCATTTCCATGGAGATGCAAATTCCAGACATCAACAGGTCACATTGTTTTGAACGATAAGAAATGCAAGATTTCCTAGCTCCGTACTCATATTGGATATATCAGTCAAAGAGGGGTTTTGATCGATAACATATGCAGGATACAAGATTCTCTACTCAGTACTAACGTTGGTTAAATGAGTCAAAGAACGCTCAAGATTCTGGCCGACCCTTAAAGCCATTCAAAACAAATATTTGGGACTCATCAGAGTTTCATTTGTATTCAATCAACTTGTTTCTTATACCGTGCCGCTTGTTATTACATAATTGGACAGTAAATTCCTTTTTTCTAATAAGAGGACAATAGATTTGTCTCGTCCTCGTTCTCGTTCTCGTTTCACTTGCTATTCAATTGGTTTTTGTCCAGTAAATTCATACGTTGGTCGTACGGATTCAGATTAATTTTTTTTTTCATGGAAAGATTAGAATATTTTTATTGAACTGGAAAATTGGACAAATATAACTGTTTGAGAGGTGGAGGAACATCCTCCATCCAAACCTTTAAGGTATCAATATGAATAGCCATGCGGGCTAGGGCATGGGCAATATCATTGCCTTGGCGCTTGACATGGGCGAACCAAAAAGAGTGTAGAGTGGTTGTCAGGGACTTCACATTTGCAATCAAATGACCAGGATTTTAAATTAGTTATACTTAATTGGTTATCGTTTTGCAGTTATAATAATATGATTATATTGCTATTAGTTTTCATTAATTTTTCATAGCTAATTTAGAGAACAAATTTTGAAATCTCAGTGTGTAAATTCTTTAACTATAATAATATTATTTTTATAATTGAAATTTGGTTTATAAATAAAGTAGATTTAATCTCCTAGTTCAATATGGTTTATTTTGTTTTTGATGTGAAAAATAAAATAAAGGTTAAATTAAAAATTATATACTCTAACTTTGTTCTATTTTTAAGTTAATCCTCTAACTTTACTTTTTTATTTATTTATTTATTTATTTTTCAATCTTTTAACTTTCATTTGCTTTTCAACCTTTCGTCTAGTTCCATTAAGTGGGCTGTCTTTAAATGCCAAAAAAAGACGTACTTTTGACTTTTTGATTTATTTATTTTTAAATTAAAGAAATGAAGAAAATAAATATTTGTTTTAAAATAATTTGTTTTTTAAAATAAAATGGAAAATTCAGTTGATTTTAAATTGAGTAAACAAGAAAAAAAATTAATGAAGAGGTTATATTACATATTTGGTTCTCAATGTTTGACCTATGTTTCAAAATTGTCATTACACTTTAAAATGTTTCAAAAAGGTCCTTACCATCATTTGATGGATAAAAAAGATTGATGTAACCAACAGAATTCATGAAACCGAGGTCACTCTGATGATGTGGCATGAATTTTGTTTGTCACATCATATGAAGAATGCACATTGTATAAGACTAAGTTTTTATTAAAACCAAGGATTATAATAAATTGTAAAATAATTTAGTATAAATAATGAAACTCCTTTTAAATTTTTTGAAACTTCTGATAATTGAGTTTTTATCGGATTAGTATTATAAGTTTTATTAAATTTATGGTAATAGAGTTTTATTTAAAGTAAACTATGTTAATAGTTTTAATGTACTTAGTGAGAGTCACATGGCAAAATTATGTTGTACAACTTGTAATTCTTGCATTGACTTACATAGTGCAAGTATTGCGTATACGACCTAACTTTTATTAGTAAAACGAAAAGTTGTGGTAGGTTATTAAAAATAATATAAATTAAATAATGATTTTTTTGTTTGTTTAAATTTCAAAGAACTCTTCGTAGTAGAATTTTGATTAGAATAATAATTTTTTTAAAGATTTTGAAATTTTGGCTATTGAGTTTTTCATCTTAATTATTTTTAATGTATAATTAAAAAAAAAAAATGAAAAATGCATCTACTTGATGCAACCACATTGTATATAACTCATTTTTTATATGATATATGTTTTGAGCATGACATGAGTTTATATAAAATTAATTTTAATGTGAATGTTTTGGTTAATAACTAAATGGCTAATCACTCATGGAGGATTTTATTTATTTATTTATTTTCTGTGCTTGATAAGTTATAGACACGGTTTATGTGAAAATCTATTACTTTTAGTTAATAGTAACTCAATGAAGGCATGAATTAAAAAGATTTAAACTGTTACCATTTTAATTAAAACTTTTTAAAATTTAGGATTTTAATTGTAGGGGAATTATGTAATTTACCAAAGTCGTTTTTGAAAGTTAGCTACTTGGCACAAGGAGAGTGTAGCCACTTTGCAATACAAGCGCCTTGCAAGATCCAACTTTTATTATGTTTTTTTTGCTAAATGTGAATTTCATTAAAACTACGAAAAAACAAAATTACAAAGCAAGCAAATCTCTACTCCAAGCCTCTTTGACCGAGGGAGGAAGAGAGTGAAACAAACAACTAAAAGGCAGACAACACGAAGGTGCAACCTTGGCTAAAGCATGTGCCATTTGGTTTGCATCTTGTCTACCCCAACTAAAATTACAAGAAGGAAATAAACAAGCTAATTCTAGAGAATGTTCAGTAACAGTACAGATCTTCCAGGGACACTTGTCTAAGGGACCTAAGAGAGCATCAACGCATATTTTTGCATCACTTTCAACTAAAATGTTGACAAAACCTTCAGCCAAGCTAGTTCAAGAGACCAGTTAATAGCTGCTGCCTCAGCCATAGCAGGGTCTAGGGTGACAGCCTGTTTAGTCCATGCTTTAACAAGGGAACCACCACTATCTCTTGCAATAACTGCTATAAAGGCTTTGTCACTGAGGATGGAAGCATCCACATTAAGTTTGATGGAACCTGGTTGGGGGGCTTGCCACACAGTAGAGTTGTTCTCCTTGGTCTCATCTGAAAAATTTGGTTCTACTAGTGCTTGAATGTGTTCCATGATTCGAATTTCCAAGTTCTTGATGACAACCAAAATATTAAAGTTATGATCTTTGTGCACCACATGGTTTCTCAGATTCCAAATGCAGTTGAGAGTAGTAACAAATTGGATGGTAGTTTGGTCAATTATGTCTCTAGAAGGTACTGCTGTGTTGGTAGGGAGTGAGGGGTCACATAGGAGTTTGATGATGTCTAGGTTGGAATTGACAGTGAAATGGTTAGCATGAACAGCCCAACTAGTGCCAAACCAGATTGCTCTTGCAACTGTGCATTTGAAGAAAAGATGGTCAGTAGACTCCTCATCATCATGGCACAGTGACAACTGGTATCCCCCGAACCCATCTTGGATGTCAAATTAAGTCGAGTTGGAAGAATGCCCGTAGCGATTCGCCACACCAAAACTCTGTATCTTTCATGAATTTTCAGTTTCCAAAGCTTCTTCCAAAGGCCATCATCATCTTCCACAAGTGGTTGCTGATTTGTGTTGAATACTAACTTCACTGAAAAGTTCCCTTTGGAATCCAATATCCAAACTAATTTGTCAGTAGCTTGAGATGCAGGGATAGGGATTTTCTTGATGGCCATAATTGTCTCTTCATCAAAAATGTCACTAAGCTTCGTATCAATCCAACATCTGAAAGTAGAATCAATGAGGCAAGAAACTTTCATAGGTGTGGGGTCATTATAACTAGCATTTGGTTTCGGGAGAAAATTAGAGAGCCAAGGGATCCACGGGTCTTTCCACACATCTATCAATGATCCATCACTAACCAAGAAGCAAGCCCCTTTGGTGATTAAGTGTTTCAACCTTTCCATTGCCTTCCAAGTGTGTGATACATATTTTCTTGGTTCCTCTCTTAACCAAGTATCAGTAACTTTGTATTTACTCCTAAGTGCCTCCATGCATGGGCTAACTCTCTTAGAAGCCATCATCCAAGTCAGTTTTGCTATAAGAGCTTCATTGTATTTTTTGCTTTCCTGAAGCCCAACCCACCATTAATCTTTGACTTACATAAATGGTCCCATGACTTCCAAGCTAGGAATCTACCATTTTCTTTCTTTGGGTTCCACCAGAACCTTCTGGTTGCAGCATCTAGTTTGTCACATATCACATTAGGCACATCAAAAGTTGAAAAAGTGTAGGTGGGGATAGCTTGAGCAACAGTTTTGATTAGAGTACAATGACCAGCCCAAGAAAGGCATTTGCTTCTCCAACCTTTCAGTCGAGCCTCCAATTTATCTTGGAGATATTTGAAGTCTTTGGAACGGCTTCTAGAAGAGAAAAGAGGAGCCCCCAAATAGTTTGCATTATCAGGTACTTTCTTCATCTGCAACAGATTCTTAAGTCTTCTTTTCAGATTTAGTAGAACTAAATTTGAAAAGATAACTCCAGATTTACCTTTGTTGATCAACTATCCAGACCAAGAGCAATATTTCTCCAAGCAGGAGTTCAAACTCATAACCTCTCTATTGGAAGCTTTTGCAAATAACATGATGTCATCCGCAAACATTACATGTGTGAAATCAGTACCACCCCTATTCATAGCAACACCCATGATCTTACCAGCCGCATGTTCCCTGTCAATGATCTTGGACAACACTTCTTGGAAAAGAATGAAGAGATAAGGAGATAAAGGATCTCCCTGTCTCAACTCTCTCGTAGGGGTGAAGTGTTTAGACTTTCCACCATTTATCAAAACTGAAAAAGATACTGTGGTAACACATTGCATCACCCAATTAACAAAAGTATCATGGAAACCAAAGTTGTTTAATACAGTCTGTAAAAAATTCCAGTTTAGACGATCATAGGCCTTTTGCAAGTCAAGTTTTAGGGCCATGAATCCACCCTTCACCTTTCTCTTCTTAAAACTATGAAGGAGTTCATGAACAATGAGCTGGTTTTCTGCAATCCATCTGCGTAGGATGAATGCAGACTGAGAGATCAAGGATAGGTCTCAGCCTATTGACTAGTAGCTTGGATATGGTTTTATATACAGTGTTACACAAGCTAATAGGACGAAAGTGATTGACAGAGGAAGGGCTCTTGTTCTTAGGGATAAGCACAATTAAAGAGTTATTTACCTCTTTTACTATGTAGTATATTAAATTCAAACTTAATACTTATTAGGGTAAATTACACTGACATCTCCGAGTTTATAGTGAAATTATACTGACATCCCCCCAAAATGATCAAAATAATTGATATTTTGCTTCAAAATAATTGACACTTCGCTCCAAAATAATTCACGCTCCGCTCCATTTTAGGAGCGGAGTGTGAATTATTTTGGGAATTTTGGAGAGTAGTGTCATTTGATGAAAATAGGGAATAGTGAGTCTAGTTTCACCAAACATCAAGAGTGTCAATGTAGTTTACTTTACTTATTATTTATCAAAAAATATGTCTTTGCTCATATATGTAATTCCATTCACCGTAAAAATATAAATCAATTTACCTTAATAATTATAGCATAATTTTGAAAATCTTCTAACTTTATGCTTTACAGATTTATTTTTTATTTTTTAAAATGGTTTGCACGTATAAATGAAATTATTATTTTACTAAAAAAATTATATATTTGTTTGAACAATTTAGCTCATCAACTTTGATGAGAGGCCATCTTATCATAATTTCTTCCTTTAAATATAAATATTGTGGGTCGCTGAAATTTGGGACAAATCAGAATCGCAATAAGGACTTCAACTCAAACCAAATTGGTGACCTGCTAAAGAAGAAAACTTTAGACAAACCAAGACCACCCAGAGGAGGGTAGCATTAAGTTAGAAAGCCAAAGGAGAAGATGAGAAGTGAAAATGACAAAGATTCAATACATAGAGCTTGCCTTGCATTTGCATGCCTTATTTGAAAGAGTGAAGGGGTATTTATAGAGCATGTGGGAGTGATTTTTTTGGGGGAAATTGCCCTAAAAACAAGCAGTGACTTACCAACTGGTCGTCCTTTCAAGTCAACTAGATGGACATGTTTTAGGGCAGCAACCCCAAGTTTGTAGGCGGATGGGACATTAGTCGGTAGTAAATGCGATTGTCGCTTATTAGAGTGCAATAAATGTTGATGTGAAAATGGTCAGTGGGCACTTCTTTTGAGGATGACTATATTGATCGATTGACAAGAAGAAATGGATCTATAGGTCAATGGCCATGTTAGATACCCTGTTTGTGCATAGGTGCTGGCTAACCTAGGTGATTGACCGTAGTAGGTGTTAGTCAACTTGAGTAGGCATTGGCCAATCTATGTGGTTGACCAAAGTAGTAGCTGACCAATCTACATGCCCTATGTTGGTACACTCACTACAAGAAATTTAGCCTTTAGCGACCAAAATTTCAGCGACGACCTAAAAATCGTTGCTAATAAGTAAGCATTAGCGACGACAAATTATTGTCATCACTAATTTTCAAAACAAATTAACAATAGATGTTAAAATGGAAGATCTATTTGCGATGACTAATTACTTTTTAGTGACAAGATTGGCGTTGCAAATTAATTTTTTATATCAGTGACGACAATAGTCGTCGTTAATTGTTATTTATTTGTGATGACATTGTGTGTTGTCGCAAAAATGTGACAAAAATAATAATAACAAATATGATTTTATATTAGCGACGATTATTTTTGTCACTAATATACTTTATTTAGCAACGATTTTGTGTGTCGTCGTTGATATTTGGCCAAAATAATAATAACATATAGGATTTTATATTAAGTTATTAACCGTTTAGCGACGACATTTTGGATTGTCGCTATAAATACTTTATAGCGACGATGTTGTGTGTTGTCGCTGATATGTGACCAAAATAATAATAACATATAGGATTTTATATTAAGTTATTAACCGTTTAGCAATGCCATTTTGGATTGTCGCTATAAGTACTTTATAGCGACGATATTGTGTGGCGTCGTTGATACGTGACCAAAATAATAATAACATATAGGATTTTATATTAAGTTATTAATCGTTTAGCGACGACATTGTAAATCGTTGTTATAAGTACTTTATAGCGACGATATTGTGTGTCGTCGTTGATATGTGACCAAAATAATAATAACATATAGGATTTTATATTAAGTTATTAACCGTTTAGCGACGACATTGTGGATCGTCGCTATAAGTACTTTATAGCGACGATATTGTGTGTCATCGCTGATATGTGACTATTTTTAAAATCCTAAATTTTAGTATTTATTTTAATCATAGTTTAAAGCATTATAAAGAGGTTCAGTTTTTTTTTTTTTTTAATGATAAAATCCGTAGTCTTTGTAAAAAAAAAATGTATAAAAATTTGAAAAAAAAAAAATATTTGAATTTTTTTTTTTTACCAAATAATGGGGGCAAGATTGTAATTTACCAAATAGTGATGAGTCACTATTTCTATATCAAACTATAGTAAACAAAAATTCACCATTTCAAAAATCCCTAAACTAAAACCCCAACCCCATACTTATATCTTCTTCTCTCTCAATCTCAATCTCTCACTCGGTTCTCTCTAGCTCTCTCTAGCTCAAATTGCTCTCCAAAATATCTTAGTTCCTTCATGGAAATCACCATTCTCACAGCAAGAACAAGATTGATAATCAATTAAGGTAAGAGCTTATGATTTTAATCAAGGTTTAGAAGTGGGTATGATTGAGATTGTTTGATTGATGAAATTTAGTTAGGGTTTTGATATTGGGGGTTTAATCTTTGAGTTTTGTTAATGGAAGTTGCTGGGTTTTTATGTTTATATGTGGGTTTGCTTATGGGTTTGATATTCTTCTTGGTTCATGCCTTGATTTTGTAAAAAGTTGTATGAAATTCTGCAGTGAGCAGAAAGTTGTATGAAATTCTGGGATTTTTGATGAAGAATACCCTCTGTTTCTGTTTTCTGCAATGAACAGAAAGTTGTATGAAATTCTGGGATTTTGTAAAAAGTAATTTGGGAAACAGTTTGTTGAAGATTGATTTATTATATGTCTAGTATAAGTGTTTAAAATCTCACTTGAAAATATGGTTATTTGAATACCTTTTGAGAATTTATAAGAAAATCCTACAAATCTGTCAAATTGATAGTGTCTGTGTTCGTAGTGATTAAATATTCATAGTAATTTATATATGTGAAATATGGATACAAAAGATGAATATAATTAAATTTAACACACAGGGCTTGAGTTTAGAATCAAGAATTATAGTATTTGAATTGATATTAAAATAGTTATTAATTTTCTTATGAGACACTAAATCTGTCAGGACAGATTTGTGTTTACCATATGACGAGAATTTTAATAAATTCTAGAGATGTTATCTTGATCTGAATTTTCTGTGGTAGCTTACAAATATATATGAGGTCATCCCTGTTAAATTTCAAGTTACTTTGATAAATTTAAGTGTTCCAAATAAAATTTATAAAATGACTGATCTGTAGAAATCTGCTTAATGTTAAGCTGAAAATACTAAAACTATGGGGAATTAATTATTGAATTTGATTCATTGATTTGAGTTGTAATTTGGTGTGAGTATTGTTTGGCATGTATACTACTTGGGTGAATTTTATCATGCCTTGATTATGTTATTTGAAACCCAAATGAAAAGTATGAACTATGTAACCTTTGTTTGTTCTAATATTTTCTGGTTTAATTTTCTTACTTTGATTATATTAAGTTAAAATTATTCTATAGACATGATTTAGTTCCTAAATTGATGTTAATTTAAATCCTTTCAAACATATCTATGATCTTCAAGATATTTTCATTTGAAACTTTAAATGTAATTTTCAAGGACTTGTGGTTTGATTGACTTATATCAATGCTCTTTTATATTCATTTTACATATAACATTCAATATACTATGGCTCTTCACTCTATGTGTTGCGTATGCACTTTTTTTCTAAGTATGTTGCATGTGCACTTAGTTTTTAAGCATGTCACTTTTTGTTTTCCAAATCTCTTCTTGTACCTACAATCTCTTGAGTAACTAGAGATGTTTTCATGGCTGCAGCAATTAACTATCTGAGGAAGGCTGGTGAAACCCACAATACAATTGGAATTCATATATCAGTTAGTAAGCTTCTGAAGTACACATGAAGCATACATATGCTACTTTAGCTAGTTCATTACCAAGTCCACTAATATTAGCTAGTTCAGGGATCACATGAAGCATACATATGCAATTTGGCCTACTAACCTTGAATGCTAGCATAATTAGCATTAGTTTTGTATGTTTGTCCATCAATTTATTTATTGATACTGACTTCATGCAAGATCTTTGAAAAATTCAGTACTATAAATTAGGTTTCTTGATAATAATATAATGAATGCATGATATAAATGAAAGTTAGTCAGCATGATAACAATTGAATTTTCTCTCTTTTCATCTTCTTGAATTTTTGTGATAGGAACATTGAGATGGATAAGACTTGGATGCAAGAAAGTAATAGATTTGGTAATCGATATATTGAAGGTGTTAATGAGTTCATTAGCATGGCACATAGTCATGTAGATGGACTTGATAGGATTAAGTGTTCATTATCTGAAAGAGATCAACAATGTGCTAGAAACCTACAAGCAAGAGTTGTTAGCAACAAAGCAGGAATTAGTTGAAGAAAAAGAAGAAATAACACAAGCAAAGGAAGAAATGACACAAGCAAAGGAACAAATAGAAATAACAAATGAACACGTGATCCAATTAGAGGCAAATCAAAGAGAAACACTACGCCAATTAGCAGAGACACAACGTTTGATAACGTATCTAATGGTTGATCGTTTGTGATTTTTCAGGTAATTCACTTAATTTTTTTGGTTATGAAATACAGTTTTGAAAATTTACATTATATCTATATTTGGGAAAATGATTTAATTAAGGCTCACAATATATATTATGTAGTTTAATGTTGAGTTATTGTGAAAGGCTTTGTGCAACATTATTTTAATCTTTCCTGTCATTTGTTTTAAAGATTGAAATTGCTTATGAAGAATTCAATGGGTGTATCTCAAATTATAGCATGTTTTGTACAATGTTGGGTATCATGACACTTGCATTTCCCCTACCCCTATTATTTATGCTACCTACTAGGTTTTAGCTCATTCCTGTTTAATGAGCTAACAGTGAGATCAGTGGTCAACCTTAGATGTGTTAGACCCAGAGTTGTTGCTGGGGTTGTACATCCTAAGAGATATTTTTGTATAGAAATACTGATATGTAATTATATGTAATTATGCACAGACCTCCATTCTTTTGTGGTCAGTGGTCAAAGTGATAGTTATAGAGCTCTGACTTATTTTGGAGACATACACATATATGTAAATGGCTTAATGTATGAACCTTATGGATTAGTGTACTGGAACTTTTAAAATGGACTTTCTGATATTCTAGGTTGACGTATATTTATGTAATGGTTGGAGAAAAATTTACAGGTGTTTAGGTTGTAGTCTTCTCATGCACTAGACCCTGTCATGTTTAGGGCGTGACATTATTGCTACCTAATGTTTAACTCTTATAAAATGACGTGTTGTGATTAGGTCAGGATATTAGAGAGGTCTATGTCATGTTAATGATTTTCGGTTTGTTTGTCTATCTTTTTATGATCTTTGTATTTGTGTTTGCTTTTTAGAAGTTATTTAGTAAGCATTGTCATCTATTTTGGTAACCTTTATATTGGGTTTTGTTTTTTACTTCAGGAGAAAGAAATGTTTCGTGTCATGACCCACATATCGAGGGGAGATCCATCCCAATGCAACGAGTTTCAAGTCTATATATTTATCATGAGGACATTTAATTAGTTAATTGATAAAACTATGTTTTAATGTGATTGGGAATAGTATGGAATTTAAACTTTGTATATAATAGATTGGACTTGAGTATTGTTTTTCTTTTATTCTATGTGTCAATTTAATAGATGTAATGAATTTATGACTATTTGTTTATTGAATTGTTGTATGATGCTGTATGAATGTGTTTTCAATATTCATGTAAAAAGCAGAATGAAAACTATAAAAAATCTAAAAAATGAAAAAAGTAAATAGCGATGACATTGTATCATCGTTGATATTTACATATTAGCAACGACAATGTGTCGTCGCTGTTATACTACAATCAGCAACGACATATTTGTCGTCGCAAATAGTGATGTATCAGCGATAATTTATTTATTAATGGTCTTAAGTTATTTGCAACGACGATTGTTACTATTAGCGACGAAAATGTCGTCGCTAAAGAATAGAAACGACAAAATGTCGTTGCTGAATTTCTAATAGTGACGGAGCAATAGCAATGACGATTAACAATGACTTTGTCATCACTAATGATAATTAGCGACAACTTTTAGAGTATCAGCGACGACTTTGTGTCGTCGCTAAAGAACAAATTTCTTGTAGTGTTCTTAGGGCCTGTAATTGAATAAAGTTTGGTTTTTGTAAACATAGTAAATTTTGTTTCTAGCTTAATAAATAAGACTAAATTTTATTTTAAAGGCCAAATTACATTGTTGGTTCCTAAAATTAGGTTGATGAAAAGAAATAATGATATTAATCGTATTAGTTTGTCATCTTAGATTCAATTCTCATCATTCTCAATATTTTTCTAAACAAATAAACAACCAAAGACCAATGATACACCCAGCGGTCAAGTGATTCTTGACCAATGTGGTGATTGAATTGGGAAATCCTATATACCTTTTGACATTAAAAGTTTTGGGAATGTGTTGCTTAAAATCTAAGTACCACGGAGTATATAATGATGCCGACATTTGATTTTATATGATTTCCAAAAAAATATAAGATTTTTGTAGTTGACTAATTGCTATGAATTCTAAAAGGTTTGTTTCCTCCCCCCCAAATACCAATGTACAAACTAAACTTCAAGTATCTTGTATATTTTAATTTTACTTGAAAACACCATTATTTCATAATAATAAATAGAACAAGGGAAAAAAAGAAGAAGATAACAACATCATATAAATTCAATAAAAGAACCGGAACATAGGATAAACATATTGTATCAATTAGCTTTATAAATACAAATTAATTAGCTTTATTAAAACTGAAGGGGAAACTATTATCCCAAGTAGGTAAGGAAATCCTAATTAAATCAGTGGCCCAAGTAATTTCAGTGTACACAGTGAGCTGTTTTCGCCTTCCAGATATTCTATGCAAGGAGATCAATTCAATGGTTGGTAAATTTTGGTGGGGACGACAAAACACAAAGAAGAAAATTCACTCGCAAAAATGGAGTAAACTTTGTGAGAAAAAACATGATGGGGGGATGGGTTTTCAAGATATTTCTATGTTCAATCTCGCTTTACTAGCTAAACAGGGTTGGAGATTAATACAAAATCTTGATACGTTACTTCACTGAGTCCTTAAGGCAAAATATTTCTCTGATTGTTCCTTCATGGAGGCATAGATTCCTAGTCACTCTTCCTTCACTTGGCATAGTCTAGCACAGGATAGGCACATTATCAGGCTTGGAACAAGATGGAGAATTGGTGATGGTTCAAAAATAAATATATGGAATGATCACTGGATATACTCCATACATGGGTATATAATGTACACATATATCATAGAGTTTCTAATGCGTTACCTCTTAGGTTTTGTGAGTAAAACCCAGTATACCTCTTTACAGCGGAATTAACGAACCAACTCTCTTCCCACATGCCTTGTGCTTATGTTGGTCAAGTCAGGGTGCCACAAACTTGAGCACTTCACCTACGCCCACAGACCAAATCCTAGGGTTCGTTGATGGAAACCCTAAGGCAAAGAGAAAGGAGATGAGAGATAGTGTGTCTCTAGGTTTTCTGTATCTGTTTCTTACTAGCGTATGTTTTCTATCTGAATATTGCAATTTTATATTGTAATATTGGGAACCCTAGTCTTAGGGTTTTGTCTTAACAGGCTACCCACATGGGCGCCTATTTGGGCAACCCAATATGGCCCAAATACCAACAGACTCCCACTCGACCATAGTGGGTAGATTAAGAATCATCTCTCATTCACTTCCATCCATTTGTCTTACGTATACAACAGGAAATGGTTTATGTGACTGACAAGCCTAACCTGCAAAGTGGGGACACTACAGCCAAGCTCCATCATAACCAGCATAGTGTAACCCCTAAATAAAAATGGCATGTTCTGCCCCAGACTTCTCTGATCACATTAGATTGAGTGTCTTCCAATTCCTCATGAGTTTCAACAAATTCAGAACCACACTCAACCTTCCTCACGAAATCACTTAGTCATGTACCCACATTCATGTCATAGACTCCCAGATTCAACATGAATTCCGGACGCAAGTATCTGACCTGGATGTGTTACCAGATGGTCTTCCCTTTGCCTAAGAGCCACTCAACTTTAACTCAACCATCCTCCCGGTCATGCCCCTTAAAACCGAATAATTCATGGTTATAAGCAGCATGCCAAAGAAATGAAAACCGAGTCTCTACCTTGTGACACAGTCAAAAGTCACATAAGGCACAATTCTATCGAGATCGGACTCACATGGTGAGGAAACATGGACTTATTCTCTCACCTCCCTATCTGGTGGTCGTTACGAGCACATATGGTATGGTCACATGTTGCGGTGGACTTCTCCTCCATTCTAAGGGGAGCGTATATCATAAATGCATCCTAATATTTCCACCACATGGATCTTAGTCTAGTCGCTCCTAGCGCCTGACTTGAATTCTTCATCAGCCTGCTTTCCTTAAGCGTTTGAGAGAACTCACATGCACCTAGCTTCTCCAGGTTGCATGATCATGGGAATGAATCATGCACGGTCTCATCTTCTCAAATGCAGACCTCATATCAGTCCAACTGACGTGACAAACAAAATTTTTTTTTTGGTGTTTTTCTTCTTCTAGCTGTGTAAGCATTGAAGGCCTTTGCACACTTCCCTGAGTGTCAAAGAACACCTTGTAAGGCAATCCACATGTCTTGGGCAGTACCATAGCTCTCAAATTCACCAATAAGGTTGTTATGCATGCTGCTTAACATGGTAAAGCGTGCACAACGATCCTTCTTGCGCTAGCTTTGGTATGCTTCCAAGTCTCTACGATTTTGAGCACTATTCTCTTGCTCAGGCTTTTCCATTGAGTTGGTCAAAGTCTCCAAGACTTCCAACTCATTGAGGAGGTAGTGGATCTTGCAGTGCCAGATATCATAGTTCTTGCCATCTAATTTCTCTTCTCGATTCAAGTTAGCAACAACAGTCTTTGATGCCATCACTACATTCACACACACATGGTTTAGGACATTGTATTCAGGCAAGCATAAGAAAAAATTATACACACAATCATTTTTGCAACATCAAACTAAATCAAACATGACATCTCACACAAGACATAAAATCGAGACATCGCTATACTTATAATCATCTTTCATGCACAAGTGTTACACTACCATGATTAATTTATTTGTTGTACAAAAATCTTCATGGGAGGGTCCAACCTCTCCACCATGGTTCCCATTAACATCATAATATTGCATGATACTTATTTGCATTTTCCCATAATATTCTAAACTTTTAATAATTTTCTATAAATTTTTATTCAATTTCAAGAGACAATAAAAATTATATATCTCATAAAAAATCTTGCAAATTTGTAGTTTTGTTCTCTGTGTATATATGAACATACCAGTTTTTCAACCAATATTTTTCTCACACCTTTTTCAATTTTCAATAATTTTTAATTTTATACTATGAACTATAACATTATAGAAAAATAAGGGACACAATCAAATAATTCTAGAAAAATATTAATTTTACACATTTTGAGTCTCTTAACAGATTAAAATAGCTTTCCAGAATTTTCTACAATTTTCTGTAATTTTCCTCAATTTTCTATATTTTAACGCAAAATTAACAAATTTTGCATTAAATAATAGAAGTTTCAAAACATCTTACCTACCACACTAATGAGTGCTTTCAACTCCTAAAGGAGAGTAAAAAAATTTTGAGGTCCTCCAAGGTTATTTTTTTTATTTAAAAATAATTAATAATTATTTTTATTACCAGAAAAATTATTAAAAATTTCATTAAAATACCTTGAAGAATTACAGTCACAACGGAGGAAACCGGAGGCCAAATCAAGCTCGGGGTGGGCCCCACGCGCTACCACGCCCTGCCAGGCGCGAGTGGGGAAGGCCCCCCGGCTTGGTTCACCCCTAACCTTTAGCTAGGGTTTTTCCGAAAACCCTAGCCGACGAGCCTACTTCGTGCCTCCATATCTCTCTCTGTAGAGCTTCGTTTTTGGTGATTTTTACTCCGTTGGAAAGCTTATTCAACATACTACATATTAGAATAAAAAAGCATTAAAAAACACAGAGTATTGAACAAGATATACATGCTGCAAAACACTGATTACAAATATTGAACATAAAATATAAAATGGCATATGTAATTGCACACACGTCCAAATCATGCAAGGTTTGTTGCTATGGACTCCAAGGGTTGTGAGGAGTCCATTAGTACCAATGGTGTTGCCGGAAGCTCACCGAAGAGCCGGCGGCGGTGAGAACCCGAAATGGCCATTATGGCCAACAATAGTGGAAAAATGTTTTTTCTCCCTAAAGTCCTCTAAGGCTCCAAAAACACGAAGAAGAAAGCTTATGGCTCTGATACCAATGAAGGAAAAACATGGGTATACATTGTACACATGTATCATAGAGTTTCTAATGCGTTACCTCTTAGGTTTTGTGAGTAAAACCCAGTATACCTCTTTGCAGTGGAATTAACGAACCAACTCTCTTCCCATGTGCCTTGTGCTTGTGCCGGATCAAGTGAAGGTGCCACAAACTCGAGCACTTCACCTACGTCCACAGACCAAATCCTAGGGTTCGTTGATGGAAACCCTAAGGCAAAGAGAAAGGAGATGAGAGATAGTGTGTCGCTAGGTTTTCTATGTCTGCTTCTTACTAGCATACATTTTCTGTCTAAATATTGCAATTTTATATTGTAATATTGGGAACCCTAGTCTTAGGGTTTTGTCTTGATGGGCTGCCCACATGGGCGCCTATTTGGGTAACCCAATATGGCCCAAATGCCAACACTCCACATCTCCGTTGAAGACAATATCTCTACGTCAAATTCTTCCTGCAAACACACGGGTTTGTGATCTCATTGATCATGACTCTATGCAATGGAAAATGCATCTTATTGACTCCATTTTTCTACCCTTGGAAGCACAACAAATAAAGTCCATTCCTCTAAATAGCTCAAGACGTGATACCATGATTTGGAATGGCACACCAAATGGTCAATTCACAACACGAAGTGCGTATCAATTCCAAGCTGCAATAAAAAGCTCTCTTTCAACCCCGACTAGTGACCCATCATGGACCCATTTATTCTGGAAATCAATGTGAGGCGTGACAGTTCCAAATAAAATCAAAATGTTCATGTGGCGTGCCTGCAGTTCTTCGCTCCCTACAAAAACAAACTTGTTCAACAGAGGTATGTTATCCTCTAATTCTTGCCCAGTTTGCCAGGAAGAGGCAAATACAATTTTACATATCCTTCGGGACTGTCCATACGCAAGATCTGCTTGGTTCAAGTCTCCTTTGCACAAATTTTCCAATCCCCTTAGAGTGTCCGTTTGGAGTGATGTGGTGGAGGAGGTCTTAAGGGAACAGTGCAAACATACCATTGAAGTTTTCTTTACTCTAGCATGGATAATATGGGGTCATAGAAACAATGCGTGGTTACAAAAACCAAGTGTTGCAGCTGATTGCTTGGGTGAGAAAGCCGTGGCATATAAGGAAGAGTATCGTGTGGTGTTAAGAAAGGTGGAAGACTCTAGTTCTGTTATGGTGCATAAATGGAGGCCACCTCCTGCTCCTAGTGTCAAACTAAATGTTGCCATGACATTATTTAGAGCTCGCAATTCTGTGGGAATGGGAGCCATGATCCGGAACTATAGGGGTGAGTTTATCACTAGGTATTGTGAAGAGTTTCCAAGGTCTCAAGATGGCTTATAATCAGCTGTAGCTACTATGATAAAAGCTCTCCAATTTAGTTAGAAGGCTGGCTTCCAACAAATTATGGTGGAATTTTCGAACCCACACTTACTAGCTCTGATTCAGTACAATGATGCATGTCTAACGGATATAGGAGATCATATTGATCATATTCGCAACTATAGTAATTTTTTTGCTCAGTTAGTTTTTAGTGTTGTTTTTGGTTCTAGTAATAGAGCTACCAAATTGTTGGCAAGTTATGCTAAGGTAAACAAGGAACCTTTTATCTGGTTAGAAAAAGGTCCTGCGTTTGTCCTTACAATTGTTCTTGAGAAGTTATCCTAATTTTAATCTATTGTTTTCTTTAAAAAAAAATTAGCTTTATTAAAACAAAAGGATAAACTCTAATAACCCCAATTATCTTGATTTGTTCCTTGAATCCACAAGATAATTTATGGAGTCCACACGAGAAAGAAAGATAAACTCTTTTGAAAATATTGATAAGGAGAGTATGAACTGCCTTGGAGGCAATAAGTACTATAGATACTAAAGATGTTTTAGGGCTGCTAGGAGACCTATAGGAAACCCTATAAAACCCTAATTCGTGTTAAACATGAAATTAGACTAAAGAATAGAAAAAAAAAAAAAAAAAAATTGCCTAAAATGGAAAAAGAAAATTATAAAATCAGACACGAACTTCAATCTGGTCCATGGTTGATAGCTGGATGACCATCCACAGGACATAAGGACGTAAGCTTGGAATACCATTTAACCTATAAACTCATTGATGGCCGTTTATGTTGACTTATATATATTTAGAAATGTCTCCTTAAGTTGCCCCTTTATTTTGTGGTTGTTTTTCATGGACGATCGTCGGAATATGAACAGACAAGGGTAGAAAAGGAAATTCATACCTTCTTTTTGGTGATGAGTAAGGTTACTTAATGGGATGAGACGGTTTCTTCAGCTTTTGGGACACCTGTCAGTTAATGACTAGACTCACCTTTCAAGGCCTAACCCTACTCCCATTTTTTTTTTTTGATAGGACTAACCCTACTCCCATTTAAGCCCAACTTCCCCCATTTTTTCATTTTCCAGACTTTTTTCCTTCTTTTTTCTTCTTGAAAAACTTCCCCTCTGTTTCTCTCTCTGGCGTTCCTTGTCATTTCAAAAGCTTTTCCCGATTTTGCTTCGATTACAACCACCAGAATCTCCTCACTTTCGTCGGATCAAATTGTAAGTTCTCTATCTCCTTCTCTTTTCTTTACATTCTTTTCATGTGTTTGCATGTTGAATGGATGGGAGTAAATATGGGTTTTCTTTTTCTTCTTTTCCGGTAGGTCTTTTTAGCGTCGTGGTTGAGTCCGGCGCCGCTTTAGGATTCTTGGGTGGAGTCTGAGTGTTTATTGAGCTGATAAAGAACATTTCCTTTGGTGCGTCGTCCTTATACGAGGAAAAACCAATGGCGAATGGTTCTGGATCTGAGGTTTTTGATGACGGGGATGGGTTTTCCGGAGACACGGAATCAGTGGCGACTGTTTCCAGGTTCTTTGGAAGATCGTCCCTGAAGGAGATGGTGATCTTACTGTAGATGAATTACTTTACTGCTACAAATTGTCCAAGATAACTGCCTCCCTTGGCAATCGAAGTCATTGAGGTTGATACTCGACCTTCCAAAATCAAACAGATATTGGAAGCCTAGGTTCTTCTTTTTGTGCGGTGGTAGTTGAGAATTTTCCACTGGGGAGGTTGTAAGGAGTAATTCCTACCATTTACGGCGAACTTGGGGGGTCCCCTTTGCTACTGGTGGGTATTTTTCTTTTATTTCTCATAACTGATGTTGTCTTTCTTGACTTTAGCTATTTTTATAACTTTTTGGTTTGGAGCTTTTCTTCAATCCCATTTTCCTAAACGACTTAAACAACGGATTATCAAAGTCCCTAATCATCTAGGCAAACTTTTAACTTCCTTTCTGTCTCCGCAAAGTTTGGCTAGGTGGTCACTTTGACTGGAGCCCAATGATGCAGTTAAGAAGATTTTGAAAGCAAATAAGCGGAGTAAGTCCTATAATGGACAATCGTCCATGTTTTTGTAATTTAGACTTCATATACTTAATGACCTTTGTTTATTTCAGGAATGACTACTTGAGGTGAGCGAATCATCTCTTGGAGGCTTCACAAGACCTGGAGAATCTTCCTATGATGGGCAAAAAGGATGCCAAAGGGTCAAAAAGTGCCAAGACAGCTAAGCCAGTGAAGATGGAGAAAAGTCCAAAGGCTCAAGTTTCTATTGACGAAGTCAAGATTATGCCACCTCCATCTATCAATGTTAGCAAGGTTCCCAAATCGTCTCGTGCTTCGTCTCATCGTCGTGTCCTTACTTCTCTAACGACATAGAAGGGGAAGGAAATTCAAGACAAAAAGTCGCCCTCCTCTATTTTCGAAAGCTAGTCGAGAGCAATCAAACGAGCGAGGGAAGCTTGTGAGCCGGTTGACATGGAAGTGTATGAAGATGTGAACAACATAAGCCTTCTGCAAATGTGCATTCATGACATGATGAAGGTAGATCTCTTGTTATTTATCATATCCTTTTACTTTATTCATTGTTTAAAGCCTTTTTCGTGCATTTCAGGCGATAGGCCAAGTGTTGACAGTGGGTTCAAGGCTTCCCACGATCGAAACCGACCTTGAGAAGGTTTAAATTGAATTGGCAAACACATTGGCTAGAAACATTGCTCACGGGAAGACGATTGCAGGTCTGAGAGCTGAGAGGGATGACTTAAAGAGCCAGGTTAAGAAGTTGAAGGCTGAAGCTGTTGAGAAAGGTGATCTTTTAATGGCGTCAGAGGAATCTTGCAAAGCCTTTTCTGACCAAGTTAAGACTCTTTGAGAAAAGGTCAAGAATGTTGGGGTAGTGGTCGTCTCTGAATTCAAGTCATCCGATGAATTTCAGGATGTCACTCGACGTTATTACGCTGGTGGCTGCGAACATTTCAGGAAGAGGGTGTCTCTTGCTTTTGGGAATTCTCAAGATTGGTCCCTTGTGAAGATGTTTGATGATAACGACAAGATTTAAAGAGGTCTTCATCTCACAATTAAATAATCTCGAGGAGCCCCCAAGAATAGAGATAAAATACCATACAGTCATTGTATAGTAGAATTTAGGAGTAACGAAGCTCTAGGAAATTTGAGAGGTTAGAAGTAGCAGTTTTAGAGAGGTGAAGGCCTACTGAGATAGAAAGAAGAAGGCTATTCTCTAGTTTTCCATACTATAAGACTAGCTTTTCTTCTCACAAGTTCCAACCTAGGCATCAGAGCATTTTCCTTTGGTGATCAACACACAATTCTGTCAGAGAGATTAATCTGAGAGACTGGTGATAATTTACCAGCTTGCTACAAGCTCCTTTGAGGCTAAATATGCATCTTCTCAATAGTCCATATCAACCTCTATGAATGTTTTATAATTATGATGCTTATTAGATTTAGTTTGTGTCTAAATCTCTATTTTATATTTATTATGTTTTCATGTCTTTTTATGTTTCAATGAATTATACCATGTCTATTTGCTTACTAGAGCATGTTTCTCAGTTCACCATATGCCTATTGCTGAAATTATGAGATATGATTATTGTAGGGATTATTCCTTACAAATTGGTGATAAGCTTGGACGCAGTTGAAATTTCTCTTTTTTACTCCATATCAATATTGTGCCCTAATTCTTACATTTTTTTTTTTTATTACTCCTTGATTTTTATATTTTTAGGTTTAATTTATGTTTTGCATGTTTAGAGATTTGTTTTATACCTTTAAGAATATCAAGTAATATAGAGGAAAGCCAGCAACTAGGCTGGGCGTTCTTAGGTGCTTAACACCTTCCCAAAACTAGTCCTTTTGTGCATGAAGTCATATTTATGGTTCTTGGACCTATAAATCAGGTGGTGACTCCTTGTTTCTCTGCTTATAACCCAAAAAAGGTTCGAACAGCACGAACAACCCCCTGAGGTAACCACCCGATATCTCTCAACCAAGAAGGGAGAAACAATATGGAATATATCACATGAAAGAATGTACAAGTAGATACATGAACATGTGAGATGGAACATAATATATGACATGGAGATGTATAACATAAAAAGATGATAGCAACATAGGATACGATGTGTGAAAGGATCTACAACTAAAATGCAAATGCACAGGCATGTGTGATAGAACAAGACATATAATATGAGGAGGTATAATATGAGAAGATGATATCAACAAGTAGTATGGTACATAAAGAAAACATACAGAAATGAATATTTAACAAGAGATGGGGTAACCTCTATCCTAGAACCTTTCTTATTGTTTCCTTATCAAGGATTTAGAGACTTAAAGTCCTTAAGAGAAACAATGATCATCATTGGATTTAAAGAATGAAGAAAGAATAAACAATTTGATATGGTCCTAAAGTCTATTCTATCATCTTTACACAAAACCCAAGGGTTTTAAAAAATGTATGAATGAAGACTCATCCTTGGACCTTATGAATGCACACTAGGTAATAAGCAATTAAACGAGATCACTCAACTTAATCCTCGAGTTTAATTCATCAACTCTATGTGAAACCCTAGAGTTTAACTCATCATAAGTTTTATTGAAGGTTTCATCAAATAAGAGGAAATGAGAAAAAGGGGAAAAGATGGGAGAAAACAAATTTCTGGGCAAGTAGGCGTATGCCTACAATAAGGTGGCATACGCCCACTTAAAGGTGGCGTACACCCACTAGAAGGTGGTGTACGCAATTTAAGCAAATAACACAGCAAAGGGAAAAGTGCGGAAGTCATATTTATGCGTGAAGTCATATTTATGGTTCCTAGACATATAAACCAGGTGGCGACTCCTTGTTTCTCTGCTTTGAACCCTAAAAAGGTTTAGTAGTACAAACGACCCCCTGAGGTGCCCCGACGGTATCTCACACATATTTTATATGGCAAGTTCGACACATGCAAATATTGCACAATTTATTCAAGGCATGCAAATGGGATTTAGGGTTTACCTAGCTTAGCAATTGGCCTTTTGATGATCTTGATCCATGCTTGGCTACTTCTCAAATGATCCCGCAACATCCTTGCAAAACATAGACATGTTCTTGTTGTCTTCCTAGGGTTTGAGGGCCTCCCCGTGATTTTTCTAGGGTTGGAGTGCTTTTCTATCATTTTTCCTAGGGTTTGGGGGCTTTTCTACAATTCTAGAAAGTTTGGGGTCCAAGTGTAAATTTTGAGAAAGTTTCGTGGTCAAAATATCATTTTGGGAAAGTTTAAAGGTCAAAATGTAATTTTGTGAAGTGTTGGCTAATTGGGCTTTGATCTTGGGTATGTTTAAGTGTTGGGTTTTGATTTTGGACTTGTTGGGTTTTGATTTTAGGCTTGGGTTTATGTTATTTTGGATTGGGCTAGGGTTTGGGCTTGTTGGGTTAGGGTTTAGGATTAAAACCGGATCGGGCTTGGTTGGGTTTTGATTTTGGGCTTGGGTTTATGTTATTTTTGGATTGGGCTAGGGTTTGGGCTTGTTTGGTTAGGGTTTAGGATTAAAGCCGGATTAGGCCTGGTGGGTTTGTTGAATGGAGATTGGGTTGCTTAAATGGAATGGGTTAGGTCTGACCCGGTCCAAGCCTTTCCTCTCACAAAATGGGTAGGGTTCCACTTAATGGGTCAGGTCAAGTCGACCTGTTCCGTCTCTTTCTCTCTTTTGCTAGGGTTAGCTTTGACACTCTTTACTCTTTCTCATTCTCTTTCTCTCTTGTTTGGCCGCCCTACCCCTTCTCTCTATCTCTCTATCTCTCTCTTACGCTCAGCCGTCCCTTGCTCTCAACTTAAATCTCCATAGCCAAAAGCTCTCTTGAGCTTTCTCTTTGTCATCAGCCCACCTCTCAAAGTCGCCGCCACTAGCAAGGCCTCAATGGTCGTGGGTCCAAACTTGGATTTTATTTGTTTGTGGCAATACTAACTACAACCAGCCAATGTATCATAATCAGCCAGCAAATGGGGAGGGTATAAGTGACTTTTCCTCAAAATTGGCTTTAGGCTCAATAGAGCTTACACATGAACTTGGAATACTCTAGAATCCCACAAGTTCTTATAAAACATGTCATGTAAAGATCAGTGGCAGGTGAGAAAGTTCATGTACCTACTGCATGAAATCTCTTACCCGACATGCATCAACATTCCCCCAAATAAGCATCGAAGACCCGATTTTCAGGAAGCATGGGTTCAGCAGCTCTAGCAACAAATATTCCCTTTGAGGAAGTCAGCCATGGTGGTTTTAACTGATCATGATTCATGTCTGTTGTTTGGGCAAAAGAGACATGATTTATTGGTTTCCAAATTGTTCACTACTCAAGGTAAATTTTTGTATAAACCAGTGAACAAAATCTTTCCTCAAGGATATTACCATAGCCTAATCAACACAGTAAAAGGAAACACAAGTCCAATGTGAAAGGGGTTGGTTCAGCCACAAGAAGTTTAAAGAAATAAATCTTCTAATTTAAGCTAAACTCATTCAACAGATATCAAATTTATCGTTTGTTATTTTTGAGTGCTTGAATGAGAATTTTTCTTTATCCTTTGTTGTTATTCGTTCGATTTTCTCTATTTCCATAAATTTCTTTTTACACATTCCCATCAATACAATTTTGAGCTGTATATTCTAAAGTTGGTAGAGAATCAGCTTAAGTGTGAAGGAGAGATATTTCCTTAACAGCCCCCCTCAAGCTGACGGGGCAGGAAATGACCAGAAGCTTGTCACACAGTATGTCATGCCTCAAACCAAACAGGGTCTAGTGCATGAGAAAACTACAACCCAAACACTTGTAAATTTTTTTTTTCTCCAAGCATTACATAAATGTACGCCAACCTAGAATATCAAAAAGTCCATTTAAAAGTTCCAGTACACTAATCCATAAGGTTCATACATTAAGTCATTTACATATATATATATATATGCATCCTCAAAATAATGTTAGAGTTTTATAACCTTTACATTGACCACTAGCCACAAAAGAATGGAGGTCTGTGCATAATTACATATAATTACATATCAGAATTACATATCAGTATTCCTATACAAAAATATCTCTTAGGATGTGCAACCCCAATAACAACTCTGGGTCTAACACACCTAAGGTTGAACTACCAAAATCTAGCCTCCACAGAGTAGTTGTCTAACTACTGCAACCCAAAAAATTTAGCTTGCTGAATCATTGCCTACTCTGTAAAAATCATAATTAAAAGGAATGAGCTAAAGCCCAGTAAGTAGCATAAATAATGGGGTTAGGGGAAATGCAAGTTTATTGATACTAAAGCATATTACAAAACATAACATAGATTTGGAAACTTTTATATAAGTTCTCTCAAAATTATCTTCCTTGCAATAATCTGAAACATTTATAAGAATAATACAACACCAAGCATTTCAAGATATAAATAATGAAACTACATAATACACCATGTGAGCCATATAATTTTCCAATACTTTTCAAAAGCATAAAACCACAAACACCCACGGACACGTGACAAGGCTTCTACTAGGAGCTTCGTTAGGCCCACAAGTAAAAGACAACACAACTTGGCTTCTACCAGGAGCTTCGTTAGGCCCACAGGTAAAAGACCACACAACTAGGCTTCTACCAGGAGCTTTGTTAGGCCCACAGGTAAAAGACCACACAACTTGGTTTCTACCAAGAGCTTCGTTAGGCCCACAGGTAAAAGACCAAACAACTTTGTTTCTACCAGGAGCTTCATTAAGCCCATAGGTAAGTTGTGTTACTACCAGGAGCTTCGTTAGGCCCACAGGTAAGTTGTGTTTCTACCAGGAGCTTCGTTAGTACCACAGGTAAGTAGTGTTACTACCAGAAGCTTCGTTAGGCCCATAGGTAGACGGCATCCAGCTGGGTAATCACCGTATAATCACAATTGTCACGGCACAAGGGTAAAATAACAAAAGTAGCTCACAAGTTAACATAATAAAAATACATAGTTCATTTCCAAGTAGTTTGATAAGACCTTTCAACCTTCAAAGTATTCACAAAGCTTGTCACTTATCCAAATAATTCCCAAACATTTAAAAGTTTCCAAAACATATCTCAAACCACAAAATCAATGATAAAGCATCTTTAGAAATCACAATAATCCAATAACTTTATCAAAAAACTCCCCAAGGATTAATGAAAGATGCTTATAAAATTTCCAATCTAGCAAATCATGCATTTCCCCATATGCAATATCAAATATAATGCATTTTCTCATAAATAAATAAATACTAAGGGTTATACACAAAATCCTTTAGGAAAAGTATAGTTTCACAATAATTTTTCAAAATGAGTTTATAAACCTTAAAATAAATCTCATATGCAATAATGATTATTTTTCCAAAAATCCCATTAAGAAGCTACTTACCTGCAACCTGCTCAAAATCCTAATCTCCAATGCTCCTAAGAGATTAATTAGAACCTATAAAAGACATGAGCAAGCCTATCAAGACAAAATCATCTAGAACCTCAACTAACCCAAATACACTAAATGATATGGAAAATTAGATCTAATCACTATTAACATTTGGAATCCAAAATCCCTAAATCCTCACCATAGAGAAACCACCATAAACACTTTTATCAAAAACCCTTAACTATTCCTCAAATAAATCCACCAAAATCAAAACCCATTTCCTTAATCACATAAATATTATAAAGGTTGCTCAGATTAAATCACATATAACACTAAGGTTACTTAGATTTGTAAAGAAACTAACAAAATATAAAAACCTCAAACTTAAAGTTCTTACCTTAAAATATTGGAAGCAAATGGAGCCTAGAAATTCTCCTATAGATTTTCTCCGGTAAATCCTACTGGAATTCCACCGGTGGTTGTGGTGGTTAACCGGTGAGAGAGAGAGAGAGAGGGAGTGACCGAATGAGAGTGTGGGAGAGACTGTGTGTGCTGGTGAAAAAGAAAGAAAATGAAAGAATGAGAAGGAGAGCTACGATGAGGAGAGAAATCTAGAAGAAAATGAGTGGTGGGGACTTGTGGGGTAGGTAGGCATATGTGGTGAGAAATGGGTTTCTAGAAATCTCTTTTTATTATTATTATTATTATTTTTGTTCTGGGCTGCTACAATCTTCCCCCCTTACAAAAATTTCGTCCTCGAAATTGTACATACCTTGATTATGAAATAGATTTTGGGTATCTAGATTGCATAATGTCCTCACACTCCCAAGATGCCTCTTTCAACACATGATTTTTCCAGAGTACCTTTACTAAAGGTATCGATTTGGTGCGTAGCATATGCTCTTTACGATCTAAAATCTCAATTGGAACTTCTTCGTACGACAAATCATCTTTTATTTGAAGTTGATCATAGCTCAATACGTGAGAAGGTTCAGGAATGTAGTTCCTTAGCATAGAAACATGGAAAACATTATGAATTCCTGATAGAGCTGGTGGTAGGGCAAGTCTATACGCAACTGGACCAATCTTCTCCAAGATCTCAAATGGCCCTATGAACCTAGGGCTCAACTTACCCTTCTTTCCAAATCTCATTACCCCTTTCATCGGTGCAACTCTAAGAAAGACCATGTCTCCAACTTCAAACTCTAAGTCCTTCCTTCGTTTGTCAGCATAACTCTTTTGTCTACTCTGGGCTGTTCACAACCTCTCACAAATCAAATCAACCTTTTCACATGTTCTTTGAATAATCTCTGACCCCAAAATCTTTCGCACCCCAACTTCATCCCAACAAATCGGGGATCTACATTTCCTTCCATACAAAGCTTCATAAGGTGCCATCCCAATACTAGATTGGAAGTTGTTATTATAAGCAAACTCTACTAAACATAAGTGATTAGCCCAACTACCTTTAAGATCCAGTACACAGGCTCGCAACATATCTTCTAGAATTTGGATAGTTCTTTTTGATTGTCCATCAGTTGAGGGTGAAAGGCTGTGCTAAAATTTAAATTAGTACCCAAAGCTTTGTGCAAACTCTTCCAAAAATGTGAAGTAAAGCGTGGGTCTCTATCTGAAACAATTGAAACAGGAATGCCATGAAGCCTCACTATCTCTTCAATATAGAGTTGTGCTAGTTGATCAAGAGAGTAATTCATTCGAATGGGAATAAAGTGAGCTGATTTTGTCAATCTATCAACAATTACCCAAATAGCATCACGACCCTTAGGCGATCTCGGCAATCCTGACACAAAGTCCATGGAAATATGCTCCCACTTCCATTCAGGGATGGAAAGTGATTGTAACAAACCCGAGGGTCTTTGATGCTCCACCTTGACTTGTTGACAAGTCAAGCACTGTTCCACAAATTGGGCAATCTCTCTCTTCATGTTATTCCACCAAAAGGTTTCCCGAAAGTCACGATACATCTTAGTACTACTCGGGTGAATTGTGTAAGATGAACAATGTGCTTCCTCTAAAATATCCTTTTTAATTGATGGGTCATTAGGCACACACAATCTATTCTCAAATTTCAAAACACCATCATCAGAGATATTAAACATAGGCTTCTTTCCACTCTGCACCTCATCCATGATTTTTACCAACTGTGAGTCACCACTCTGCGATAATTTAATTCTCTCGATCAAGGTTGGTTGTACGCCCAAACTTGCCAAGTAGGCCCCAGAATGGCCCATCACAACTTCAATCTCCATCCTTTCCAAATCATTAATGATTTCCTTTTGAGTTGTTAACAATGCAGCCGAAAAACCTAAAGACTTTCGACTAAGTGCATCGGCCACGACATTAGCCTTACCTGGATGATAATTAATGGAGCAGTCATAATCCTTAATTAATTCAAGCCATCTCCATTGCCTCATATTTAACTCTTTCTGGGTAAAGAAATACTTTAAACTTTTATGATCCGTGTAAATTTCGCATTTCTCACCATACAAATAATGCCTCCAAATTTTTAATGCAAACACAACTGCAGCCAACTCCAAGTCATGAGTAGGGTAATTTTGTTCATAATTCTTCAACTGACAAGAGGCATAAGCCACAACCTTACCATGTTGCATTAATACATAACCAAGCCCCTTGCGAGAAGCATCACTATATATAACAAAACCTCCTGAACTCGAAGGAATAGTTAACACTGGGGCCGTGACTAACCGCTGCTTTAACTCTTGGAAGCTCTTCTCACATTCCTCCTTCCACTCAAACTTAGCATTCTTCCGAGTTAGATGAGTTAAAGGAGCTGCAATGCAGGAGAATCCTTCTACAAACCTCCTATAGTAACCTACAAGGCCCAAGAAACTCCTTACCTCACTTACATTAGTGGGTCTATCCCAACTAACCACCACTTCAATCTTACTAGGATCCACAGTAATTCCATCCTTAAAGACCACATGACCCAAGAATACCACTTGATTCAGCCAAAATTCACACTTCTTCAGTTTAGCATATAACTTCTTATCTCTTAGAATTTGCAAAACAATCCTCAAGTGGTCCTCATGTTCTTCCAAGCTCTTAGAGTAAACCAAGATATCATCAATGAACACAATAACAAAGCAATCCAAATACTCATGGAATACCTTATTCATTAAGTCCATGAAAGTAGCAGGGGCATTGGTTAGACCAAAAGGCATCACTAAAAACTCATAATGACCATACCTAGTCCGGAAGGCCGTCTTTGGTATGTCTTCACTCTTAATCTTCAATTGGTGATAACCCGAACGAAGGTCAATTTTGGAAAAGACTTGTGCACCTTGCAATTGGTCGAACAAGTCATCAATACGAGGCAATGGATATTTATTCTTAATGGTAACTCGATTTAGCTCACGGTAGTCAATACATAACCTCATAGACCCATCCTTCTTGACAAACAAAACTGGAGCTCCCCAAGGTGATGCACTAGGACGAATAAACCCTTTATCTAGTAATTCTTCTAGCTGTCCCTTAAGCTCCTTCAATTTTGCTGGTGCCATTCTATAGGGTGCCTTAGAAATAGGTGCAGTACCAGGAACGAGGTCAATAGAAAATTCAACCTCACGATCCGGGGGTAATCCAGGTAAATCCTCAGGAAAAACATCCGGAAATTCCCGCACAATGGGAATATCTTTGATCTCCAATTCCTTCTTTTGCAAATCTACTACACTAGCAAGAAAGCCTTGACATCCTTTCTTAAGCAAGCGGTTTGCTCGTAGGGATGATATCATATGAGGTAGAAAAGGTAAACGTGAGCCCTTAAATCGGAATTCCAACTCACCTAGAGGCCTAAACACAACCTCCTTCTCAAAACAATCCACACTAGCATGGTAAGCAGCCAACCAATTCATGCCTAGAATGACATCAAAATCATGCATTCCTAACAATACCAAGTCCGCTGATAACTCCCTACCCTCAATACAAAACATGCAAGACTTGAGTACAAGATTAGACATTAAAGTATCAACCAAAGGAGTAGAAACTGACAACTCATATTCAAGAGGCTCAGGACTTCTATCAATGTTTCTAACAAATCCACACGAAATAAAAGAATGCGTAGAACCAGGATAAAAAAGAACCCTAGCAGGTGTGGAGAACAAAGGAAGCATACACACTACAATGTCTGTGGCCTGAGCATCTTGATTAGTCAAAGCATACACTCTTCCTTGGACCCTTTTTACACTAGCATCACTTTTTTGTGTCTGAGGTGAGGAAGAAGAACCCGAGCCCTTAGTGGTGGGAAATACTCGAGCAAAATGACCAGGTTGCTTACAAGTGTTGCATAACTTTATAGCACAAGGTTGACTCTCATGACTCATACCACAAAGAGAGCAAAGTTTCTTCTCATTCGACTGAGAAGAGGCACTCTTATCATGCACAAAACACTGTTGTCTATTTCCAAACTTCTTAAAGAACCCTCTCTTAAACTTCTGTCCTTGTCCCTTACCATGTTGAGAACCAAATGACCATTGTTTCTTTCCACTCTCATCAGAACCATGATTGTATTTAAAGTCTTCTTCAAGACGCATTGCCCTCTTCATAGTCTCAGAAAAAGTGTTCACTCCAGCAGCTAGGATGTGAGGACGAATTTTATCATTTAGACCTTTCTGAAACTTTGTTACTTTCTTATGCTCATCAGGAATTAAATGGGGGGCAAAACGAGAGAGATCAATAAATTTTACAGCATATTCTTCCACAGTCATTGACCCCTGAACCAAATCAAAAATTCTCTTGCCTTCCTGTCACTCACTACTTCTGGGAAATAAGTCTCATTAAAGACTTCCTTAAACTTATCCCACGTGATACGGGCGTTCTCACCCAATTCCTCTTTCAATAGAACCTCAGTACCAGCCCACCATCTCTCAGCAGGGCCCTCAAGAGTAAAGGTGGCATACTCCACCTTTTGGGAGTCAGTATAATGAAGAACTTTCAACAATTTCTCCATTTTTAGTAGCCAGTTCTCTGCTACCATAAGATCAGTTTCACCAGCAAAAGTTGGGGGGTTTTGCTTCCTAAACTCCATAAAAGAGCAACCCTCCTTTTGACCCTCACCATGCCGAGCAGCTTGAGCAAGTCTAGCATAGATCTTATTTGCCACTTCATCAACCTCATTAACCTTATTAATGACAGGAGTGGCAGATCTCTCACGCTCTCGGTGTGGCCCAACATCAGATGGAGGAGTCCCAACCTTATCTATGTTCTTTAACTTACGTTGCTTCTTTGCTGGTGGCATAGTGTACCAAAATACTTATACCTACATCCATTGCAATAGAGGAAAAATAAGTCACCAGTACAATCAACTAGGAAGTAAAAATATTATATAGGGCTAAAATAAATACAACATCAAGGTAGAAGGATAAGTTTCACATTCCTAGTGCTCTGACTTAAATCTGGATCAAACCTATTCACAAAGTCTACAAAATCATAACCTAAGATCTGATACCATCATTGTCACGCCTCAAACCCAACAGGGTCTAGTGCATGAGAAAACTACAACCCAAATACCTGTAAATTTTTTTTTCTCCAAGCATTACATAAATGTACGCCAACCTAGATTACCAAAAAGTCCATTTAAAAGTTCCAGTACACTAATCCATAAGGTTCATACATTAAGTCATTTACATATATATACGTCCTCAAAATAATGTTAGAGCTTTATAACCTTTACATTGACCACTGGCCACAAAAGAATGGAGGTCTGTGCATAATTACATATAATTACATATCAGTATTCCTATACAAAAATATCTCTTAGGATGTGCAACCTCAGCAACAACTCTGGGTCTAACACACCTAAGGTTGAACTACCAAAATCCAGCCTCCACAGAGTAGTTGTCTAACTACTGCAACCCACAAAATTTAGCTTGCTGAATCACTGCCTACTCTGTAAAAATCATAATTAAAAGGAATGAGCTAAAGCCCAGTAAGTAGCATAAATAATGGGGTTAGGGGAAATGCAAGTTTATTGATACTAAAGCATATTACAAAACATAACGTAGATTTGGAAACTTTTATATAAGTTCTCTCAAAATTATCTTCCTTGCAATAATCTGAAAGATTTATAAGAATAATACAACACCAATCATTTCAAGATATAATTAATGAAACTACATAATACACCATGTGAGCCATATAATTTTCCAATACTTTTCAAAAGCATAAAACCACAAACACCCACGGCCACGTGACAAGGCTTCTACTAGGAGCTTCGTTAGGCCCACAGGTAAAAGACCACACAACTAGGCTTCTACTAGGAGCTTCGTTAGGCCCACAGGTAAAAGATCACACAACTTGGTTTCTACCAGGAGCTTCGTTAGGCCCACAGGTAAAAGAACAAACAACTTTATTTCTACCAAAAGTTTCGTTAGGCCCACAGGTAAGTTGTGTTACTACCAGGAGCTTCGTTAAGCCCACAGGTAAGTTGTGTTTCTACCAGGAGCTTCGTTAGGCCCACAGGTAAGTTGTGTTACTACCAGGAGCTTCGTTAGGCCCACAGGTAGACGACATCCAACTAGGTAATCACCGTATAATCACAATTGTCACGGCACAAGGGTAAAATAACAAAAGTAGCTCACAGGTTAACATAATAAAAATACATAGTTCATTTCCAAGTAGTTTGATAAGACCTTTCAACCTTCAAAGTATTCACAAAGCTTGTCACTTATCCAAATAATTCCCAAACATTTAAAAGTTTCCAAAACATATCTCAAACCATAAAATCAATGATAAAACATCTTTAGAAACCACAATAATCCAATAACTTTATCAAATAACTCCCCAAGGATTAATGAAAGATGCTTATAAAATTTTCAATCTAGCAAATCATGCATTTCCCCATATGCAATATCAAATATAATGCATTTTCTCATAAATAAATAAATACTAAGGTTTATACACAAAATCCTTTAGGAAAAGTATAGTTTCACAATAATTTTCCAAAATGTGTTTATAAACCTTAAAATAAATCTCATATGCAATAATGATTATTTTTCCAAAAATCCCATTAAGAAGCTACTTACCTGCAACTTGCTCAAAATCCTAATCTCCAATGCTCCTAGGAGATTAATTAGAACCTATAAAAGACATGAGCAAGCCTATCAAGACAAAATCATCTAGAACCTCAACTAACCCAAATACACTAAATAATATGGAAAATTAGATCTAATCACTATTAACATTTGGAATCCAAAATCCCTAAATCCTCACCATAGAGAAACCACCATAAACACTTTATCAAAAAACCCTTAACTATTCCTCAAATAAATCCACCAAAATCAAAACCCATTTCCTTAATCACATAAATATTAAAGTGACCAACTGGCCAACTGACCAATTAAAGTGCACTGCAAGAGCTAAGAGAACCCGGATTATTGTGGGCTTGATGACGGGACTGAATGTCTCTATGTAGTCAATATCATCTTCCTGATCAAAGCCCTTTGTAACTAGGCAAGCTTTGAGATGATCAATGGAGCCATCAGCTTTTTTCTTAAGATAGAAAACCCATTTATTCCAAATGATTTTTCTGTTTGGTGGGCAGGGACAGAGAGTCCATGTGCCATTGGACATCAAGGCATTGTATTCCAATTTCATGGCAGTGTTCCATTCAGGAATTTTGAAAGCTTGAGAGTAGGTAGTGGGCTCTGATGGAAGGGTATTAGCATGAAAGGCTTTAAAAGGGTGAAGTGTAGAGTAATAGAGATGGTGGTCATGGAAAGTTTAAGGCGTGAGGTGCCGGTCATGGAGTGGGTGACCATGCGAGTAGTGGTTGGGGGAATCAGTGATGGTGCTATAGGCAGTGACGGTGCATGTGGTGGGGATTGGTATATGTGGTGGTGAGGGAGGTGGAGTTGCTTGGTGAGGAGAGGCATTAAGATCAGTATTGTGGGTGGCTGGAACAGCAAAGAAAGGAGTGGAGAGAGAGGAGGGATTGAGGGAGTTACCTGGTGGCGTGGGAAGAGGCACATGGATTGATTCAGACGGGTTGTTAGACTCAAGAGGCACAGGTAGAGAGAGCATGGTCTTGGCTAGAAATTCTTGTTCATTAAACACAACATCACGAAATATATAAACACGGTTAGTGGATAGATCAAGACAACGACAGCCATGATGATGAGGACTATAACTCAAGAAAACACATTTTTTGCTACGAAAATTTAGTTTGTGTTGCTTATAGGGATGAAGCAAGGGATAGTAGGTGCAACCAAAGGAGCGTAAGAGGTGATAGTCAGGGAAACATTGGAAGAGTTTAAAATAGGGAGTGAGGTGAGATAAGGTAGGAGTGGGTAACCTGTTGATGAGATAAACGACAGTAAGAAAGGCATCAACCCAATACTTGGTAGAGAGACCTGAGTGGGCTAAGAGTGCAAGGCCTGTGTCCTCGACATGATGGTGTTTACACTCTGTAACACCGTTTTGTTGTGAAGTGTGTGGACAAGAGTATCTATGGAGAATGAAATGTTGAGCCAACACGTTTTTAAATGGGTTGTAGGAGTATTCTCCACCTCCATCAGATTGGAAACTTTTGATAGGTTTAGATACTAATTTTTCAACCATGCACTTGAATTGAAGAAAGCAAGAGTGAACATTAGATTTAAGTTTTAATGGAAAGGGCCATGAAAATTGTGAATAATCGTCAATGAAAATTACATAATAACAATAACTACTAAGGGAAACAACTGGGGACTGCCAGACATCAGAGTGAACTAATTGAAGAGGAGAACTAGACTCTCGGGTTGATTTATGAAAGGGAAGCCGCTTGCTCTTGGCCATTTGGAAAGGCTCACAAAAGGGTGATTTGTCATTGGAACCAGAGATGGGAAGCTTGTGATGATGGATGACATGGTGGATTATGGGCATGGCAGGGTGTCCCACACAGTGATGCCAGACTTTGGTGGAAGCTTGCAAGTTGACAAAGGTAGTGAAGCCTCTTATTGGGGAAGGTGAGAGTCGGTGCAATGGAATGAGGGTAGAGACCATCTTTATTGTGCCCTTGCAAGAGTGTTTGACCCATCCGAATATCCTTAATAAAAAAAGAAGATGCAATTATTTCAAAAAGACAATGATTATCTGCACATAATTTTTTTATGGACAATAAATTGATGGGAACGTTGGGACAATGAAGAACATGTTTGAGTTTGAAAGAAGAGTTATTGGAAGTGAGAAAGGTGGAACCAGTGTTGGCTATTTTGAGAGTGGAATCATTGCCTACAGCAACATCAGTGTCTCCTTGATATGGTTGAGTAGTTCACTCTCAAAATTGGCATATGGCAGTAGTGTATCTCTTGTGGTGAGGTTGAAGGTGGTGACAAAGACATTGAAGGAGGGGTTGAGCCCACTAATGATGAATGAGATTAAGTCGTCTTCTTCAACAGGCTTGCCTGTGGCAGCCAGTTGTTCAGCCCAGCTTTTGGCCATTTGGAGGTATTCGGTGCAAGTGCAAGCATCTTGGCGCATGGTTTGTTGTTGGCACTTCAGGTGAGTTATGTGTGACTTTGACTGAGAGGCATAATGTGCTGCCAAAGACAGCCATACTAGACAGGATGTGTTCATTCTGTATATAGTGGAGAGAATTGGAGGTAAGAGTAGCAATTTTTTGTTCCTTAGTACATTTGCTGGGTTAACAATTTTTTATTCCTCAACAATAGTTGTGTGCTTGGTGGGACATATCTCTGAGGCATAAACAATACTCAAGAGGTCATAACTCCGCAATAGTGGCAAGAACTGTGACGTCCATTGGAGATAATTCGTTCCATCTAATTTTATAGAGATTAGAGGAGAGATATTTGGTATTTGAAAGGATTCGGCCATGAGAGAAATTTGGTGTGAACCAAAAGGCTCTGATACCATGAAAGAGATAAATAATTCTTTGATATTATTGAGACCTTTCTCTGTATTTGATTACAGTATACAAAGGGAATATTTATAATAGGCTGAATAGCCTTTACATGTAAAACAAGAGCTCTACGAGATTGTAGTTTGAATTACAAAGTCAATGAACTATGTATGGTAGTGAATAAATCGATATCAAGTCTGATTAGCCATGAGAGATATTTCCTTATCAGTTGTGTTTGTTGACTTGATTTGGAGGTGAGCTGTATGATCTAAAGTTGGTATAGAATTGGCTTGAGTGTGGAGAGAGATATTTCCTTAACACCGATTTGATAACCACCCAGTTGACTCAGTAACAAAACAGTGAATTGACTGAGCAACATGCACCACACATGCAACGTGTTTGTAACAGTCTATTCATATTAAAGTGAAAGGCATGAGATCTAATGTTTGTAAAATAACTTGGTGGGCCTCTATGTACCATATTTGGTTTTTCTTAGGAATGCTATTAATCATTCTGGCGTATCAAATCTAAGTAGCAGATTTTCAAGCCCACTAAAAAGGATGTTAAGACTCCGTTTGAGAATAAGGGTTGTTTTGAAGATACAAATCGAATACTCTACTGCAATTGGGGAAAAAACAACTCTATTTTGTTGAGAAGAAAGACTTGAATTGGTTTTTATTTTTTATTTTTTTCTACTTCTTCTAGTGCTGCCTGAGTTGGGATATATTGAGACATCTATCCGCTACAGTTACAACAGATGATCCTAATCCACATCTTCTCATCTCTAAGGATAAACATATCAAGAATAGTTGATAGCTATAGGACTCTTTTGAATATACATCTCATATCAAAGTGGATCATATTCATATATATAAATACAAGCAGTAACTCCTAGATCAAGTTGAACAGGAAGAAACCAAAATATATTTACAGTAAATTCATAACCTTTATAGGATAGGTGTTTGTTCTTGTTGTGTTTTCTTTAGGCTTTCAAGGCATGTTGTTTTGGTGGCCTGGGCTTTCTACCTAATTCTGTGTTGGCCTGGTTTCTTTGTTTTCTTTGGCTTGGCTAACGTTGTCTGTTGGTATTGTGTTAAGACTTAAGAGGAGTTCTTCGCTGTCAGTTTGTGTTTCTTAGCCTTTTGGCGTATTCTTTTGAGTTTTCTTAATGATATTCTTCTCATTCAAAAAAAAAAACAAAACAAAAAAAAGGGAGGAAGAAGAAGAAGTTAGAAACCCTGCCCAACGTTATATTGGTCATTCTATACCCAAAAAAAAATAAAACACAAAAAGCCAAGAATCAGGGTTCGCTAGCGACGAACAGAAAATCGCAAACGACTATGTCACTGTCAAACAGTCCACACTATTTCACAATTTAAACACCCATCTTCACACCTTAACTAGAAATATATATATATATGCTTTCTTTCAAAGTTCAAACCAGCCTCGCTCGTAATATTATGGTTCCTGAATTGTTGGCAACAGTGTTTGGATAGCGTCTGCAACTGAGAGGAAGATCTTGTCCTCGCCAATGTCGTCTTCAAGCTTCGATGCGTGCAACTTTTCACTCACTATTGGTCCGGGGTTTGCTAAAACAAGCTGTAGGAAAACAAAACCGTGAACTCATAATCATTAATACTTAGGAAGATGTAAAGATAATATAAGTTTTATGAAATAAGGTTTACAAACGATGTGGCAGTGAGTTTAGTTTATCTCTCTGTCTTCTTTTATTAAATAAAATCTTACGTTTATCTGTCTTTCTTTTCTTTTCTTTCCTCTTTTCTCTTTTTGATTAATTTTATTTCCTTTGTTAAAAGAAAAAAAAAAAAAAATATATATATATATATATATATAAGCGAATAAAAAGGGTATGAGCCACATCATACTTCCCTAGTCAAATTTAGTCGACAACGCAAATTATCTCTACAACATTGTAAGGGTAGCAATTAGTCTTGAGTACAAATATTATAAACGACTTTTTGGGGTGTTCAGAGGCGGCAATTGCTTCCCTCGCCCTCTTTGGCTCTGCCAGTGGGGTTGGTTGATTTCAAACCGAAATAAATAAGTAACAGCTTAGTTTGTAAAAGTTATGTAATCGAATTTGTAATCTCCCTAAATCACTCTAATACTTATGGTAGGGAGAGAACTTTATTTGGGATTATTTAGAAGAATATGAATCAGTTGCCATAACCAGCTTGGTATGTACATATAATATAGAAATTTATTTTTGATGAAACATTTTGAACGTGCTAGGTAGGTCTCCTTGTCTAACAGAACTCAGATAATTCTTCATCTTGGAGTATTCCATGTTGATAAAGAAAATGAAGTTGGTGTAATAAGAATACAGAAATCAGTGCCAATATGCGAACATGTATTGAAAGTTGTAGAAGACATGAACAAATATCAAGATATGTATAACACAGTTTAGAAAGCAGAAAAAAAATATGAAACATTCACCATATACAATTTTTGAGTTCAAATGTTCTACTTGCCTTAACATCTCTGTGCTGAAGAGTCTTAATTAACTCTTTGAAGGAGTGGATACCACTCGTATCAATATCAGTAACAGCTGCAAGAATATTGGAAATCGTATGAATGTATTCCTCTAGTAAGTTTGAAAACCTAAGGGAGCGCTATATTAAATTACTTACGTGACATTTCAACGACAAGATACTGGATTTTGGGCTGATTGTTTCTTCTCAATTCTTCTTCTTCATTGCTTAGCCATCTCAAAATCCTGCGAGAAATTAAATTAACTATTGATCTAATTCTTACTTTCAAATTTCCATCGGAGTTTTTTAAACAAAATTAGGCCTTTTATTTTTATTTTTATTTTTTTACCATGGTTTTGGAGGTTTTTATATTCACTATGAAAATCACTTGTAAAGTACAACTTAGATATACTTCTTTAGGTTTTCTAACTAAATTCAAACATGTGACTATATTGACCAATGAATCAGTGTTGGCTCAAGGCATAGGTCTAAGGCTTTGATCTGTTCGGAATTTTTTTAAAGGTAAAGCCCCCATTAGATAAACAAAATGCCCCCAAAATAATGCAAAACTATCTCAAAAGTCATAACATAATGATTGATTTGTTTTTTTTTTTAAAAAAACTGTTTTGCATTTTTTCCTTTACCTTCCAAGATGACCCTTAAAATATATAGCCAACAAAAATCTAACCCAATTAAAACCTTAAGTTATTTCACTAAAAAAAAAATATTTAATTGCTGTTTACACATCAAAAAATCTCACTTAAATTTTTCGCCTTAACCCCCAAAATATATTGAGCCGACCCTTCAATAAATCATATAGTTGAATTTAATTATCCATGAAAGAGACTACTTTTTTTTTTTTACTACATTAATCAAAAAAACTGTGTGATTGAATTCAATTAAGTTTCTTAATGTAAATTACAATTTCCAGATCATGACATACATAAACCTTTCTAGGTGTTCGTAATTTTTTATTGGCTGAATTGCAAGAAAATACCATGGGATTTGGGTCCGTTACAAAGTGACTCTCTCTATATTCAATTTTGTGTTATTGACCTTTAAGTTATAGGTAATGAGAAAATTGATCATTTCGTTTTATGTTCTACCATTTATAACTGATAGAGACCAATCATTGCAATGCATACGACCATTTTATTATAAAAAATTAATTTTATAGTACAAGTGACCAATTTCCATGGGTTTCAATTAACAAAAAAAAAAAAAGGGTAAGATTTTTATACTTTATGACTTTTGTTCTCTTACAAAGGGTAAGTTACAATTTTTATATAGAGATACTTAAGTTTTTGCATTTATTTTTTTATTTTTTTATGCTATGGTAATTGGTTAGAGATAAGTGAAAGATAATCAATCTTTTTTTCTCAAATGATTGTGAAATAAGATTTTTAAAAATTATGAATTTTGTTCACAAACAAAGGGTAAGTTACAATTTTATATAGGTATACTTAGGTTTTGTATTTTTGTTTATTTTGGTAAGCTATGATAATTGCTTATAGATAGGTGAAATATAATCAATCTTTTTTGTGGCAAATGATTGTAAAAATTAAGTAAACACTTTTTGTTTTGGGGTGTACATGGTAAACAAAAAACAAAATCTTCACCATAAAACTAACCCTCTCAATCTCAAATAAAAATAAATTTAGTTCGGCAAACAATAATAATAATAATTGATGGCATTGAGAGAGAGAGAGAGATCAAGAAAATACCTATGGGCTTTGGGTCAGTTGCAAATTGACTTCCTATATATTCAATTTTGTGTTATTGATCTTTGAATTATAGTTAATGAGAAAATCTATCATTTCGTCTTATTTTCTATCAATTATAATTGATAGAATCTGGTCATTGCAATGCATATGACTATTTTATTATAAAAAAATAATTTGACAATAAGTCACTATAGTGCAAGTGACCAATTTCCATGGTTTCAATTAACAGAAAATAAGTACGATTTTTATACTTTATGAATGTTGTTCTCATACAAAGGGTAACTTACAGTTTTTATATTGAGATACTTAGTTTTAGTATTTTTGTCTATTTGTTTATGCTATGATAACTAGTTAGAGATAGGTGAAAGATAATCAATATTTTTGTCGCAAATGATTGTGAAGTAATATTTTTAAACTTTATGAAATTTGTTCTATTACAAAGGGTAAGTTACAATTTTATTTATCGATACTTAGTTTTTGTATTTTTTTTTTTTTTTTTTGTATGCTATGATAATTGGTTACAGATAGGTGGAAGATATAATCAATCTTTTTGTGGCCAATGATTGTAAAAATTAAGTAAACACTTTTTGTTTTGGGGTGTACATGGTAAACAAAAAAAATAAAAAAATCTTCACCATAAAACTAACTCTCTCAATCTCAAATTAAAATAAATTTAGTTCGGCCAAAAATAATAATAATAATTGATGGCACTAAGAGAGAGAGAGAGAGTCAAAATACCTCTCTTTAATATAGTTGCAGTTCGAAAAGTAGATTGCAGAATCAACTCTAACAATCAGAATGCCAGAAACAGTTGTTGCCTTGGGATATTGGTCCACATTCCTGTAAACATGAGTCCCTGGGAGCTTCCCCAGTACCGCAGTCCGTGGCCTTGTAACTTGCAATAGGATTTTGGCAAAGGATATTGCCACCTGTAATATGTATATATAACTCTTAAATAAAGTCAGAATTTGTAGTGAGCAAATCAAAACATATGAAACACCAAACATCATTCCTTCAATTCTTACCGCAATTAAAAGGCCTATCTCGACACTTTTAAAAACAACTCCAAAGAAGGCTCCCATACAAGCAAGAAAATCAAATTTGTCAATCTTCCATAGTAGTATTACAGCTTTAATGTCAACTAGGCCAACCACGGCAGCTATGATGACAGAAGCAAGTACAGCATTTGGGGTGTACTTAAACAATGGTGTGATGAGTTCCAAAGTTAGAAGCACAACACAAGACATCACAATGTTGGAAGCTGCTGTCTCGCAGCCAGCCATGAAATTTACTGCCGAGCGAGAGAAGGATCCTGCATAAGATCATAAAATTTAGGCTCAGAAAGACAAGTATAATTTGAGAACATTTTAACCTAGAAAGATTGGTCTAATGGTTCTTAAGGACTCATGAAATTCATGAGGTCCTGTGTTCGAGATTTTTGACCAGCATATTGGAGCTACTTACCAAAGGGATCATTTCCTATAATTACCTTGTGTATGGAACACAGGAATTACACGAACCCAAAGAATAATTAGGTACTTGAAAAAAAAAAAAAAAATTGGGCACATTTTTATCCCGTTAACACACCTGTAGCAACATAACAAGATGTCATGGAACCAACAATATTCATAGTTCCCATTGCCACCATTTCTTTGTTTCCATCCACTTGATAGTCCTTCATAGCAGCAAATGTTCTACCAATCGCTATAGCTTCCTAGAATATCCACAACATTAATTTGGCTTTAATATAGGAGCATTATGCTAAATTCTCTTTGTGAGTAAATAAATTGGGTCTGATGTTAGCTTACTGTCAATCCTACCAAACCCGCTACCACACCGATCTTAAGACCTTTGAGAAGTAAATCTCCAGTCCAGTAGATTTCATGGACAGATGATGGGTTTATGCCCTTATTTATATGTCTCACCTAACATATATAACACAACGGTTACTTAAGCCTGCCATTTCTTCGTGGCGCGATAAAAACCAAACCCTAATGAATCATAAAATTATGAGCACTTACAATTTGTACACCTTCCTTATCAGCACGTGTAATACCCACACAAAATGTGGCTACTATGACAGAGGTCAAAGGAGCAATAGCAGATACCCAAAAGAATTTCGGGTACTTTTTTCCCTGGGCAAATATCAAAGAAAAAGTCAATGATAAATTGAATGGAAAAAAACATTTAAGTTAGATAGGAATAAAATACTTACCATGTACTTGGTGAGCAGAAGGAAGGCCAAGAATGATAATCCTATTACTATGGATTGCCAGTTCCACTGCAAATATATAGAATACTATATTATTTAAAATTTTAAAAGATGTATATATCATTAAATACAATTTTAAATTTATAATATTTATTTTTGAACCATGAAATGAAATCATATCATTTTAAATGAAAAGAATCATTTTCTATGTTTTGCAACCCATATCAACCGTTGACTTGATTTGATTAGTCAGAAAAATAATAATTTACCCCGTGATGTACCGTGCCCCAAACTGAGTGCATAACAGAAATAATGTCAGTCTTCTTCGTAAAGTTTATTATACCAAGAAGACCTTTGAGCTGTTGAAGGCCTATTGTAATGGCAGCTCCAGCCATGAATCCAACAATGGCGGCGTGAGAAAGAAAGTCAATTAAGAAACCCAATCTGAAAGCAAGGGTAAATCCATCACTTTAAATAAATATAAGAATGGATAAGAAAGCAAGTAGTTGTTAAATATGCATATAATATTTATAAACCTGAAAAAACCAAGTGCGAATTCAGTGAGTCCAGCAAAAAAGGTAGCGGTGAATGCAAGACGCCTATAAGCAGCTTTATTAGATATTGGATCAATCTCATTCTGCAGCATAGTCCCAAGCAAAAGAGACACCACGGCCACTGGTCCTATGGCAATATCTCTTGAGCTACCCATGAAGGCATAAATAAGAGGGGGAACAAAACTCGAGTCTATACAAAAGTCAACAACAAAACACATTAATATTAATATAGAAATAGTGTAGAAAATCCAAGACGTTTATGTTAAACAAGGAAACTCACATAACCCATACTGGGGATCCAGATTTGCAAGCTTTGCATATGCAATATCCTGATCATAGGCATATATACATATATATATTAGAAATGGGAAACTGAAAATTAATGTATTTAGCTAGCTTTGCATATGCAAGTTTGTATTTACCTGTGGAACACACAGACTAGCAATGGTAAGTCCAGCAATAATGTCACCTTTGAGTTTCTTAAGATTGTAGCTCCTTCCCCAACGAAAAATCGGGAAAATAGCTTGAAGAACAAGAAGAAACTTTGTTTGACCTTTTTGGCCCCTAAAAGCGCGTAAAGGTTCATCCGAGAAGAAAGTTTCTTTTAAAGCAGAGCGAATTTCTGTGAAAAGAGTTTGCTGAGGAAGCCTTTCAACCCTGTGAATATGGGGAGCAGCCTCTGGATGGCGACGTGATGAAGGGCCGCTCGCGATCCCCACCTCGTCAATAATACGCCCACTCATTTTATAGCCCAGCTAGCTAGTATATATATAAATCTACAAAGGGGCAGAGAAAAATTGATTAGAAGACACATCTAAAAATGATTTCATTCAACACAAGAAAAGAGTAAGTCAATTGTTACTAACTATGGAAAGGTAAGGCTGAGTTAAGCTGATAAAGATGGAAGTACAACATTCACGGAAGCTCTTGCTTTTATATATATAGACAATGGAAGTTTTTTGGTTTGATTCTTATTTCTTCAGATATGAGTAACTACTACTTGTATCTAGCATCTAGCTGTCACGAATATGATGTAATACAAAGGCCGACTTTCTTAAACAAATGACCAAAATTTTCATGATGAATTGCTAACTCTTAAAAAAGACATTTGGATTTGTTTATAACTGTTTACTAAATAATATCAAATTATCGCTCCGACCTCTTTAATTCTTGCAGCCAGTTTCAGTTCATTTGGGAGAGGAGAAAGAGTGAAAAATAATGGAATGAATAGGATATTTTAAGAATATTCTTTCATTTCCTTTGTTTGGAAGATTAAGTATGAGAGAATGGAAAAACCATTCTTTTGTTTGGGACTTTAAGTGAAGGAAATGTAATGGTGTTAGATATTTGTTATCTAAAAGTAGGTTGTAATATAGTGGAATTGCAAGAACCAGTTGTCTGGAATAGTGTCCAGTAGACTAAACTTAAAGGACTAGAGAAGTCTGGAGTCTCTGCCTGAACACAGTCGACTGGACCACCAAACCAGTCGATTGAATGGCTGATCTAGTCACCTGGATTGGTGGTCCAATCGACTAGATGTCATGCCTAGGAGTTTCTGCCTGAACTCAGTTGCCTGGACCACTTATTCAAGCGACTGGATCACGACAGTTAAATGCAGTTTACGACCGTTAAAGGCTGAAATGGATCCTTTCATGGTGACTCTTGATTGATATACACTTGCAATTAAAAGGAATTTTGTGTTCAGTCATCTAAAAGAATTAATTGAATTGCTATCATTAATTCTTTGGTTTTGTTGTATCCTGGAGACTATTTGCGTCAACCCTTAGCAATCTCTGAGGAAAAGGGGCAAATCTAGTTTCAAAGACAGCGATTTATCGTGCCTCAAAGCCTGGGTTCTCCTTTACATTCCCATAAAATTCCTAATAATTTTAAGACTAGATTTCTGCAATGGAAGGAGAGAAGATGGCTTACAAGATGATGAATCAAGATTTTGTGAAGTTGGATAAGTTTGATGGTTCGAACTTCATCCGTTGGCAGGACAAGATGAAGTTTCTTTTGACTGCACTGAAGATATTTTATGTACTGGACCCCAATCTGCAGCCAATTCCAGATCCTACTCCTCAAGACACTGAACAATTGAAGTAACAAAGGATCAAGAGGGAGGAAGATAAACTAGTGTGCAGGGGTCACATTCTGAATACACTATCTGACCGGTTGTATGATCTGTTCACAACCATGACTTCTCTAAAGGAAATCTGGAAAGTACTAGAGACTAAATACAAAACGGAGAAGCAAGTTACGAATAAGTTCATTATTCAAAAGTATTTTGATTTCAAAATGATGGATAATGTTTCTGTTTTGGACCAAATGCATGAGTTACAAATTCTGGTTCATAAATTGAATGACCTTTCCATCAAGATTCCAGAATTGTTTTAAGTGGGAGCAATTATTGCTAAACTCCCACCATCATGGAACAATTATAAGAAGAAGCTTCTGCACATGGCAGAAGAACTTACCTTATAACAGATTGGTACACACCTTCGAATCAAAGAAGAGAGTTGAATTCGTGAGGGTACCAATTCTGTGTCTAAAGTAAATGAAGGGACTGTTAATTATGTCTAAAATTGTGGAGTTGGAAGTAGTAAAACTCATAAGAGTTTCAAGCCTAACAAGAAAATCGTTAAGAAGACTAATTCCAATAAAGACAAGAAAGGTAGGGCCTGTTTTCATTGTGAAAAGAAAGTTCACTACATCCGAGAATGCAGATTCTTAAAGAACCAAATGAAAGAAAATGAACTGAATACAAGTGAGGCAAATGTTGTTGATGAGATTGTGGCCATGGTGAGTGCAATGAAAATCGGTATGATTACCGAAGTGCATATGGCTTATGCAGCAGAAAATTCATCCAAGTGGTGGTATGATTCTGGTGCAACAATCCATGTTTGCAATAATAAGATGCTGTTCAAGGAGTATGTGAAAGCGGGAAATGGATTAGAGGTCCTAATGGGCAATCATAATACCACTAAAGTGCTCGGAACAGGAAAAGTGGAGTTGATATTGAGTAGTGGAAAGAAACTCGTGCTCACCAATGTGTATCATGTTCCTGATATTAAGAAGAACTTGGTTTCAGCTAGTTTATTGTCTAAGAATGGTGTAAAGCTGTCCTTGAGTCGGACAAGCTTATTTTATCTAAGTGTAGTGCGTTTGTTGGAAAGAGTTATTCTTGTAATGGCATGTACAAACTCAGTTTGATTATTAATAAGAAGGATGTTGGTTGTGCTTATATTGTGGATTCTTCTCTACTGTGGCATGCTAGATTAGGACATTTGAATTTCAAGTATATGAAATATATGTTAAAGCATAGGCTGATATCTTATAAACAAGATGTGCATGATAAGTGTGAAATGTGCATTGAATCTAAGATAAGAAAGAAGCCATTTCCATTCACTAATAGAGATTCACAATTGTTAGAATTAGTTCATTCTAATGTATGTGAATTAAAAGGTATTTTGACTAGAGGTGGAAAACATTACTTTATCACTTTCATAGATGATTTCTCTAGATATACTTATGTCTATCTAATGAGAAATAAAGATGAATCCTTTGATATGTTTAAGAAGTATAAAACTGAGGTTGAAAATCAAAAGGATAAAAGAATTAAAATTCTTAGAAGTGATAGAGGTGGTGAATATTTTCTACAAGAGTTTACCATTTATTGTGAGGAAAATGGACTAATTCACCAAAGGTCAGCCCCTTATACACCCCAACAAGATGGCTTAGCTGAAAGAAAGAATAGAACACTAGTTGACATGTTGAATGCAATGATAGTAAGTGCAAAGCTACCTTTTAACTTGTGGGGTGAAGCTTTGCTAACTACATGTCACGTGCATAATAGGATTCTATCTAAGAAAATTCAGTCATCTCCATATGAGTTATGGAATGGTAGGAAGCCTAATTTGAGTTATCTTAAAGTGTGGGGGTATATAGCCTACTTTAGAGTTCTAGATCCTAAAAGAACCAAGCTTGGACCTAGAGCTATAAAGAGTGAGTTTGTTGGTTATGCAGTGAATTCTAAAGCTTATAGATTGTTGGATTTAAGTTCCAACACTATAGTAGAATCAAGAGATGTGGAATTCATTGAGAACAAGTTTATAAATGATTCTCAAATAGATGTTTACCAGAGAAAAAAAGCTTCCTTTTGTAGGAAATGTGGAAGAAACACAAGAATCTGAGCTTTCTCTGTTAATGATTGACTCAATATTGTCCAACAATACTTGGGTCCTATGATCTTCCTCCGGGTTCTCATTGGTTGTAAATGGGTATTTAGAAGAAAATTAGTGGCACTAAAGGATTTAGGCGGTTGCTAAGATCACATCTATTAGTGTGCTAATAGCACTTGCATCCATTTATAAGCTGGTGATACATTAAATGGATGTAAAGACAACTTTTCTTAATGGAGATTTAGACGAGGAGGTCTATATGAATCAACTGGAAGGCTTTGTGCTTCTAGGAAATGAAAAGAAAGTCTGTAAGTTGGTTAAGTCATTATATGGCTTAAAACAAGCACCTAAACAATGGCATTAGAAATTTGATATTGTTATTCTAGCTAATGGTTTCAAACACAATGGAGCCGACAAGTGTGTCTACTCGAAGTTTATTAGTGAGTATGGAGTAATTGTGTGCTTATATGTGGATGATATGCTTATCTTTGGAACAAATATGCTAGGTGTATGTGAAACCAAGAAGTACTTAACTTCAATGTTTAAGATGAAAGATCTTAATGAAGTAGATACTATCTTAGGTATCAAGGTTAAAAGACATAGTGAAGGTTATGCACTTTGTCAAAGTCATTACATTGAGAATGTGTTTCTTAAATATAAGCATCTTAATGTTAAGAAGGTAAATACACCGTTTGATTCCAATTATAAGTTAGTTGAGAATACTGGAAGGGCAATTGCACAGCTCGAGTTTGCTAGTGCAATAGGAAGCATGATGTATGCCATGCATTGTACAAGACCAGATATAGCCTTCGTAGTAAACAGACTTTCGAGGTATACTAGTAACCCTTGTGCAAAGCATTGGAAAGCCATTGCAAGAGTCCTTGGTTATTTAAAGAAAACCAAAGATTTAGGACTCTATTATTCTGGGTATCTAGCTGTGTTAGAAGGATATTCAAATGCTAATTGGGTAACTAGTGTGGGTGACAATAAGTCAACATCTGGTTGGATATTCACTCTTGGTGGGGGTGCAATATCGTGGGCATCTAAAAAGCAATCGTGTATCTCTCATTCGACTATGGAATCTGAGTTTATTACTTTGGCTTCGGCGGGTAAAGAAGTAGAATGGCTGAGGAACATGTTGTATGATATAGAGTTGTGGCCACAACCGATGTCAGCCACGATGTCAAAAGCATATAGTAAGATTTATAATGGAAAGTCTAGACATATTAGTCTAAGACATGAGTACGTAAGACAGTTAATAGAAGATGGTGTAATTTCTATTGTCTACGTAAAGTCAAGTGGTAATCTTGCTGACCCATTTACCAAAGGTGGTAAGGTTAACTTCCATAGGAATGAGAATAAAACCTTTCTAAAAGAATCACCAACAGTGGGAACCCAACCTTGAGTAGATTTACTTGAAAAGGTTTAAAGGGTAATAACAAGCTGTTGATTCGTGATTAGTAAGAGCACTAAAACTTGTGTCCCATTCAGGATGGAATAGTGCAGTCTGTTACATTAGAGGGATGATTTTTTACTCTTAATGAAGTTCAAATCAAGTGATGTTTGTGTAACAGGGACATAAAGAAGGAACTTCACCTTTGTGAACATAGGAGTGGTGCCGCTTCTAAACAAGAGTTAAGGTTTTCTCTTGTAAATGTTCACTAAGCCAGGTAGAGCACAAGGCCATTTAAGTGCTAAACTATAGGAAAACTTCTAATGTTAAAGATCATTGTTGTGTGTGTATCATTTTCGGTTTTAAGGAAAAGAGTTTTGGTTTAAGCGAATGAGCTACCAATAACTCTCTTGAAACTTTGAAGTAATTACACTAGGAGAGGGTTTAAGTTGAAAGACACCTTCTTTGATGCATAAGCTTTGTGTGTGATATAGACTGAACAAGATATATTACAACCTAGTGGGAGATTGTTAGATATTTATTATCTAAAAGTAGGTTGTAATATAGTGGAATTGCAAGAACCAGTCGCCTGGAATAGTGTCTAGTAGACTGGACTTGAAGGATTGGAGAAATCTGGAGTCTCTGCCTGAACACAGTCGACTGGACCACCAAACCAGTCGCCTAGACCACTTATTCAGGCAACCGGATCATGGCAGTTAAAGGCAGTTTATGACCGTTAAAGGCTGAAATGGTGCCTTTCATGGTGACTCTTGACTGATATACACTTGCAATTAAAATGAATTTTGTGTTTAGTTATTATATGCAGAAAACATATATGTTCTAAGAAGTTCTAAAAGAATTGATTGAATTGCTATCATTAATTCTTTGGTTTTGTTGTATCCTGGAGACTATTTGCTTGAACCTTTAGCAATCTCTGAGGAAAGAGGGCAAATCTAGTTTTAAAGACAACGATTTATCTTGCCTCAAAACCTTGGTTCTCCTTTGCATTCCCCTAAAATTCCTAACAAATGGAACACACATTCCTCTCTATTCCCTCCAAACCCCAAATTTTCATTCCCTCCAAAATTGGGAGGAATAGGAGGGAATGAAATTTTGTTTAATGAAACTTTCACAAAAACTCTCAAAATGCCGGTAATATCTTTTTAAAATCCTAGATTATCCATGATTCCTTATCTCCATCTTCTCACACCTTCTTGTGCTACTGCTCTCATCTCTAACCTGAGAGATTTTTCTCTCCTTTTTTTTTATTTATTTTTATTTTTTATTTTTTTTGGATACCATCAACACAATAGCAAAATTAACAAAAATATATAGACAAAAGGCTATTCTATATATATATATATATATATATATATATATATATATATCATTTTTTTTTCTAGTTAACGTGAGTTTATATTCATTATGTTGTGCATTGTTGTGTTCACAAAGGTTAAGGCTATATATGATGTTGAAGCAATAGTTGCTAGTTGATATGGAGATTCAATAGTCTTTTTTTTTTTTTTTTTTTTAATATCTTTGGATTATATTGGAATATTGTATTCTCTCCCCTAAGAATAAAAGCATAGGAACAATAGCTATTGTAGAACTGTGGCATAAAAAAAAAAAAAATAAAAAAAAAAAAAAAAGATATAGTTTGATAAATTTACTTTTTATGTCAATTTAAATAAAGTGGAATGAAGTAGTTGTCGGGATCACATTATTGTTTGGACCTGTGACGTATTTGAACCCCCATCATCATTAATTAATTAACACTTAACCACTTTCAATAACATTAATGACGATGTAACCTATTCCCGTAACTCGAGGAGCGTCGTCTAAACATAAGTCTCATTAGCCCATCCTCTTTCCCACGTCTCAAAACTGAAGAAGCCAAGTTTTAATTGGAGAGCATATGGCAAAAGAAAAATGAGGAAAATGCCTCTATAAAATGCCCCATCTTGGAGGGACTAAGGTACACTATTTTGGTTAAGAGATAACAAACTTCTCTTTAATGAAGTTTCAACATGTTGGCATTTGGGCCATTGGGCTGGCCCAAATAGGCGCCCATGTGGGCAACCCATAAAGACAAAACCCTAAGACTAGGGTTTACAATATTGCAATATAAAATTGCAATATTCAGATAGAAAAACACACGCTAGAAAGCTGCAGACACAAACACACTATCTCTCATCTCCTTTCTCTTTGTCTTAGGGTTTCCATCAACGAACCCTAGGATTTGGTTTGTGGACATAGGTGAAGTGCTCGACTTTGTGGCATCTTCACTTGACCGGCACAAGCACGAAGCACGTGGGAAGAAAGCTGGTTCGTTAATTCCGCTGCAAAGAGGTATACTAGGTTTTACTCACAAAACCTAAGATGTAACACATTAGAAACTCAATTATATGTGTGTACATTGTATGCATATATGTTTCCATCATTGGTATCAAAGCCATAGGCTTTCTTCTTCATGTTTTAAGAGCCTTAGAGGACCTTAGGGAGAAAATCAATTTTTTCCACCATTGTTGGCCATAATGGCCATTTCGGGTTCTCACCGCCGGCGGCTCTCTAGTGAGCTTCCGGTGACACAAATGGTACTAATGGACTCCTCACGACCCATGGAGTCCATAGAAACAAACCTTGCATGATTTGGACATGTGTGCAATTAGATATGCCATTTTACATTTTATGTTCAATATGTGTAATCAATGTTTTTGCGGCATGTATATCTTATTCAATACTCCATGTTTTTTAATGATTTTTTATTCTAATATGTAGTATGTTGAATAAGCTTTCCAACGGCGAAAAAATCACCAAAAACGGAGCTCTACAGAGAGAGATATGGAGGTCCGAAATAGGCCTGGTGGCTAAGATTTTTCGGAAAAACCCTAGTTCAAAGGTTGATGACAAACCAAACGTGGGGGCTCCCCCACTCGCATCTGGAGGCGTGTGGTGAAGCGTGAAACTCACCCCGAGCTCCGTTCGGCCTATGGTTTCCTCCATTGTGACTGTAATAATTTATTTTATTTTAATAAAATTTTTAATAATTTTTATGGTAATAAAAAATAATTAATAATTATTTTTTAAATAAAAATACTAACCTTGGAGGACCACTCGCGCGTGTGGTGGAGAGTGAGGTACTTTCTGTACCTAAAAAGTTTTGTACTCTCCTCTGGGAGTTGAGAGCACCCATTAGTATGGGAGGTGAGATATTTTGGCATATATATTATTTAATACAAAATTTGTTAATTTTACATTTAAATGTAAAAAATTGAGGAAAATTCCAGAAAATTGTAGAAAATTTTGGAAAGCTATTCTAATCTGTTAAGATATTTAAAATGTGCAAAAATAATATTTTTCCAAAATTATTTGATTGTTTCGTTTATTTTTCAATAATTTTTATTGTTCTTGGTATGCAATTAAAAATTGTTGAAAATTGAAAAAGATCTGAGAAAAGTATTGGTTGTTAAATTTGTATGTTTATATATACACAAAGAACAAAAATACAATTTTTCAAGATTTTTTATGGGATATATAATTTTCTATCATTTTTATTGTCTCTTGAAATTGAACAAAAATTTATAGAAAATTATTAAAAATCTAAAAATTGTGCATGGATGGACCATTCTGTGTATAGACATGGGAAGCATGAAATTTTATTTTTTCCAGATTTTTGGGATGAATTTTGAATTTTTCCATGATATTCATTATATTTAATGAGTATTTAATGAATGATTAAAAATTATGAAAAATTATAAAAATTTGGGAAAAATTTTTGGAAGCCATATAATGTGTTGCCACACATAGTATGTATTTAAATTCATTTTTTCCATATTTTTGGTTGCACTCTAATATTTTTGTTGTATTTAGAGGCATAAAATGAGTGATTGGAAAATTTGTGAATTAAATTTTGATAGTGGCAAAATATGGAAAATGACATTTAAATTGTTTCATGCTGAATGTGAATTGTCACATACTCAAAAGATTTTCTTTCGTCACTATGAGGTATACCTAACGAACAACTGTTCAAGTGATAATTAAATTGATAATGTTTGTTTTAATTGAGAATGCTTTCAGTTTAATTTTGTGTGTAAAATTATTTGAAGCATGTGAAAAAGAAATTAAATGGGGACCATGGTGGAGTTGATTAGATCCTCCCATGAAGGTTTTGCGCATTAGAAAAGTTAGATACAGTAAAAGTAACACTTGTGCGTGGGAGATGATTCCTAGCATAGCGAAGTCTCGATCTCACATCTTGTGTAAAATTATTGTTATTTAATTTTATTGGATGCGGCAAAACATAGTTGTGTGTGCTAAATAGTGTAAAAAATGCGCATAGATGTAGTGGTTTATGAAATTAAGATCATGTTGGATCTTGGTAAATAGAGAAGTTGAATATCAATAGTTTGTGGCCTCTAAAGGCACAAATTCAATTTCTCCTCCATGAGCATAGAACACTAGGATGGTAAAAACTTAAGATAAAATTCATTGCTTCGTGACCATTGTGAATTAAAATATTGTGCGCATTAGTTGCGATGATAGTATCATAGGGGTAGATCCAATAAATAAACAACATTTGGCCTATGTGGAATGCACTAAATGTATGACTTTTTGGGTTGCACACTTGGGAGTGTGAATTGACAGTTACAAAAGTTTGCTCCCAAACTGGCTAAGGTTGAGCATTTATGTAACATGTGAGTTAAGTCTCATTGGACAAATGCATTTGAAAATACTCATTTAGTGGGAGCTTATTAGTCTCATCATGATGCACATTGCATTACTGCATTATTTTGAGCCTAATCTAAGTCCTTGGTAGCACTAGCGTCCATTGCTCATTTTAGCCTACTTGAGGCATTTAGGCCCAAGCTTAAGGACTAATTTTGAGCGCTCCACTTATCATTCATGGAGATAATGCATTGTATGAGACAATAGCGTATTTGGGATATGCTGGGTAATACTTCTCGTAATAGATTCCTTAGTTAATTCTTTGGAGCATATAAAGTTCATTGTGATGCATAAGAAGGATTTCACATGTTCAATGATCTTGTGCATCATCTTGAACTTAGGATAGAGCATCAAGTGGCATGGCTTTGTCCTTGCTAGACATGACTCGCGCGGGCATTTAGGCCCTAGCGCAAGGACTGTGGTATAGCACTCCGATAAGGAATAGCTAGAGGATAATATCCTTGAAAAGGGAAGTAGCATTGTGCACCTTGGAGGAAGCATAGTGACTTTAGGATAATGTTTGGACAACTAGCTATTGTAATTGTTAATCCATGTGTTTTGGCTCGTGGATGCACTTGAGTAATTGAAACATGTTTTAACTTGTGTCTAGCCTGAATTATTTCTTTTTTCTCTCCTCAGGGAGTTGAAGTGATAGGAGTAATTGCAAGGTTAATAAGAAATGGGACATTTTGCCTTATTTTTGGGAAGCAGCTTAAGGATCTTTATGATGTTAGAGCGCAAGGATTGCGCACTATCTTCATCATGTTGGAGCGCAAAGATTGCGCACCACATGTTACATCCTATAAGTGCTTAGAGTATGGCAAAACAAGATATGGCTAGTAGTTCTTAATGGTCCAAGTTTTTATCCTTAAATCTAATGGCATTTTTTGTTATAAATATGATTGGATCCAATGGTCAGTTAAGTTGATCTCTAAATTGATTGTGCCTTGGCTTGCTATAGAGCATCAGGCATAGACTCAAGATGATGGGTTTTTTGATAAGCTCGAGTAAGTCATGGGGACCATCTCCTTGACAAATGAAATGAAATCAATTAGAGACCTAGAGAGGCAATTAGAGCATCTTTCTTTTAATAAGGTTAACCAATTTCCAAAGTAGCGCACTAGTTAAGGACATGGTTGTCTCACCATTTAAATATGTGATGGTCCATCTAATTTTCGCAGAGTTCGAAGTTGAGGCTCACCTAAAACTTCTGCTAAAAATATTGAGGTGATTTTCAGGATGAGTTTATAGGGATTCTTCCTGAGTGACATAAAACACATATTTGCAATAATGTAAGTATTAAATACTTAGTGGTGAATCTTCCCTATATCTCGCAATTGGATGCTGAGGATAGGAAAGACTCTAGGTAATTAATGAGATAATGGCGCATTGTCTTACCATGTATTTTATTTGCTGCATATATCTCTAAGTTAATGTCCTATTAGTTGAGATGTGCTTTTTTGCGCGAACTGGAGATCGCTTTAGATGGCGTCATGAGCATGGTGAGATTTAGAGATGGGATCTTGAATCACATTTGAAATGTAATGAAATCACTCAAATTTTCGGCGAGGTGGGGGAATTGAGGAATTAAAAGTGTTTTTTGTTTTTTTAACTTATAAGCCCATCATATTCAAATATTTTTTATAAAATCCTTTTTGGTTTGGTATCGCCAAAAATAGTAGGAGTGATGCTTTGACCTAGTGGGAGGATACCATTAGTGCATAAATGTGATTTCGAGGGTCCTTAGTGGTGTGCTAGCTAGTTTGGATTCTCTTGTTATTTGTGGACTTGTAGAGAATCCTAAGCTCCACCATATTAGTATTGTTATCTCACCTACTTGTTTAGAATGGTTAACCGTTGGGCGACAAGGGTAGAATTGTGGACTAGGATGTGAGTCTGTCTCATAACAACCTCTAGTTATTGTCACAAGTCAATAGTAGGACATTTTCCATAAGGATATTAATGGTCGATTCTTTGAGTAGAATTGACAATATGAGATTCTTGTGGTATGCAGGACTGAAGCGCAACAGTTGCTTGCTAGTAAGTCCTTGCAGCCTAAGATTATAGCCTAGACCAAGATTACTTCACCTCGTTAAGTCCTTTTAAATAGACTTGTGATGTTGTAGTGATAGGTCTATTTATTATTCCTTGATTCTTGAAAATGCTCCACATCGTTCTTAAACGATTCATGTTGACAATTAGTAGCTAGAGTAATTTTGGGATAGAATGTCACCATTGGGATTTTTTTAGAATGGGTTGAATGGAGTTTTTGCTTGGAGTTTGGCTCTTAAGAAACTGTTAAAAATATAGTTTTAGATGCATAACTCTAGAACCCATTGGCATTCTTGTTGAGATAGAGCACCTAGCATAGCCCTATGACTAATGGTAGAAAGATGGCTCATGTACCATAATTAGATTTTTTGTGTGCTAAAGTATGTACACTTAGATAAACAGTGTTCAATCCTTTTTAAGTTGCTTATGAGAGTTAACCTATGAGATCATTAATACCATCCTGAGGATGCTCACTGCATGCTTCGCTGAGTGGAAGCGAACACATTTGCATAAATATGGTGTAGCACATTGGAATAGCAATTTAGGTTTACATGAAACCCAAGTTATATTCACTTGTTTGCTAGACCAAGCATAGTGGGATAATAACAAAATTGCTCAATCCTCAATTGTGATGTGATGGTATTTGTATGTATCCCAATTTTGGTAAATGAGTGATGAAAGAGGATTCTTGAAGCGCCTGTAGATGACAACTGGGTTGTCGACCAATTATGAGATTGTATGGCGGCTTTAGTATGCAATAACTAGAATCCTAATACCTAAGGGAAAACATATATCCTCTTTTTGGTCCACTACGTCTAAGACATTGCGCATAGGCCAGCATGGTCATGGAACACATGTAGTTTTTGGGTGTTCTGTAGTTGACAATTGATATAGATGGTTGTCCTTAATCATGCATATGATATTTGGAATATCATTAGGGCATGATTTGAGAGTTTGTGGACAACTCAGTAACACACACACACACCATGTGGCTGGCAACCATGGTGTGCAGGTATGTCACCAGGCTTAGGTCAGCTCACTCACACGAGCGACCGCCTTCGACGCTTGGGTAGCGAGCGAAGATGAGACATGGTATTCTTTGACACTCAAGGAAGTGTGCAAAGGCCTTCAATGCTTGCACAACTAGAAGAAGGAAAACACAAAAATTTGTTTGTCGCATAGTTGGACTGATATGAGGTCTACATTTGAAAAGATGAGACCGCGCATGATTCCTTCCTATGTTCATACAGCCTAGAGAAGTCGGGTGTGAATTCTCTTAGACGCTTAAGGAAAGCAGGCTAATGAAGAATTCAAGTCAGGCGCTAGGAGCGACTGGACTAAGATCCGTGCAGTGGAAATATCAGGATGCATTTATGACATACGCTCCCCTTGGAAAGGAGGAGAAGTCCACTGCAACATGTGACCATACCACATGTGCTCGCAACGACCACCAGATAGGGAGGTGAGAGAATAAGTCCCGGTTTCCTCACTATGTGAGTCTGATCTTGATAAAATTATGCCCTATGTGACCTTTGACTATGTCACAAGATAGAGGCTTGATGACTATTTCTTTAGAATGTTGCCTATAGCCATGGATTATTCGGCTTTAAGGGACATGACCGGGAGGAGCGTCGAACCAAAGTTGAGTGGCATTAGGGTGAAAGGAAAAAAATTCTGATAACACATCTCAGTCTAGTGCCTGCGTCCAGAATTCATGTCGACTCTGGGAGTCTAGGGCATGAATGTGGGTACAAGACTAAGTGATTTCATAAGAAAGGTTGAGTATTGTTCTGCGTTTGTTGAAACTCATAAGGGATTAGAAGATATTCAATCTGATGTGATCAGAAAGTCTGCGGCATAACAAGCCGTTTTTATTTAGGGGTTACACTATGCTGGTTTTGATGGAGCTTGGTTGTAGTGTCCCCGCCTTGCAGGTTGGGCTTGTCGATCGCACGGACCATTTCCTGTTGTATGTGTAAGACAAATGGATGGAAGCAAATGAGAGATGATTACTAGTTTGCCCACTATGGTCGAGTGGGAGTCTATTGGCATTTGGGCTATTGGGCTGGCCCAAATAGGCGCCCATGTGGGCAGCTCATTAAGACAAAACCCTAAGACTAGGGTTTACAATATTGCAATATAAAATTGCAATATTCAGACAGAAAAACGCACGCTAGAAAGTTGCAGACACAAACACACTATCTCTCATCTCCTTTCTCTTTGTCTTAGGGTTTCCATCAACGAACCCTAGGATTTGGTCTGTGGACGTAAGTGAAATGCTCGACTTTGTGGCATCTTCACTTAACCGGCACAAGCACGAAGCACGTGGGAAGAAAGCTGGTTCGTTAATTCCGCTGCAAAGAGGTATACTAGGTTTTACTCACAAAACCTAAGAGGTAACATATTAGAAACTCAATCATATGTGTGTACATTGTATGCATATATGTTTCCTTCACAACACTTTCCCTAAATTTACCATCGGAGTGGCTTTGAGTCAAGTATGGGTGGGTTTTGTAAGCCATGGGTATTTTGTTCTTTACTTAGGTGTCAATTCTAATTAAAATTTATTATGCCACATAATATGAAAAAATAGAGGAAAATACACTTTGCCTACCTGTGGTTTAACCCATTTACAAGTTATGTACCTGTGATTTGAAAACTGACATTTTACCCACATAAGGTATTTCCCATTTGCTTCCGTTATTCACACGTTAAAAGTTAATTTATTTTTTTTTAGAAAAACATATCAGAAACCACGGGTTTGCAAATGAACAATCCTTCTCCACTCTCTCGTCTCTCTCCTAGTACACCCTGAATCTGATTGACAAACCCTTGTCTGTCTTGAGCACGTAGCAATTCCTCTAATTCCCTTTGCATCCCTCTTTTTCCTCTTTTATAAAACCATTGATCAAATTTTTTTTCTATTATAAACATCTATCAGCGGTGATGATGCTATACCATTGATCAATTTTTTTTTTGCTCTTGTATAAACATCCACCAACGGTGATAATGATATGGCAATGATCAATGTGAACTTCGCTATTGGAATTCCAATATGGAAATAACAAAGTCCGTAGTTTTGTCAACAAATAGCAAGCCCATGGATTTAGCTATTCAGACAAGTACCAAAAGAATATCTAACCACAAACACAAAAACAAAAAACAAAAATGGAGAGTAGAGTCACCATCTGATTGTTACACACACAGAAGCCTTAAGTTTACCATTTCTTATTTTTTGTCAAAACTCACAACACCAGAAGAGATCAACAAAACGGCTGCATTGGATGAACTCCAGCTCTCAGCATCAAAACTGAAAGCCTTTTTATTATTTTATTATTTTCTAACCCTTTTCACATTCAGTCTTCTTCAACGACCAAAAAATCCCCAAATTAAAACTTCAAAACCCTAACTATGGCTGCCCCGACACCCCCAAATCTCCTCCACCCATGTTACGTGTGTGGGGTCACGTGGATATTTCAAGTGGCAGCTGTTCCTATTTTTATGTTCTGCATCTTTTTGATTTTATATTGATTTGTTAGGATAGACTTGAGTCTTTTGATGAGACCTAGTCTTTAGCTTCTGTTTAGCATTTATTTCCTATTCTGTAGCTACAAAAGATCACTTCTATTTAGTGATTGCGTATCTACAAATCCCTATTATGTAGTACTTCACGTTAGCAGTCCTGTATAAAATCAGGTACTGGCATTGGAATAAAATATTCAGATATTTTTCTTATCAACCTTGAGTTGTTTGGGAGGTAGTGGATTTCCTTGAAATAATCCAAATCTTTTTTACTTTATTAGTCCATCATAGGGAAGGGAACTGATTCGTATGTTCCACAGTGGTATCAGAGCCACGGCATGGATCAACGCATGGAGAGATTGGAGGAGACTGTCAACTCTCTTCAATCCAATCAGCAACAAATCCTTGAGAGACTTTCTGAAATGTTCAATTAACTTAGCACGATGTCCACCAACCATGAGGAAGGGGAATCTTCTCATGGCTCGGGACGCAGATACAATCGAGGTGGTCACCTGGATGGTTCCCACACCAATGGAAGCAACCAGTCCTATGCACCTCGCGTGAAATTGGACTTTCCAAAGTTTAACGGTGGGGAAGATCCCACTAGCTGGTTATGTCGTGCCGAACAGTTTTTTCGGTTCCATGAGACACCACCAATGGATCAAGTCGCATTGGCTTCGTTTCACTTGGAAGGAGAGGCACAGTTGTGGTATCAACTTTTGCAGCAGGAGACAGAAATTGTGACGTGGGAGATTTTCAGGAATGGGTTGTTGGCTCGTTATGGACCAACCCAATTCTACGACTACTTCGGAGAGCTCACAAAGCTTCAACAGGTGGGATCAGTCAAAGAATACCAAGCCAAGTTCGAGCACCTATTGGCTAAGGTGGGATACTTACCTCCTACCCGCCAAGTTAGCTGTTTTGTAAGTGGCCTAAGGGAGAATGTCAAAGCTGATGTGTTGGCTAGAAGACCTGTGGATTTAACCACCGCAATCGATTTGGCCCGATTATATGAAGCATGAAATCAATCGCTAAGGAAAACAAGTTCTTTGGTTCCAACAACAGCCAAAGGACTGGTCATGGCAAACAAAGAAGAAGGCTTTCCAAGGCCAAGACCAGCAGTTCGTCGAATGTCACCGATCGGGTTGAAGGAGCGCAGAGATAGGGGGCTCTGTTACAATTGCAAAAACAAGTTTGTGCCGGGACACCGCTGTAAAAAAACTCTTTGTTATTGAGGCATGTATGGAGGAAACTGATGGAGATTTAGAAATGGAGATAGAGCCATTGGAAGATCATGAGTTGCTTGAAATTTCACTCCATGCAATGAGTGGACATTCGGCACCAGATACAATGAAGGTGGCTGGACAGATTTATTCTCTTTCCACAACGGTGCTTCTTGATTCAGGAAGCTCACATAATTTCGTTAGTGAGTCCCTTGCGACACTCAGTGGCTTGCGTCCATCTCAAAGCCAGAAGGTACGAGTTACTGTGGCCTCAGGTGAGAAACTCACAAGCAAAGGTAAATGTTCTAGAATTCCTATCAAACTGGGTTCCTTTATAACTCAGGTTGATTTCTATATTCTACCTTTGGAGGGCTATGATATAGTCCTAGGCACCCATTGGTTGCGGACTTTGGGTGAAATAGTATGGGATTTTTCCAAACTAACCATGAGGTTCACTAGTAATGGGGAAGATGTAATGTTAAGGGGTATATCAGATCGACTCAAGAATTCATCCGGTGTTCCATGTTTCACAGCTCAAGGAGAAGTTAGGAACTCATATTTCAGCTCAACCACAGTTACCATTGATCATTGAAGGACATGAAGGGTTGTGGGTTCAACCACAAGCAGTTTTGGACACACGAATTCGACGAAGCAAAACGGAGGTCCTAGTTCACTGGCAAGGATTGCCACCATCCGAGGCCACCTGGGAAGATTTACACCATATGTAGTACCAGTTTCCCGAATATACCCTTGGGGACAAGGGTCAATTCTAAGGGAGGAAGAATTGTTACGTGTGTGGGGTCACGTGGATATTTCAAGTGGCAGCTGTTCCTATTTTTATGTTTTGCATCTTTTTGATTTTATATTGATTTGTTGGGATAGACTTGAGTCTTTTGATGAGACCTAGTCTTTAGCTTCTGTTTAGCATTTATTTCCTATTCTGTAGCTACAAAAGATCACTTTTGTTAAGTGATTGCGTATCTGCAAATCCCTATTATGTAGTACTTCACGTTAGCAGTCCTATATAAAATCAGGTACTGGCATTGGAATAAAATATTCAGATATTTTTCTTATCAACCTTGAGTTGTTTGGGAGGTAGTGGATTTCCTTGAAATAATCCAAATCTTTTTTACTTTATCAGTCCATCATAGGGAAGGGAACTGATTCGTACGTTCCAACCCATCGCCACCGCTTGGTCACTGAATCCCTAAGACACCGCTCGCAGCTCTGCTGTTCTGGCGTCGTGCTCTCTTTTCCTCTAATCGCAGATGAATATAGTCTTGGGAATCTCTCTCCCTTTAGACTCTATCCAACTTTGCTCTTTCTATATTATTTTTGTTGGGTTAAATTAAACCTCAACTTGGCCTTTCACACTCTAAATGACAAGTATGATGGTGATGCATTCCATCAATGTCAAACCAATTGGAACATTTACGGTGCCTAACTGTGCGCTAACCTAGAACCCACAAAGGGTGTTGGTCGATTAAGACAGCAGGACGGTAGTCATGGAAGTCGAAATCCGCTAAGAAGTGTGTAACAACTCACCTGCCAAATCAACTAGCCCCGAAAATAGATGGCTCTGAAGCGCGCGACCTATACCCTGGCTGTTGGGGCAAGTGCCAGGCCCCGATGAGTAGGAGTGTAAGGGGAAGGTATAAAATTAAATAAAGTCAAAGAGCCACAAATTTTAAATAGTGAATAAATTAGTTATTAAAATTCAAAACAAGCAAACTCGTTTGACGTACCCATATCGTGCTCCACCGTTTCCATGTTGTACTCTGAGGTGAATCAGCTCAATCAACAATGTCAAATCTGAAAGAGTTGAATCTCAAAGTACGTCTAGATTCATTGAACCTAAAAGCGTTGAATCTCTCTTCTTGCCGCAAAACCAGTCGAAGAATTCATTTAAGATATGATCTACTAATATTTAGTATTTATGAATAAACTATAATATCTTTATATATGTTATAATCAACAATGTCAAATCTGAAAGAGATAGAGAAGCATGAGAATCTCAAAGTACGTCTTGATTCATTGAACCTAAAAGCGTTGAATTTCTCTTCTTGCCGCAAAACCAGTCGAAGAATTCATTTGAGATATGATATACTAATATTTAGTATTTATCAATAAACTATAATATCTATATATATGTTATAGTATTTGCTTAAGTAATTTGCAGCACGGCAGGAACAGGTCATGTATGTTGGAAAAAGAAGGGTATCACATTTATATTTTGGTATTTCCCAGAATTCACACACAAAATTCTTGGTATAATTCGTTCATTCTTCGTTTTTCCTCTTTCCTGTGATGCTTTCAAAACTTTAAAACTTTAAATAATATGCTACACTTTTAGATACATAAAATACAATCATAACCGAATAATGGATTATTACCTTTTCTAGTTATATGGAGAGGACAAAAGGCATAACTATCATACAACTACTCTATTAACTACATGTCGTAATGCTTTTCTAATTTATCAAAAAAAAGTAATGCTTTTCTAATTTGGGAAGTGTCCCGGATATTTATGGACGTCCTTGTCTTAATATGCATCATCCACGGGTATAAGTAGCCCACGTGGACGGTGTAAACTAAGAAAACCTCTTGGAACTTTTTTTTTTTGGTTTGCTAAGTAAGAAAATGGTTTGACTTGAGCTGTTGAAGGATAGGGATAGAAGCTTATCGGTCACCATTAAATGGAAAAGTGTTTTCCATGAATAATAGATTTCTTTTCTTAGGGAACAGTTAATTATGGAATATTTTTTAAGTATTTAATTAAGGGTAAAATTTAAGTATTGTTTCTTAGGTTAGGTACATTAGGTTCCCTAATTGAATTCAAATACATGGTTACATTAACTAATGAAGCACAAACAATATTATATTTTCCAAGAATATTTAAATTCAATGTATTTGAATTTAATTAGGAACCTAATATACTGAACCTAAGAAACTGTACCTAAGTTTTACCCTTTAATTAATATTTGATCGAAGTGGTTAGCAACAACTTTCCATCAATATGGCAATCACTTTTTACAATTTTATCAACAATCAGCATTTATGGTTTCTTGAAATAAGTGAGCATTTGTGTTAAATAATACAATAATTACTTCTTTTTTTCTTCTATGATTATGTAAATTATTGCTGATTGCCTCAAGTTTCTATTATAAATTGAAAAAGTAATTGAGTTTGTTTAATAAAAAAGAAAAACTAATTAAGTTACTTTGGGTCTTCTTGATTTGGAAGGAAAGACAATTCCTTGGCATGTAAGAAAAGTCTATTATTTATCAAAGAATTATGCTGTTTTTAGATAAAGAATTTGTTAATTGCCTAGAATTTTATAAATGATGGGATTGTAAATTTTAGTTTAGATGTAAACCATACCAAATATTATTTTATTTTCTCGGCAAGTTGGATCTTCAAATGAGTATTAAAATTTTAAGTTGAGAGGCAACCCATAGCCCACACAACATTGTTCATGTCATCAGATGTGACATAGAAACAAGTGAGACCATAATCCTGTTAGATATTTGTTATCTAAGTAGGTTGTAATATAAAAGGGATTTGCAAGAATCCAGTCGCTTGGAACAGAATCCAGTCGACTGGATTTGAAGGATTTGAAGGTTTGGAGTCTCTGCCTGATCTAGTCGCTTGGACCACCAATCCAGTCAACTAGATGTAATGCATCTGGCTGATTTAGTCGTCTGGATTGGTGGTCCAGTCGACTGGATGTCATGCCTGGGAGTTTCTGTCTGACTCAGTCGCCTAGACCACTATTCCAAGCGACTGGATCTCGAAACAGTAAGGCAGTTATAGGCAGTTATTGTGCCTTTCAATGGTGACTCTTGACTGTTATTCACTTGCAATATAAACAGTTTTCTTGTTCTGTTATTATCTGCAGAAAATTTAATTGTTCTAAGAAGTTCTTAAGAACTAATTGAATTGCTATCATTAATTCTTAGGCTTTGTTGTATCCTGGAAACTATTTGCTTAAACTCTTAGCAATCTCTATGGAGAGGGGGCAAATCTAGTCTTAAAAACAGTGATTCGTGGTGCCTCAAAGCCTTAAATCTCCTTTGTATCCCCTAAATTTCCTAACAAACCCACCATAAAACCACATAAATTGATTTAGCCACAAAAAAAAAAAAAAAAACAGCCACATAAGTTGGCAAAATCAATCAACTTTGACATTATTTTATTGTATTTTATTTGGCTCTAGAGAAACCCCACACAAGAAGTTGGTCTTCTAGAATCTTGATCCATAACTGGATAAGCATCACCTATTCACCTCCATTAGAATTTTTTGCACTGTTACGGGTGAACTCGGAAAAGTCACCAAATCTATAGCTTGACAAGTTTCTTTACCATGTCTATGACTTGCACATCGTCGCTTATACCTTCCCCATAGCCGGCCACTTCATGTCTTCATACACCATTTGTTAAATTACGTCGTCATACTGGCATGGGCATCTACTACGGCGTCTAACTGATCATATAGAGGCTCGGCGACGAGGCCAGGCTCGATTGGAGTGAAGGAGGGGTATGGGACCATGGAGATCGAGGTGGAGCTTATGAGGGGATTTTTGGATCTACTCATGGAGTTGATGGCAGAAATGTTCAAATGAATTTGTTCTTTTCCTCTCGATTTCTCCCTCAAAATGGCAGCAGTGATAGCCAATCTGCTTCTTCAAATTGACAAATTATTGGGAAAAAAACTATAATGAGATGGAATTTGGAGCCAGGATTTTTCCTTTACATATTCCACCTCAAAGTTTTGAAAGAATTTCTATTTTTCGCTTTCTATGATTGCAAAACTCGGGATTTATCACGTATAGAATTTAAAATGCTCCCTTTAACTCAAATTCTGGCTATAAATACCGTGTCCAAATACAGCATTAATGTATTCCCAGTACATCAAGGAAAAGAAATTGAGGTCTTATACATAGACATTGTTGCAAAGTATTTGAAGACTTTAGTCTTAGAGGTTCTTGCCCATGGTTCCTCCCTTATAGGAAGAGTAGAAAAATTATGGAGCGTAAAACCTAGAGAGGAAAAAAAATAGATTTTTTCTTTTGGGAGGTAGCGTAAGATGAAAGACAACAACATTTGAGTATTCTCTGAGGTTAGCGTAAAAATTAAGAAGAATTTGTAACATTTGACTTAGTGCACAAATCAAAGAGAATTTGTGATAGTTGGATTAAAGCAAAGAATAATCATAAACATACACAAGGGAAGAATAGTTTGGGTTTTCTCTAGGGAGAGTTAATGGGTGTTACAACTATGGGGAGTTGTTGTATTTAAGATGAATGAATATCACGATGAGTGACTATTAATCCCTAAGAGAATAAATTATTATGTTTGGTATATATGAATCTCAAGCTAGGTATAAAATTGAGAAAAAATATTGTAATTGAATTTTATAATAGTGAATTTATTAGGAGTTGGTCTCGTGGTTGTTCCCTTCAAGGATTTTTTCACGTCAATTTTTGTGTTCTTGTGTGATTAATATATTGGTGATTTTTTAAAATATTTGTAGAATTTCTTAATTCACATAAGACTCGATTGTAATCTCAACAAGTGGTATCAACACTTACGTTGTCCTAACACTAATCACTAAACCCCTTATGGAGGCGCCAAGAGTCTTGTAGTCAAACTAATTGGCACATACTAGTGTTCTCCAAATGAGACATCTAAAGATAAAATATCTCTTCCCCCAATTATTGAATTAAAAAAGAAAAAAAAAAAAAAAAAAAAAAAAACTTTTTCAACTGCTAGTAATATGCAAGACAAAATATATAATATTCAAATTTCGATTCAAGATTTTAAAAATAGTGTTGTATATCAAATGCTTCGGGAGTCGTGCATAGTCAAAGTTTTCAACTAAACAGCTGCAAATTGTTTACTGCTTTCATTGCCACAAATTGATGCAATCTTTAGATTGCAGTGCTAAAATATATTTTGGCCTTCAACTGCAACAGCACCACGTTGTCCCACCAATTATATTTCTGCTGCACTATTGCGTTACCGACTTTGAAAGTCTATAAATAGTAACTTTCAGTTTCATTGTTGTATAAATTTTTATCAATATCAAAACTGTATTGTGTGGATGATCACTTAAGAAAGTTCAAATATCATTTCATTCTCACATTTCTTTGTCTTGCCTCTCTATTTATTTTATTTTATACACGTTGTTAGCACGAAACTCTGGCTAAATTCTATAAGGAAGTTGTCATCACTTTCCAAATGTTATTTATGTGACACTCCAATCCACTGTAAGTTTTTTCTAAAGAATTGGTAATTTCATTATCTATTTATTTGTCATCATATTGATTCATTGCCTACAAATTTTAGTTTTTATTTAATGCATTAAAATCTTATGGGTTTTATGCTAAACATATTATATCTAGTAATATTGTTAAATATACTCAGTGATAAATTAAGCAATTCCATTATGCTTATTATATGTCAGATATGTATATTAATTTTGAACACATGTCTATTAATTATTTGTGACACATGTCTTTATCTTAAGCCTATTAGAATGGCAACTAAGCATCACATCATGATCATTTTTTATTTGTCATCATCTCTATGAAAAATTAAAAGGATCCCCTGATTTTATGAAATGATTTAAAGGAGAGATACGAGCACCTGAAGTAGCAAAAGTACTCCTCCCAAAAAAGTTCATTATGAATTGATGCACTTGAAGTTGCAAAATTTCAAAAGTGTAAGTGAGTACAATTCTACACTTGATGCACCTGGAGTTGCAAAAAATTTTGAAGAATAAGTGAATACAATGCTGTTCTTTTTAAAAATCTGTTCACAATGATAATTATGTGGGGGAAAATTTCACAAAAGAAGACATGTTGAAATATATATATATATATATATATATATAATGAAAACAGTTAATAAGGCGGTGGAACCAGCCAATAATAGATTAAAATAGATTTAACAAAAGGAGTGTAAGAAGATTATGGATGCAAGAAAATAACATGAAAGTAATTACTTTTGATTTGAAAGTAAAGACTTACAATTTATTAGAAATTTATCAAATAGACTCGAGGCTGAAAGCTTCCATGATTACAAGCTTATAGTATTTAGTAGGGGATTGAGAACAAAAGGACATCCTATTCTAATTCTAAAGCTTCAACACATGAATGCTTAAAATTTACAAGAGAAGGAAGTCTTAACAAGTTCTGAGATTAACAATGCAAGGAGTCATTTCTATATAGGCAAGGAGGAGTCTTCGGATGACTTCAAAATGACTTGGATGCCTTGGAATCTTCATGATGATGTTTACTATTTGTTTTTTCAAAAGCAAAGGTGAATTGCTTTTACCAAAGGTTAAAGTGGCCGAAAGTGCATGAACTGTCCAGTGTGCTTAATACACAGTGTAGATTCTCTACTGACAGGGAACTTATCTTCTATAGAGGATTGACTGTTGTTTTTTATCAATTTGTCGGGCATGCTTATCAATAGTGAATTTATCAGAAGACCATCAGTCTAGGTTCAGATCACAGTCTTCATACCCATCATATGGGTCTTGAGAATCCTTATACCACTTCAATGGAAATGTAACAGGAGCATAAGGAAGTTTAGCAGTGGATGATCCTTCGGAGGATGCAGGAGAATGCTTGCCACTGGCTGATTGGCAGCATTGAATTGCAACCATCTAGGCAATTTTTGCAAGTTCCTCAGGGGACTTTCCTTTTAACAAATCTTTAATAGAAGAAGTTGAAGAAGATGGCTTGTCTTCTAATTCCTTTATTGGTTCAATTGGAAATTCATTGTAGACAAATCCAATGATTCTATCTCTATCAAATTTATCAAACCACTTAACAGCATGGCTTCTGACCAGTATATTATCTTTAATCTGGTAATGCCATTTAAAAATCTATGGGACATGGAATTTAGCACAAAATAGCAAAATTGGAGGGAAATTGCTATTATACTCAAAACACTTGTACATTTTTGTGAAATGTTCCAAGGATTCTTTGAGTGTTTTAGTACTTTTCTTTGGGCCTTCCAAAACCTGCAAGACATCAGGGATGATTTCGGTTTGGGCACCGTACTTAGACCACCATTTTAAGAACCACATGGGTATTTGGCATTCTGGTTTAATAATGTTAATTCCTAACTCCATTGGATGAACCAAGAATGAGACATATTTTCATTTTGATGCAAGAGTATTTTGGACCAAGCATCAATGTAATCATAATATGAATATTTAATAGGATGGTTTTTGAGAGATTTTAACAGGAACGGGTGAGAACCCCATGATTTAAGGGAGGTAAATTTAACAATCTGGATTTTATGGTTGAGCACTCTCCTTTCAATGGAGAATTTATCATAGAGGGTGGAAATAACAGCAGAACCTTCCTGTTGGAGGATGTTCTGATAATATTGGATGGTTTTATATTGATCAGGGGGTGCGAAGTGCTGTTGAGCACCGTCAGATGGATTGGTTAGGTAGTAATATTTAATAAGTGTGAGTGGATTGGAAATGTTCCGATGATGGAACTCTATGTGAAGGAGTTTATGATCATACAATGGGAGGTATGGGAAGGTTTTAATATATTGTGATTTAGTTGGTGCTGTTGGTGGAGGGACAGTTACCTGTTTAGCAAAAGGGTCATAGTCACTGGTTATAGCCCTGGCAAATGATGGGTTTTGCTGGACTGGTTTACCAAGGGATACCATCCTGGAGGATGATGTTTTAACAGGGGAATTAACATAGGTGATCTGGTGAGGATCATATGTAAAAAATTGGCTAGGGGTGACTAGCTCATTTTTAACAGTGGGAGGTTTAACAGGTGGATTTCTGCTGGAGGATGTTTTTTAGGACTTTTTATCCGCCATTTTTGTTCTGCAAAAATTCGCGGGTGAGGAAGTCAAGGATTGAATTTTGGCTTCCTTTAATATATTCAATATCAAAATTAAAAACACTTAATATTGACTGCCATTGGGCAAAAATATGTTTTGATACAATGTTTTTAACATCTTTTTTCTAAAACATGTTTTGCAGATTTGCAATCAATGCATATGAGAAATTTTTTATTTAACAAATCAGTTTGAAATTTATCAACATATAGTACTATAGATAAAATTTCTTTTTTAATAGTACTATAATTATTTTGCGCTTTATTCCAGACACCAGAATGGAATCGAACAATTTGTTCGGGAGATTCTAGACTTATTTTTTGCTTTAGAATACCACCATAACCAATATCGGAGGCATCAGTTTCAACAATTTTGAAGGAATTTATCGTTGGAATACCAAGACAAGGCAAAGTCTTGACATACTTTTTTATATCCTAGACAATGGAAGTGTGAACAGATGTCCAAGGAGGGGGATTAGTCTGAAGTCTATCAAAAAGAGGCTTACATTGTTTCCTAAGACTTTGATAGAATTCAGCAACATAGTTTAATGAACCCAAAAATCTTTGGAGTTGAGTTTTATCAAGGATTTCATCAGCAAATTTAATAACTCTATCTATAGGACTTATCTTGCCCTGATAGATATTGTAACCAAGGAATCGGATTTTAGTTTGGAAAAGTTTAATCTTTGGAGAAGAAACAACCAATCTGTTTATTTTGATGATACTTAGAAACGAGTTCAAATGTTTCCAATGTTCATCAATTGATTTACTAAAGATGAGTACATCATCTATGTAAACAATGCAGAATTTACTAAATGGATTAAAAATCTCATTCATAATATTTTGGAACTCACTCGGGCATTTTTTAATCCAAATGGCATAACATTCCATTCATAATGGCCAAATGGGGTTGTGAATACAGTTTTATATTTATCATCTTCATGAATTTGGATCTGCCAAAATCCACTTTTAAGATCAAATTTACTAAAAATGATTGAATCGCTCAATGGATTTATCAAATCTTGTTTATTAGGAATTTGGATACCTGATCCATTCCAAGACTTTATTCAGAGGCTTGTAATTAATTACAAGTCTGAGAACACCTCTTTCAAGTTCAGCATTTTTTTTAACATAAAAGGCTGGACAAGACCAAGGGGATTTACTATGCCGGATTATCTTTTTACTAAGCAAATCATTGATTTCATTTTTACAAAATTCCATGATTTCTTGATTCATTTGGATAGGTCTGGCTTTAGTAGGGATGTTTCTTTCATTGAAATCTTTAATATATGGTAATTTAACAGTATGAGTTTTTCTATCCCAAAAAGCATTGGGAAAATTAGAACAAACTTCTTGGTTTAGCTTCTCTTGAAATCTTTCAATTCTTTGTTGCATGATTTTACAAGTTAATTGTTGTTCAATTCTTTGGAAGTGAACTTCATTTTTTAAAAATTTTATTTGTTTTTCTTTACCATTGATTAAGCAAATTGATTGTGAAAACAAGTTTTCTTTTAACAGTTTATCAATATTTTGCGCAATTTTATTGAGAAAATTGAATTTGACAGGTTGTCCAAAAGGAGCAGTTGTGATACCATCTTTTTCTGTTGTGAAAGGGCACAACAGATGTATGAATGGTAATCCAAGAATTACTTTATCATTCAAGTTTTTAACAAGGACAAAAGATGTTTTGAAACAGACTTTGTCTTTACAAACGTGAGCATATTGATTCTTTATTCATTAGAAATCATTGTGTGCTGATATGTGATTAAGATTTAGTATGATTTTTAATATATCAAATGCATGAAACCCATGATTTGTTATGATTTGAAAATATATTAAATGCCTAGTCTCCCCTGTAACACACTCTTGAATTTATTAGCAAAAGCAATCCATACTTTATCTACCTTACCCTTATTAAGCGGTTAATTGTTAAATCTTCCAATTAGGCAAACTCTACTCTCTAACCTAATTGAGGCAATAAAAATCCAAGTTCACATAGTGAAATAATAGAGGGATCCTTAAACCCTAGTGCCTCCATCTATTTGACCCTCTCAATTTCGTTTACCATTTAATTTTAATTTTTAGTTAAAATACTTTCTTGCTCCATCTTCAGGTGGAAAACAAACAACCAATTTAATTTTGCTTTCTTTTCATAATAATAGTATAAGTTTTTACCCTGTGTCAACCATTCCCTATGGTTCGACCTCGGACTTACCGAGATTTTATTACCACTTGCGAAACCTGCACTTGGCTGCACTCTAAAATTCGCAACAAGTTTTTTGGCGCCGTTGCCGGGGAATGTGTCTTGAACACATTGTTTTAATTTCTATTATTTTTACTAGTTTGCCAAGTTTTAATTTTAATTAGTTTTTATTAATTTATTTATTTGTTTTTGTTTTTCTTGTAGGTACCAATTCTCATCAAGAAGCAAAGTTTGGAAAACCATCAATTTTTTTTTAAAAAAAAAAAGCTTCTCAGGTAAACAGTTCCAATTTGTTTGAACTTAGCATGTTTAGATTTGTATGAGCGTTTGGCAACGTGATCATACAAATCGTTTATATAGAGTAGAATTGGAACAATTTTCCGTTGATTTACCTGACTCTAATCTAGAGCCTCTTGATAATCTAATAATTATGGCTGATCATGATGAGGTTAACCAAGGGGAGAATGAACATAATAATGCAGTACCGGTTAGAACCCTTAGGGATTACCTACAACCCACTAGGGCCAGTACACCTTCATGTATTGTATTCCCTAATGTTGTGGGAAATTTTGAAATGAAACCGGGTGTAATCCAATTACTCCCCAAGTTTCATGGAGCTTGATTCAGAGAACCCTTTATCTACACCTCAAGGAATTTGATGAGGTTTGTGCTACCTTACAGTACAACAACGTTACTGATGACGTTGTGAGACTAAAACTTTTTCCCTTTTCATTGAAGGAGAAAGCCAAATCTTGTTTACACTCCTTGAGGCCTAATACCATTAGAACATGGCAAGAGATGACTAGGGAATTTTTGAAAAAAAATTTCCCAACCCATAAGACTAATACTCTTAGGAAGAACATAATGCATTTCTCTCAAAAGGAGAATGAAACATTTTTTCAATGCTGGGAAAGATTTAAGGATTTATTACTCGCATGTCCACACCATGGGTATGACACATGGCGAGTAATTAGTTTTTTTTTTTTATGATGGTATCACCTCAAACATGAGGCAGTTTGTGGAGATGATGTGCAATGGTGAATTTATGAGTAAATCATCAGATGATACCTGGGATTACTTTGATCTCTTGGCTGAGAATGCCCAAGTTTGGGAGACCACAAACACAATAGAGAGGGCAAAACCTAGACCTAGTTCTAAGGGAGGTTTATATCACCTTAAGGAGAAGGATGATGTAAATTCTCAGATTGCCAAATTGACTAGGAAGGTAGAGGCCATTGAGTTGGGAAAGATTAAGAGTAAAGCACCTACTTCCTTTGAGAGTAGTTGTGGGATATGTGAAACCAATTCTCATCTAACCAAAGATTGTCCCACAATTCCTGCATTCCAGGAAGTGTTACATGAGCAAGCCAATGTGGCCAATGCTTATAGGAGGCCCTTCAATTCACCTTATTCTGAAACTTATAATTCTAATTGGCAAAACCACCCCAATTTTAGTTGGAGGAATGGGCCCTCCATTAATGAATCCCAAGGATTTTCTTCACATGCACCCTATGTCCCACCACATAAGAAGAGACTTGAGGATACATTGCAGGTCTTTATACAAGGGCAAACTCAGATCAACCAAGCTGTAATGCAAGATATTCAGGAGTTGAAAAACTCAATTGGTCAAATTGAATCAAAATTGAGTGTGAGGGAAAAAGGGACTTTTCCAGCCCAACCCCAACCTAACCCAAAGACCCAATTTGTGGTCAATGAGGTTCAAAACCCTCACATAGAGCATGTCAAGGCAATCACCACCCTTAGAAGTGGAAAAGTGATAAAGAAAGATATCCCTAAGAAGGTTTTACCTTCTAAGGAAAATCAAGAAACTAAGGATGATGATGGGCCTAATGATAAGGAAAATAAAGAAGATGAGGAAAGAGTCTACAAACCTGTTGCACCTTTTCCTCAAGCTCTTCTTGCACATAAAAAGAAGGAAACAAATCAAGATATTTTGAATGTGTTTAGGCAGGTAAAAGTAAATATTCCTTTGTTAGATGCTATTCAACAAATTCCTTCTTATGCAAAATATTTAAAAGATCTTTGTACAGTTAAGAGGAAACATCATGTTCAAAAGAAGGCATTCCTAACAGAGCAAGGTAAGTGCTATTCTCCAGCATAACACTCCAATGAAATACAACGATCCAGGTTGTCCTACTATCTCTTGCATCATTGGTAATTTTAATATTGATAGGGCATTGCTTGACTTAGGAGCTAATGTGAACTTACTTCCTTACAATGTTTATGAACAGTTAGGTCTTGGTGAATTAAAACCCACCAAAGTTGTTCTACAACTTGCAGACTGATCTATTCATACACCAAGAGGGATACTAGAGGATGTGTTAGTAAAAATTCATAAATTCTATTTTCCTATAGATTTTATTGTTTTGGATACACAACCTATTTCACATGCAGGCACTTCTATTCCTGTTATTTTAGGACGTCCATTCTTAGCTACTTTCAATGCTTTGATAAATTGTAGGAGTGGAGTCTTGAAATTATCCTTTGGTAACATGACTGTAGAGCTTAATATCTTTAACACATGTAATCAACTTAAGGATGAAGAGGATATGCATGACGTTGACTTAATTGAAACACTTGATTCATATGATAAGAATTCTGAAATTCCATGCACTGATTCATTCTTTGAATTTGCACAGGAAATGGAGGTGAGTAATGGAAAAGTGCAAAAAGAGGAGCTGTCAAACCATGAGATAGAGTTGTTAGAAACAAGTGATGAAGAGGACATATTGGAGTTAGAGCCCCCACCAGTTGAGTTCAATTCTATTGATATAGAACCCAAGGAAACTTTCCCTGAGGTAACACCTTCTAAACTTGACTCTTTGCAAGCTGGTAAGCTTTTCCATGTTTTGAGAAAGTATAAGAGTGCTATAAATAAATTGTCTAGAGCAATAAAGAGATTTAATTCTAAATCAGATAAGGCTAGATCAAAGAGAAAATTGCAATTGAAACAATGGAAAGAAAATTGGCATGATTCATATGAATATTCCAAAATTTATAGACAAAGAATGCTTTTTCATGATTCTAAATTCCATTTGCCTCCTAAAAAGCTTAGATCTAGAGGGACAGGACATTTCAGTGTAAAAACCATTTATCCTCATGGTGCAATAGGAATTAAGAACCAAAAGAATGGTAGACCTTTTAAGGTTAATTGGAAATATCTTAAACCATTCCTGGAGAACTTTATTTTAGAGGTTGAACCCACCCCTCTGAAAGACCCTATTTAAGAGAATTGACTGGAGCAGATGCTTGTTGTACATAGTAGTTTTTTTATTATTATTTCTTTCCTATTTTTTCTTTTGTTTTGTGGTTTCTAACCAATTGTAGGAAATAGCTTTGGAAATTCTTCACTGTTACAGGTGTTTTCTTTACCTCTCCCTTGTGCTTCATTTATTGGCATGTCTCCCATAATCTCATTCATACAATTTTAACATT